>JAOTQQ010000001.1:82454448-82558313 GCA_026546715.1 Gallinago undulata | reverse complement strand
GATGGGGTGGCAGGGTGGGGTTGTGTCGTTTTGGTTTTTTCCCATTGGTTGGACGAGATGATCTTAAAAGGTCCCTTCCAACCTAGGTGATTCTGTGATTTCTGTGGGGGTGTCAAGTCAAGGCTTTAAGCAGGTTGTCTGCTCACAGGAGTGTTACCCTGGGATGATGTCACCTGTGCACCTACCTGAACACTAAGTAAATAATTTTGACGTGCTTTAGCCTGTTATTTTTGATACTGCCCTCCAAACACTGCTCTCTTTTTGCTTTGCACAGTGACAACCAAGGAAAAGGTTGCTTTTTTCCCCCATTTCACTGTTACCTTGTTCTTAATCCTCAGAGGCTGTTGGTGTAACTTTCACATTGAGACCTATTTGTGTACTTTTACAACTTTACATTTTGGGACAGAGAATCCTCTCAGGTTTTTTCCTGTTCTTTTTCAGTCTTGATGCTGAATATTCTGATCCCAAATCAACAAAACACTTGAACATATGCTAAGATGAAGGAATGACTATCTAGCTAACTAAGCTATCTCTTTTTATACAGGGCCACATAAGAGCTAAATAAATATGTCTATAAATATCGTCAATAAATGCTCACCTTAAGTTCAATAAGTTTCATACTGAAGGGAATTGGATAGAGTAACATTATCTCAGTATGCTGAAGAGCTTGGCTGTATCAGGGACAGAGTGTTCAATAACTTGAAGGATCATGTTGCTGAAAAGTCTGCATGATAATTTCAGTGCTCTTCCCCATGGATTCCTACTAAAATGCATGGAACCCAGGAGTCTAGTTCTTCACACTAATATTGAAGGTAGTGCCCTACATCCGTATTTCACTTTCGTCAGTGACTGTTTCCAGTGACAATTTTTGATTAAATTCTTTTTTTTGTTTGTTTTCATCAAGACTAGAAACATACATTTTGCTACTGAGAAGGATTAAGATTTCATCAAATTGCTTTTTCTATTAGCTGAAATACAGACTGGCTTACAAAGAATTAAACCGAATAAATGAGAAAGAGCAATACTTCAGTCTTGAGTCTTGTGATTTCTTTACCTGGTATTCAAAGAGCTGCACCATCCTTATATATAAGGAAGTTTTACAGGAACAAACTTATTAGGCTGGAAGGCAGTGAATCAGATGATGGGGTTAGGAAGGCACTTGAGAAGGGAGTGATGAGCCACTAGCAGCACTTTGGTGTTACTTATATTTTGATCATGGAAAAGCACTAACATTCCTGAAAATAGTTCAAAATCAATAAACTTGGGAGTCACTTGGAGAAGGCTTGGGCAATATTTAGCAACACTTGTAGGAGAAACCAAACTGCAAACATCAGCTTTCATGAAGTTTTTAAGGAGCGTCTGAAAGATTAAGCCAAACCAAGTAAACGGGCAATACAACCGTAATGACATTTCATGTCAATAAATAAAAGCAATGGATACTGTGAGAAGACTCAATGGCTCATAGACCTATCAAAGGTATTTCTTTCCGTTGTGTCAAATCAGGAGGAGTCTGAATGTAGGAGGTGACACCTCAGTAAAGACAGGGTCAACAGAAGACAGGAAAGGGAGAGACAGATTCAATTCCATCTGAAGTCCCTCCAACCCTTTTCTGAAGCATCCATGAGTGGACACAGTAAAAGCCAGAATACAGTCAGACAGACTGAGCACAGAATTGGGAATGGCATTAGTATATTTGTCTTCTACTGTAAAAGTAAAAATTAAGTAATGATTGCAAAATTTGTCTTCAGGGTCTTTCTACCTTCCTGGTGCTTTTTCAGTTTTAAAAAAAAAAAAGTTTATTGACATGAGGAAAGTTGTAAACTCTGCAGCCATAACTTACAGCCAGGTTTGGGGGAGCATCAGCTTCTCCCTTGCTTTCAGTGTTAGTGTCTCAATTTGATATTAGATACGTAGTGCAAACGAAAAGCTACACATACCTCAAAATGAATGAGAAACACATTATGCTGTCATTTGTAAGAATTATTTTCTATATTAACTGTGAAAAATTATTCTGAATAGCTTTTTATTAGATTTTAACAATCAAAATAACAACTCTAGCTGTCCGTAAGACACACTTCCTGTGAAGGCAGGCACCTTACAGACCCAAGCACTCAATTTTTAAAATTCCGTGAGAAGACAGTATTTTTATTTTTATTGTAATATTGCCTGGACTTCACAATTTAGCACCGTGTCTTCATTCCCTCTGTTGTGCAAACATGCATGACAGTATTTTGAAAATGTCTGTTTCTAGAAGACCACTGAGGAAGCCTTACAGACAGAGAAAAACACAAAGGAAACAATTGCAAAGATTTATTTAGCGCATTCTGTGCTTGGCACTTAGAAACAGAGTTCCGTGCATAGGGCAAATCTTTATACACCTTTTTCTTCATACATATTTTACATACCATTTTTATTGCCCTCTTTTAAATTCATAATATTGAATCCCTCACTAGGCATATAAATACATTTATCTACAACACCTCACAACAAATCTCAATAATATCTGTATTCTGTTACTTGGTATTTGCATTTTCACACAACTTAAATGCATAGCTTGCACCAAGCTACAATTGTTTTCTTATTTTTAAAGGATTTGAAGAAAAACAAAAGAAGAAGAAAAAAAAAAAAAACAGAAAAGAAAGATGTCAAAAGGCAACGATCTATTTGGTTAAACAGAGATCATGTGGCAGGCAGGAGGTTGGTGAATACTCGTCCTCACTGTTACTGAAATGCTAATGGTTTTCTATGGCAACTCTTGCATGCAAAGTGAGGGAGGCCGGCTGCACTTCTGCAGAGCAGGGCTCTCTTTTCTCATTGCTCTTCCCCCTGAGCTCAGTCTGGAGGGTTTCCTCCCATTGGGTTGCGTGCTATGAGATACACGTTCCCCACAAAGGCTGTCGTCCTTTCGGTTTGGATTCATCACTTTGGGTCACGTCAAGGGGAGCTGAACCCCCGCTCCTCCGTGCATCTTTCCGAAGATCAGACCCTGCTTATGTCTGAGGCTCACTAGTGGGTTAAAAATTCTCTCTCTCTTCTCTCGTTCCCATCTCCGTCTGCAGGCTGAGTGCTGGTAAGCTAAACCCTTGCAAAGAAAAACCGCCGGTCAGGCAGAGCCGTGGTGAGAACCTCTTTGAGAGAAGAAGCTCCAGCCCAGCAGTGCCATTCCTGTGCTACAGTAGGAGAAGGAGCCACGGGCTGGTGTTGGCTTCAGAAATGGACTGAGCTGTTCCAGCCGTGTTTGGGAAGAGGGAGGTCTTTAGAGCTATGGGCAGTGCAGCTTCAGAGGATGAAGCCCTGGGACACTGCCCTTCTTCAACACCCAGATGAGATAGCACAGGAACACGGCTCCCTCCACGCCGAGAGCTCACACAAGCTGAGAGTTAATGCATAAATGGTATATTCAGCTGCTTCTCTCCAGCTTCTCATTGAAGTCATGTCCTTCTCTCTGCAATGTCCAGAAAGAGCAGACACTCTGTGCCAGGTCTGGAAGACCTGGGCTTCAACAAGCTGCAATGGCTGTCAGTCAAGGCTTTCCACAAGGTTCGGTGGTGCATACCTAGGTGGCTTGTGTTCTTATTTATCATTACAATAATAGTTCCACTATAAGTTTGAAGGCAAAAAGGTACTGGGATGGGTTTACCCATGGAAACAATGAAGGTCCAGCTGCCTTCGATGCCAAGGAGAGGCACAGCTTGTTAGACCATGTGCACAGACATCTGTGAGGAGGAGCCCTGAACCGCACCGTACTGTCTGTTGTCGCAGGCATTGGCCGTCTGCTGATTGCCAGAGGGAGGGCTGATCATGTGCATCCCGTGATCCATCCCTGTGGAAAGGTATTGCCTCTCTCCAAAGGCCCCACTGGATGGGGAAGAGCAGAGTAAAGTGCTTTGGGAGGTGGTGAGCTTCTCCGGGCTTGCCGCCAGCCTGGGGGAAGCAGGGAAATTGTATCCATAAAGGTTGTAGGGATTGTGCAGGGAGAAGGCGTTGTAGGAGCTCTGCTGCATGTGGCCACCACCGAACATGTGTGAAGAGGAGGAGGTGGAGGCAGGGCTGCCTGCTTGCATGACATACTGAAACTGGGAGCTGGGGAAGGACCCCAGCTGGCCGCTGTATGCCTCCATCTTGCTGTTGCTGGGCAGGGAGGAAGGAGTCGGCATTCCTGAGATCAAGGATGGAGTCCTCTGAGGCATGAAGGTTTCGGAGGGCTGCGAGGCAGAAGCGGTGCCACTTTGCAGCCGGTTGTAGCCACCGTCGCTCAGCCCTGGGTAGCTCTGCAAGGCGGCCATGTTGCTTCTGGCACACGGGGGATAATCAGACAGGTTGAGGTTGCAAAGCTGACTCTCCCGGCAGCCCACGTTGAAAGTGTTGGGGGCCAGATGAAAGGCTGGAGGGGAGCAGGATGGAGAGAGAAGGTGAGAGGAAGCAGAGGGCGATGGGGTCCCCGTGCTGGAGGTGGTCGGGGAGGTGCCTGTGCTGCCTCCTGCAAAACAAAACACATGGGAGGATGTTCAGAGCCCGGGACCACATCTGCAAAGCGAGACAGTCTCATTAAAAAACAGCTTAGCTTAATAAAGAAACAAGGGTGGTAAAATGGCCGCTGGAAAACTTTCTTGGCAAGAGCCCTCGCTTTATTAATAGCATCCCTTGGTCTTTCCTGCTGCTTTTTTTGTTATGATTTTGTTTTTCAACGGAGGTTTTCTTCCCTTTGAAAACATGAGAGGGAAGCAAGCATGACACAGAGCAATTGAAGACAGTGGGAAAAGCTGCAAGGAAGCACCCCTCCATCAGTCAAGAGATCTGCCATTTCCAGGCATGTTTATCTAGTCCTTGGTTGTTTTAGGTTCGTTGTTTGGTTTTTTTTTTTAAAAAAGTCTCGTTTCCCTCTCCTGCTCTGCAGAAAGACCAGCAGTCAGAGGGCTGTACAGCCCTGCTACAGACATGCTTCATCATCCTCTCCTGGCTTGCGACATAAAGTGGCTGAAAGCATGTCAGACTTCTGCATTGTTCAAGTGTTTTTTCAGATGGCTCATGGTACAGCAGTACTGATTTAAGCCAGAAGCAACGCTAAAATGAAGGGACACGGTTTCAAGCTATAGCCCATTCCACCGAGCGGAGGAAGATGTCAGGTTTTTCAGTCATGTGCTTTAACTTTGAAAGGGATTGCATATGTTGCATCACTGCTGTTAGCAAAATATTGATATATATGCGTGTGGTAGTATCAATGTGTTATACAGTATTTATGCTATGAATGATATAATTGATTATTTTGCACAGCAGGGACGCTTACACATTCTGACCTAGGAAAACAATACTGCAAAATACTACCAAGAACAGTAATAAACTGAAAGTGATACAAAGAAGCTGATGGCACAATTTTGAGCTGGAGAAGAGATTATTTATAGGCAAGGCTTGGAGTTAGAGGAGGCTTCCTTAGTCAACCAGGAAAATCAGTTCTGTGCTTAAGGGAATGCAGTTTTCTGGTGTGAAACTTTTTTTTTTTCATTTGAATGATGCCCTTTAAATGAGATCCCATTTCTGCACTAGGGTAACCAACACTGAATCATAGAATCATAGATTCGTTTCGGTTGGAAAAGATGTTTAAGATCATCCAGTCCAACTATTAATCTAGCGCTGCCAAGTCCACCACTAAATCGTGTTCCTAAGCACCACATCTAGATGTCTTTTAAATATCTCCAGGGATGTTGAGTCCACCACTTCCCTGGATAGCCTATTCCAGTGCTTGATAACCCTTTTGGTGAAGAATTTTTTCCTAATATTGGCTGCTAAATGGGTGTAACTCCATTCACCACAACTCTCTGGACCTGGTCATGCAGCTAGTTTTTTACCCCGCAAAAAGTACACCTGTCCAAGTGATGAGCAGCCAGTTTCTCCAAGAGAATGCTGTGGGAAATCGTGTCAAAGGCTTTACTAAAATCTAGGTAGACACATTTATAGCCTTTCCCTCATCCACTAAGTGGGTCACCTTGTCATAGAAGGAGATCAGGTTTGTCAAGCAGGATCTCCCTTTCATAAACCCATGCTGGCCAGGCCTGATCTTGGTCCTCCTGTATATGCTGCATGATGGCACTCAAGACGATCTGCTCTATAACCTTCCCAGACACTGAGGTCAGACTGACAGACCTGTAGCTTCCCAGAGACTCCTGTGAAAGGAGTGAAGAGGTGTTGATGAAGAGATTTGACCATGGGAAAAGTGGAACCAGAGGAACTAGGACAACAATTGGTGAGGCAGCAATTTGGACAGGCTGGCAGATGACAGGTGAGAGGCAAAGGGACTGCAAAAGACAGTGTTAGAGTGGGAAGATGAAATATAACCAAGGCAGAAACTGCACACTGAAGGTCAAAAGTGAGGGAGAGCTTTCTTTTGTGTTGCCTTGTGGGAAAAAAAACACAGGATTTTGAGACCAGTCTCAAAGTCTCAAAGTCTCTGCCACAAAGTGGGGGATGCTGAATGCAGTGCTGCTTGATGAAGAGAGAACAGGTGATACTCATGGTGGAAATAGAAAGACAGGTTCTGTGTCAATATATGACGATGAGAATGTAAGCGAGATTATATTTCAGTACGGGAAAGATATGGCCCTGTTGCAGCGGGTCCAGAGGGCACAGAAATTATCAGGGGGCTGGAACATGCCTCCTATGAAGAAAGGCTGAGAGAACTGGGGTTGTTCAGCCTGGAGAAGAGAAGGCTCTGGGGGGAGCCTTCCAATACTTAAAGAGGCCTTATAAGAAAGTTGGAGACAGACTTTTTAGTAGGCAATAGTCCTGTTGCAATAGGACATGCGGTAGTGGTTTTAAACTAAAAGAGGGTAGATTTGGACAACAATTGGACAAAATATAAGGAAGAAATTGTTTACAATGAGGGTGGTGAAACACTGGACCAGGTTGCCCAGAGAAGTGGTAGATGCCCCATCCCTGGAAACACTGAAGGTCACGTTGGACAGGGCTCTGAGCAACCTGATCTAATTGAAGATGTCCCTGCAATGGAGGTTGGACTAGATGACCTTTAAAGGTCCCTTTCAACCCAAAATATTTTCTGATTCTGTGATAGCTCTTTCTAAGACATCTAGGATGAAATACAAAGGACATAGACCTGTTGGAATGGGTCCAGAGGAAGGCCATTAAGATGATCAGAGGGGTGGAGCACTTCTTGTGTGAAGACAAGCTGAGAGAGTTGGGATTGTTTAGCCTAGAGAAGAGAAAGCTCCAGGGAGACCTTATCACAGCCTTCCAGGACCTAATGGGGGCTGCAGGAAAGATGGGGAGGAACTTTATCAGGGAGTGTAGCACAGGACGAGGGGATAACAGTTTTAAACTGAAAGAGGGGAGATTTAGATTAGCTATTAGGAAGAAATTTTTCACTATGCATTTGGTGAGACACTGGAACAGGTTGCCCAGGGAAGTTGTGGATGGCCCTTTCCTGGAAGTGTTCAACACCAGGCTGGATGAGTTGCTTTGAGCAACTCAGTCTCATGGGATGTGTCCCTGCCCATGGCAGGGGCAGTTGGCACAAAAATATCTGTATGGTCCCTTCCAACCCAAACCGTTCTATGATTCTATGAAACAGAATGGGGCATTAGTGTGAAAATGAATGCCTATTGCTAAGCCACTGACTCCTTTTGACATTTATTCAGAAGCACAAAAAAGAAGCATTGCGTCAAATCTCCATTAGAATTAATGAGAAATCTTGAAGTTTCAAATGGCATCATGGGTTCTCTATATTCCCTTCCATTCCCAAAATGCTCAAGCTTGCTAGTGCATTTTTTCTCCAGAGTTCAAAGACTTTTTGTGTGGATTTCCAATTTAGTATTTATTTGAAAAGGTACACTTCTCTGGTTCATTTAAAGTCTCTGAAAGACAATCTCTTGCCAATTTTGTTGTGGTAAGTTAAGATGGCACCTCCTCCAGCCTTTCTTCCTGTCTCTCTGTTACAGGTTGTCATGTCTGTCAATACTGCAGCAAGATCAGCAGAAGGGAAAGTCTGCCCCTGCACAAGTAGTTTCACTGCAAAGTCTATTTTATTTGAAACTGCTAGTAAAGGTAAGTATGAACCGAGGTACACAACTACAGATACAAATTTTCCTGTTAGCCCTGCACTAAAAAGGATAACCTCTGACAGAAAGGACAGGCAGACAGATGAGTTCATAAATCATCACTTAGCTATCAAAGCTCAAAATACAAAGGTCACATAATCACAAAACAAATACAGCACAAGGTGACATGTATTTAACCCACAGCAATTCTGCACTTGATTCTTTACACTACATATTTCATGAACAAAATTCACAGAGTAACTTACGTGCTGAGAGTGTCTGGAGAATAAGTAAAAATACATATGTATAGATGTATGAGAATTTAATGATCTGTTTGAAATAAAGTATGTACAATAAATGATTAACTATAATGTCTTCATTTCAGTCTTCCTTTACCCCATAGTTAACCTTTAAAAACTATGCAGGAGAAGAGCACACACAGCAGTTACTTCAAGCATTAAGCTTTAAACATCTGCTAAAGAGCTACAATTGAGTTGTACCCATGACTGAGGCTTTGTCTCCATAGACAGTAAGTAGAGATCTCTGATTAGCAGTTACGAGATATTCCTAATGATTCCAAAACTGAAACACTGCACAAACCTTGCACATTTCAGGTCACCCCAAAAGAGGCATTAAGTGATTCTGCTCCAAATTATCCCTATTTGTAGGCCAACAGAAAAACAGTGAAGTGACAACACAGCGGTTAGGAAACAAAGCAAAAAAAGTTGTTTTTTTTTTTCTTTTTCTCCATAACTTTAAAGTGATGAGGAGATGAGAGATCTATCAATGGCAACAAATGCCAGACCTGATGAGTGTCTTTCAAGGATGCTTTTCTGCAAATACCAACCAAAAGCACAGGGCACAACACACTTGTGCTGCAGCAGAGCATAAAGTTCAGAGCCTGAAGTTCCTGATCATTTGCAGAATAATCTTTACACCTTTAAGTGGAACGGGAAACAATACAAAGCAAGGTCCATCTCAGATCACCCTCTTCAGAAGGTAAAAAGCTCTACTCTGAACGATATTTCTGATCCATCTTTGCTGGCAACATTAAGTATGGGCCAAACGCAACCTGGACTTTTGTGAAGTTATAACATTGGACTGTAGTTGTTATAAAGTCAGCCAAATACCCTTAGAGATGGCAGCAAGCCCAGCAAGTATATCCACACAATTCTACAGTCTCAGATACACAGATGTGTATGTCGTTTTAATGGAAGGCATGGATATGAACCAATCTAGTTAAACTGATACACGAGGCTATGTTTAGGTCTGGTTTAAGTCAAGTGAAACCACATTTAAGGAAGAAAAAAATGAATCGCTCAATAATTCTCCTCTTTTCCTTTCCTCTACTTACTATTGCCCCAGAAATAATTGTCAACACCAACAGCATTTACCATGAATGTCACAGTGTCTCTCACCTCCACACTTGCCATGATTCCAGAGTGATTAATTACTACTATGACCAGTCTTCTGAAGATCATTTCTGGCCCTGTATACATCAGTCCCAGGTATATGCAGTTAGCTAGTCACACTGGTATAAAATGCAAGGTGACTTCAACCCCTCCTCCTTTGTATCTGAACCCTGCCCCTCATGGGAGATGAAAGTGTCCATCCCCATAATGTCCTGCCATTATGTCCAGGGTTTAGTGAAGCACTGGTGCTATTCTGAAAGGAGCCCGCTCTCTCTCTCTGGGCATACAAGTGATAATTAAGTTGACCTTATCAAAGAGACAGGAGCATTTCCAAAGAGGGGGAGCAGAGAATCATCTAGTGCAAGAAAGTTCAAAAACTGCAAACTGGACCAAGAAGTGAGCAATGGGGAAAAGAATTAAATCACGGTGGGAGACAGGGAAACCCCGTGGAGAGGGTGGAACATCCATGTAAACCTTCTTAGCCATACTAGCATTCCTTCTTGTGAACACCATATAGAAATGGTGGATGTTCACCAGTATCAAATACCTGCCCATGAGGTTTAGGGAAGAAACTACAGCTTCTCATCTGGATATAAATAAGAACTGTGATTAAAATTTCATCTCAAGTAACTTATGACTGGTCTTTCCTTTGTGTCACCTGTGTCCTTTTAAGCCTTGGTAACAGTATTGCCAAGCCTACCTGTCTCTCTGTATGTTCCAAATAGACCTTTGCTTTTGCCTTTACCTACGCTGAGTTTGTATTAAGGACAATGTAAGCGTAAATTGCAAGCCCAAACATTCAGCATGCCAGGGTGACTGAAAGGCAAAGGGGACCCCCTTCCACATAGGGAAGGTCTTCTAACACTGCAGTGTGGATGGAAAACACATCTGTCAGCAGCCAGTATTAGCCAAGGGAGCTTTCTGGCAAGAGGGAGATACAGGGGAGAACATCAGTGCCAAGGGAGCCTGAAGCAATTGTGCATGGAAAAATTTCTGGGATCTCTCTTATGAATGACACCACACTAGTCAGTTGACCCACAACTTATCCCAACCTCCTTTATCTGAAAGGTGCACATAAATCAAACTTTGGACTTGACTGCAGTGTACTTTCCTTGCTAATGTTTCCAGGCATTGGTTGCTACCATCACCTGCAGTGCCTCCATACAAACCTCTCAGTCCTTGAAGTCCTTGCTTAGTGCAGAGGAGGAGAGCAAACACAAGCTGAGCTCCAGTCAGCACAAGCCATCTGAACGTGAAGGCCATACGCTGTGCAATGGTAGATTTTCATCAGACAACTACAGTCAAGAGCTTTAGAGTAGTTTAGGCAACTCGATTTGCTGCCATTATCTAACCCCTTAGCAGCCTCCAGCTCTTGCTGTGGTTGAGCTCAGACAGCGATAACCTGGTATTCATCATCTCGTTAAGAGCAGATGTGGCTGACGGTCCTCAGAGCTTGTGTCTCAACTTTCTAACAAGGATGGGGAAGTGCAAGGTGATTTGTCTAAAGAATTCACATTTTGATGTGTCAGTTAACACAAAGTTATTCTGTGAGTGCAAACACTTCTTAAACAGCTCAGCCCACTTCCACCTACAAGGTAGTTTAGCTTATCATGGCCACAGATATGGCCTGCAGATTCAGCATGGCCAGCCTGTGGCTCAGAGGCTGTACTCGGCCCAGCAGAACAGTGCCTGGCCCACAGCTTCAGCCCAACCATCTTCTCTCACCTTCAGATGTGAGCAGGACCTAGCCTGAAGACCAGATGCTTGGGAGTGAACAGCGCCTGGCCTCACTGATCGGTCTCCTGGAGGAGTCACAGCCCCTCTGCTGACACATGCCTAACACTTCAGCATCTACACCGTGTGATAGGCATGTGTCCGAGCATGGGACACATGAGGGTGTGGGAAAGAGGGGCTGTGACCACTAGTCATTCATCTGGCTCGCAGCTCTCCTCCTGGTGCTTTGCTTGAGCTAATAAGCTCTTCTGAGAGGCAATTTATATTCACTTGGGCACAGAGCCATGCTAACGCAGCTCTCCAGCTTTCCAAATGGAGCTGGCTGGGAGGTGGCATGTGTCTGGCCAACATGGAGCACATACAGAGGAGCCTGTCCATGCAGACGTACTCCAAGTCACTCCTGAAAGGTCTGATTTTTGTGAAGGCTCTACAGACACGTACACGTAGGTAGAAGGATTTTCTAAAGCATAGGAGAGACCAACCCTTCCCAGTTTTTTGCATTGTTCTACCCTTGGACACAACAGTAAATAAATGTGATGGCATGCATGCAGGAAAACAAATTTGAACAAAAAGGTAAAATTCTGTTTCTGTTCTGTCTACTCATACACACACGCACCCTAGGTATAGCTTATGAAACTTACTCCCTGCCTTCCAAGTTACTTCAACTTTGGCCATGGAACAAAAATGAAGTACTCGTCTAAAGGTGGAAATCTGAGATGGTAACGAAGGAGGGTTTGTGCAGATTGTCTGGTCATCTGACTGATAGATTATGAGGCCAAAGAGTGTCACTGTAATCATCTGATCTCATGTCCTTTAAGAGCCAGGCCTAGCACAACCCTGGATTCACTCCTGCTTCAAGCAGCACGTGCCTCAGTCCTTCTCAACAGCTACTTGCATCTCCAGGCATCTAAATGCCACTGAATCAGGTGTCACTCCTGCTCTCACATATCATGACAACTTTTGTCTTGCAAGTATAACTGCCAGCCTGAGGTCTCTCTTCCCATTCCTAGTTTTCCAAAACTCAAACATAAATCTTCAACAGGACTACAGTTGCAGCAGGGAAGGTTTAGATTAGATATTAGGAAGAATTACTTTACTGAGAGTGGTCAGGGACTGAAACAGTCTGCCCAGGGCGGTGGTGGAGTCACCATCCCTGGAGGTAGTTAAGAAATGTGTAGACGTGGCACTTCAGGGCATGCTCTAGTGCCCAGTATTGTTGGGTTTTGTCTGTCCATCTGTGGATGTGTGTGGGGTGTGTGTGTGTTGGTTTGGGTTGTGGGTGCTTGGTTGTGGGTTTTTTTGTGGTTGGACTTGATGATCTCAAAGGTCCCTTCCAAGCATGAATATTCTGTGATTCTGTGACTGAAAGATTCTTCATCACATACTGCTTGTGCCACCTCTACCACTCTGAGTTCCTTCTTCACCACTTTGGAAAACTAAACAGCTTTGATACCTCTTTCTCATGCTTTCACCAAGCAAGGGCAGGAACTCCTGGCTTGTGGTGTGCTGGACTCTTTCTTTGTTCTTTCCCCTTTCCTAGGAATGAAAACTTCCCCTTTTCATGGGAATGAGAACCATTTCTGTCTTCACAGAGTGTAGCTGGCTGTTTTCTCTCTAGAGCCTTTGGCCAATTATCAAATTATGAATCCACTGGTAAAATTTTTAAAAGGCCCAAGTGAGACCCAAACTCTACCACTTGCCAAGTTGCTGGGTAGGTAGGGGAAACATAAAGAGTGCTTTGTAGTTCTTTGAGATACAGCTCACAGAGTGCAAAAAAAGATGGTGACGGCAATAGATTTAAGGGAGAAAGTATGTACCATACGGCACAAAAGTGAGGAATGAAAGAAATTTTATTTAAGGTTAGTAAATTATAGAGAAGGATCTTTTTTGTAAGTTTGCCTCAAACTATGAGAATCACTGGAATTAATGGTAAATCTAGAACAACTCAGAATAACACTTTAGTTCCCTTTAGGTCTTACAGATTTCTGCAACACAAACTGAGTAGTCAGAAAGTTAGAGATAAAACTTGCCTCAGTCAAGGCCTGTTGGACAGGATTTTCTGTCTTGTGTGCAGACAATTGTAACATGGCATAGACAACACTTTTGTGAGCTGTACCTCAGCTCCTACAGAAATGTCTCCTGTTTCCTTCCTTCAAGTACAGACAGATCAAATCAACTTGGAGGATGATGAGCACTCAGTGGAGAAAAATTGCCCATCAGTGACAATTATGAACTGCCCCTCACATTTACAACCATCAGCTGGGCACAGACGTTGACAAGGGGGTTGTGTAAGGAAAGCTGCCCCAGGAGATGACACTGAATCAAAACAGGATGCAGAAAAGGATTGGGGCACAAATCCATCAGAAAGCCACAACAGACACTGCTACAACTTTGCAGCTGAGATTAACTGAAATCGTGGTTATTTCTTTGGTGATGGCAAAAGTAAACCAAATTGCAAACCTCTCCTGCCATTCTTGCCTCAACACAGGCCCCAGAAGCTCCAATACATTAAATGATAAAAAATACAGGAAAGAATTATAAAATCCTAGAGACACTGTGGATCAAAATTTCTGAACTCAGGAACAATCTTGCAGTATTGTGGCAAGCTCAAAGCACATGTCACTTTATACTCGTGACAAAACAACATGCCACTCCGAGGAAAACGTGCAAATCTTCAAAGTATCATTGCCCCCCTCCATTCATTCATGGGAAATCTGTTCACCACCCATGTGACAACAGAGATTGAGGCTTCAGTAGTTAGATTTCAGGGTAAACACCTTCAGGGAGTAACAGAGTGCTTCCTACTCCTTTCAAGTCGTCAGGGAGTGACACAGACTTTGACTCTCAGCCCCCGTGTGTCACATCTGGGAGGTTTTTCACAGCTTTTCACTGTGAAAGATGAGACTTTGAAGCACCAGAAACATGCCTTCCCCAAAGAAAAACTGTCTGCAGCTCAACCAAGAAGAAGCTGGGACAGTTTGTTCCCTGTTGCTTCGTTTAGATGAGGCAATCTACTAGCCATTTGAAGTATGCAGCAGAAACCAGCTCTTGATCCCAATAACTCTGGCAACAACTGCTCTGTTTCAAATCTCTTCGTCAAGGTCAAAAGAATCAAGAAGATAATTGAGACCAAACCCAGATATCTGACCTCTGCCAATAGCCTAGACCGTTCACAATTGATTTGGAAAGGGAAGCAGTATCCAGATTATCCTGGTGGCATTGCTGAGCAAACTGTCGGCTGCCATTGGGACACAAGTGGCCAAGCACATGTATTGGTGGGCTGTTCAGCCTCCTTTGACATCAGCAGCTCCGCCCTTTTGGGAGATGCTATTTTGGGGATCTGGGATCTCAGATAAAGCCAAAAGATCTTAACAGTTATTTGCTTCTTTCTGCCTCAAGGCACTTCTGATGCCTTCAGACAAAATTCTGGAGGGCTCAGTCTTCCCTTCACTTGACACCAACTCATATTTGTGCATTCATGATATTGTTTTCAGATGGGTGCAATCAAGGCTGCTCTCTGAGCACCATACCAGACGTAGAGAAGAGCTTTATGCCAAAGAAGAAATGAGTAACAAGCAGTACAGAAGAACTTTGACAAGACAGAGGTAGTGCCTGCCTGAAAAGGGTAATGTTTACAGACAGGGAAGCTGGAAAAGCAGCAACACCTGAGCTCAGGGTAGCTGTCTCCCACCTGCAGCCTTAGGGTCTGCCTGGACTCATCGCTACTACAAGAAAACATTGTTCCTTTCCAGCAGTGAATGAGAAGATTGAACCTCTTCCACGTAGAGGAGAGGGAGACTTTTGTGCATATCCTTGTTGACACAAGACTGCAGGGATAAGATTTTCCCTCTCAGAGGAAGAAGGAAGGAACTGTACTCAATCATCAGCTTGTGCATGCGTGCTGCTCCGGAGATAGCAGCATACCTGAGATACCAGAGATAGCAACAGCTGTCTTACCAGCAAGGAGCACACCCCTCTCTGCCTCACGTACCCTTTTAGACAAATTTAAAGTTCTTGATGCAAGTCTCAACAATCATTAATGACAATTTTACAGACTCTCTAGTAGGTGGCCTCTCTACCTCAGGTCTCCAGTCCAAGATGAATGCAGATGCTCAATTTGATGGAGAAGGTGTTGAATCTACTGAAAGCAATTGGTAGAGAGCAAAGGCACCTATTCAAGCAAAGGAACCTCTTTTAAAAGGAAAGCTGCCCTGAGAACTCACCAGTCAAAGCTAAGATGGTTTGACTCCTGTGGATTTGGTATGCATGTATCAAAACAGTAATTTAATGGTGAAGTAAAATTTTATGTGCTGTAAACCTGCTGATATACCACATAGTGTGACTCTCATACTGGTCCTGAAATTTTTCTTAAGAGGCAATTCTTTTTTACTAGCTGCTAGTGTACCTTCAATTTTACTCCTTGCATAAAACATCAGCTTTTGTAGAAAGGATCAGATACTGATCACTATTCTAGTATTGTCACAGTGCCTTTCTAGTTTCTATGTCCTGGCAAAACTTACAGTCACTGATAGTGATCTGCTCATCACAATATCATGTGGGAAACTGTATATCACATGGGAGCCAGCAATAACTCTTTTTACTCTTGGAAAGTGACACAATCCAGAGTTACTGGAACTCTTATTTTCTTTTTCCCCCCTCTCTTCTTTTTTTTTTATGTTCCCTATTAAAATCAAGAAACGGAGCCACATACTTTTAATAATGAGAATCTGGATGAGGTTCAATCTAAATTTTGAAAATATATTCCAATTAAAGACTTTAATAGATTCTTGGCTTTCCCCACATCTCATTGCCATGTGCATTCAATAATTCCAAGCCTCCTTTCTCCCTAGTAATAAGTAGACTGCAGAGTGGGTGACATCATGCTCCAGAAGGTCAGCCTCTCCCAGACCGCAGTTTTCTGAGCATTTCTTGCAAAGGTTTTGTTCAGGGGGGACTTTTTCCAAACTGGCTGCAGATATGCTGTGATTGTATCAAACATGGTGCTTGCCCTTGTAAACCTGTGATGGCTTTTGGGTGGCATGCTCCAAAAGAGAGGTTGTTTTTTTTTCTCAGGCCAGAGGGTGTCACTGACAGAAATGGTCTGGTTTTCTCCTTGGTAGGACTATGGTCACTACTGGCGACCACTCAGGTCACAGACCTGCAGAGACTTACTGATGTGCTTTACTTCAGTGTCAACACGAGCTAATAAACCTCACGGGCCGCGAGAGTCAGCCGCACCAGGCATCTGTGTGACTGGTCGTGATATCAGGCTCTCGCTTTGTGTGGCAGCTGAAACCTATCATTGTGTAGATTAGAAAGTTATTTAATCCCTGTATGAAACAGCTGCATCCAGCACGCTGAGTATTGATTTGGTGTGTCACTGCAGCGCTTGCTTAACATAGAGCTTGGGCCAAACAAATGAGCAAAGTACTAGGACGTATGTTGAATGGCAGAAAGGATAATGTGGAAAAAATTATAATACCTCTAGATAATTGTATCATGTGGATGCATCTGGAATACTCTGTGCAGGCTTGTTTTTAAAAAAAAGCAACGATTAAGGACCTGGAAAACTTCCCACTTGAAGAGAAATTAAATGGCTGGTGCTATTCACTGTGAGAAACACAGAAAAGGGACATAAATACTGTAAAACAGTTAAATGTATGAAGAAGGTAGATGAGGGGGAACTTCTGTTCTCCTTAACATCCCTCAAAAAGGGATTTGGAGTAGAAAAAACAGAGCCACTTGAATGTTCCATAAATTTGTGTCACAAAACCATGGAAATTGCCACCACAAGAGTCTATTGAGGATGGTTGATACAAAGCTACTACATATTCTTTTCTTTGCGAGACAGCACAGGCCATAGAGATTCAGCACTTGATCTTCTTTTGGAATAACTATACAAACTGAGTTTTCAATCTATCTCAGGCATCTTCTCCATTCAACAAATCTTTATACTTTTTTTTTTCTCCTGAAACCTCTTTAGTCTCTTTCCACTCTAAAAATATATACAGTTGAAGACCATATTGTAATATCAGTTTGCAGATAGGAAATTGTCTCCCTACTGCTTATCACTATTTTCTTCCTACACAAAAGATTGTCTGTTCCTTTTTATCACAGTATTGCATACTCTGTCCCTTGCCTATGTAGTGGTTTATCCACTGAGACCTCCAAATTCTTGTCAGTGCCAACACTTTCCAGTGCACTCAGTGGGTATGTATATCCTAAATTTTTTTTCTAGACACATGATATTGTATCTGGCTGAACTAGAAGTGACACTTTGAATGTATGCAGGTTACCAGGCAATGCCTATTGCCCTTCATACCTTTGTCCCCATCATTACTGATCACTTTGCAGTTTTATGAGATTTGTACCTTTTAGCAACTGCGCCGTTTCATTTAGGTCTGGACAAGTTAGTGCTGGAACCAGTCTCTGCAGAGCTACACTAGGATTTGTCCTCACTGGATGCTGTATTCACAGCTACCACATCAGCTTTGAGATCAGTCAGCTACTCATTTCTTAATAGACGCTAACTTTTCCAAGCTGGCACGTGGCAATAAGTTACATGGTCTCCAAAAATCCATCACACCTATACAGTTATTGCTATCACTCAAATCTCTAACCTAACCAAATAATTCCGTTGGATTTGTTTGACAAAGCTGTCTCGGAAAAGGCAGATAACACTTTTATTTCATTTTTTAAATTACCAAGTACCACAAGAAAAGCTAAGAATCCATAGCAATCCATAGCACAGAAAAATCTAGCTGGAAAGCAGCAAAGGCACCATATTTATGTTGCTGAAGTCCTAAGCTTCTGCCACAGAAAGGCAGTGGCGTAGTAAGGAGGGAGTTCTCTTTAGAAAATCAAGGCTAAATTCCACACTTCCAACAGGGGATCTGTTCCAGCACTTTGCTAGACTTCATATAACGAGCCTATTGCTTTTTTCCTATCCACCACAGACAGCAACTTATTTCAATACTATTAGGTACTCTCTTCCCTCCTCACCAGGCTGAACAACCTTAACTCGCTCGTCATCTGTGATGTTTCTTCCTAGGCATGAAGCCACTTTTGCTGCTGTCATCTTGTCTCTCTGCAGTAAGTATGTGCTCCTTTTAATGTACAGTAGACATATCTAGTCACAAAAGTCTTCTGTAGCCCCAGTGCAGCTTTCCATCTAACAACTCAAGGGATGAAATGGAGGCTTGCAATTCCTCAAACATTTGTTCAGAAATACCACATATTCACCCAGCTTTGGAGGCAACAGAATGATCTAGCATTAGTGTCTGTTTGTTAAAATAATAACCTGAAAACTTATAATTCATATGTATGCAAAGGGATGAGAGAACTTCATGCAGCTCAAAGCACTGAAACTTCAGGTGGGAGAGGTGAGTAGAGTCCCAGGCAAGTCACAGGAAAAGACTGGCTAAGGCTCAGAGGATCTGATAAGCAATAGCTTATGCTGAAGTTATCTGATAAACACCATTGATTTACTCACCTGTCACACAGTTCATGTGATTGAAAGCAAGGAGATGAAGAGGTATGGGCACTGTACATCCTGGTCACCTTAAATTAGGAGGGAAGAATCACATGTGCCTTAAAGACACCTCAGCATTTCTTGTCCTTTCTGCCAGCAATTCCAAGGCCTCCAGACCAGCATATTTGTGCTGGCCCTTGAGGGCTGTCCCAGCAGCCAGCAATTAAAATAGAGTGTATTTGTACCTTGGCTTTGCACCCATTGCTAAGACCAGGGATCAGCTTGTTACAGCAACAACTGAAGAGGTCAGCACTATGATGGAGGAAGTATTTCTGATTCATTATCTTGAGATCATTTTGCATGCCTAAATGCAGAGCTCAAGAGAACTGCTTTGTAGAGAGTTATTAAGTTTTGAGACCAACATGTGAACACAACTTTAGTTAAGGGCTGCCCTAAGCCTAGTGGTCTGTGGTGCAGTGGTGGTGGTCTGCACAGATCCCGGCTGGTCACAGGGTACTGGCTTGCTTCCTGGTTTTTCAGCTGCCAAACTATATTAAAACAAGCTAAAAATATATTAAATATTTTCCTTTCCTAATATTACCTTACCACGTAAGCAATAGCTGGACTTGCTACGAGGATGTTATCTGATAACCAATGGGAGGGGAAGAGAGAGGAGGCGTACAGGCCTGAATAGGGGATGAGACAGAGGAAGGGAGGCTGCTTCAGCAACCGTGACCAGGAGGAGAGGCTGTTAGGTTTCTATTTAGGTGGGTGATGAAAACATTTCTGAATCCCTGCTTTAATCCATCTCTGACTGCACACCCCGCCACAAGTGCTCCTCGACACAAACCCCTGAGCTTGTGCAAAACCTCTCCTGCTCCACGCTGCACTGTTTAAGAAGGGTTGGCTGGTCATGTAAAGATCACATATGGGGAGGCTAACACAGCCAACAGCAGTGTGCTCTGTCCTCCTCTGGTGCTATGCAATCAGAAAAATTATTTAGCAGGTGGAACTCGATGATCTTTAAGGTCCCTTCCAACCCAAATGATTCTATGATTCTGTCTGGGCCCTGGGATGTTGCAGAGGAGAACTGGGACACGGAAGAGACATCCAGACGAGATTCCTTCACTGGATCCCCTTCTGATTCTGCCCCACTGATGGGCAGCCCTGGCAGCCACTGCTGTTCTGCTCCCTCTGAAGGAAACCACACCATGCCCAGATGGATTCAAGATCTAGAGGGAATCTTTGGGGTGTTGTCAAACTCGGGTATGAGAGGCTGGAGAATCTGCAACACAGGGCATACATTTGGTTTTGCTTGTTTAACCTCATAGGTATCACATTCAAACATAATTTTGGATTGTTTCTTTTCTTGAATGGTACTGGAATAAAAAAAGCACCAGGTTGCCCTGATACCTCTATTCCCAGTGATCACTGTGTTTTTAACTAGAAATAGCTGCAATGAAATGAATGGGGAAGTTCTATCCATGCAAAGAGAAAAAATAGTAACAGCCTGAAACTAGAGATGAAAGGTCTACTTAACAAATGAGAGATGTAAAGGGCAGAAGCTGTGAAAAGACACAGCATGAGCAAGTGGAAAACATTTGGCCTACCCAAGCCCTCCCAGACTTGTATTAACAGAAAGTCTCTCCAACAAGGCCACCAGGTTTTGAAAGGGAGGCAGCGTGATTCTAGGGGGAGGCACATTTCTGGTCTCCTAAAGCTTCCAGAGGACATACACCCTTTCCCCTGGTGTTTCTACACAAATGGCAAATATTGGAGAACAACGTGGAGAACAAACAAATGGAGAACAATGTGTCTGTCTGACATGCTGGAGCATTTTCTCAGTCTCTCTGTGTTCTCTTCACACTTAACTCATGCCACGTACTTGGGCTGGCTCACCTAACTGCACTCCTTCCTGCTACTCCTTCTAGTTCTAGCACCAAGTACACCAGGGAGATGAAGCAGCTCCATTGCACCTCATAAGGCACAGGCTGTCCGTGGTTTCCATCCATCCTCTCTGCTCTGTGTCCTTTCAAAGCAGTCAAGGGCTCAACAGGGTGTGTGACATCCCCATCCTGGCCGCTGGACACACAGCAGAGCACGTTGCTGATCTTATACCCTCTTCTCCTGCTAGTTCTTTACATGTCCTCTGTATGCTCACCTTGCTGCTTCTGCATGGTAGTGAAGTCTTCGAAGGTGAGAGTACGCACTGGGGGCCTCCAGAAGGCATAGGTCTCCATAATGGCCTCCAGTCCTGTCCTGTGCAAAGAAAACAAAGCAAGGAGAGAAGAAGAATGTCAGTCAGCTGGCAAGGGAATTGGCCCTGGGGAAAGAGGGCTCTGACCTTGTCTGACAGGCTAACAGCGGACACCAAGAGGTCACCTTGGCATCTGTGAATTCCTCAAGTGGCCCTTCCTGCACAGGTGCTAGCCACTAGATTAAAATGAAATTTCAACAGCCCAGGATTTCAAAAACTCCTCACAGTCTTCCAGCTCCTTTTTCATTTTTTAACAAAGATCCCAAGCTCTCTGTCTGCTTTGCAGGGGACACATAACCATCAGCTCCTCAAGGCATACTTCATCAAAGAGCAAGCTTCCACTTTGTGATACAGATGAGGGAGATCTAGGACTCAGCCTTCAGAATCAGAGGGACTTTATGAATTGCCTTTCCCTGCCACCTCCTAGTTCTGGACACTGCTTTGAAGTGCTATGGGAAGCTCTGCAAAAGGGAATGTCCTTGGTTTTGGACTTCAACTAGAAATGTGTAAGAGGTTTTTTTTAAAGATCAGTGGCATCTTTGCTTTTGATTCGTCACTCAGTGCAAAGACAGTACCAAAGAGAAAAAGCCAAAAATCAAGGGAGAACTTTTCCTCTTGGAGGACGGGGATCTCACATTTATTCTTATTTTCACTATAGAATGCTAGTTCTGCTGAAAGTCTCTAACTCCACAGGCTCTGTGAGGACATAGATACAGACATCATCAGCAAAAGTCCCCCATGTTCTTTATGAGACAACCTCCTGGAGTTTCTTCCCAGAAAAGGCTCTTCTCTGTGGAAGCTGCACATTTCTCTGCTCCCCATTCCTCGCCTGCCCCTGTCTCTTTTCCAGCAGCAGGTTATAGCCCTCGTGCTGTCCGAACACGACTAGAGATGCTTCGTCAAATGCGAGAACATATCCCCTTTCAATGCAAAAGGCTCTAACATCCCCAGAGCCTCTCATCAGATGTTGAGCTGATACTGGAGCTGCCTTTTGCTTCTGAAAATGTCTTTCTGCACGTGCCTCCACTCACTCGGTTAACTTTCCAAAGTCTCCCCGGAAGCTCAGATGCTTTAAATACATTGGAGTTGGCAAACCAAACTCTGTATTTTAAGAGGAGGTTTAGAAGAGAGGCTGTTGCGTGGTGTTTATTAGCTGCTAAGCTGTTAGAAGTAGAAACAGAAGACATCTCCGCATAGCAGCCTCACACTAGTGCTGAGCACATTACAACAAAACTATTTGGTTAATACAGCAGCCTCTGCCAGCTCATGGAGCTCAGAGACAACAAGGCAGTGCAGAATGTGAACCCATCTGCTAAGCTGGGCTCTGTGTGCAGAAGCAGCTCTCTGACTACCAGTACTACCCCCAGGATTTCCTTCACTCCCTCTGTGAGAAAGCCACACATGTTCCGACTTCATTTGGAAGCTCCTCAACACATAGAGCCAGGAAGAGAACAGTATCTTTTTGCACCCTCCTGAAACGACCCCCAGCCCAAGCACCGAGGGAGGATTGCAGCGAACAGAACATCCAGGGGGCTTAAAATGCCCTGAGCAGGTTGCAATGCAACAAGGCTTGCTGTTGACGATTAACCTTGATGATTAAAACCAAGTAATGCATTCAGAAATGCAGGCTCAAAGTTCCAGCTGTGCTAATCCAGCTGCTCGGCATCTGCCACAAGGATTGCTCGGGTGAGGAGGGAGGCCAGCTCACTAAAACCAGTGTTCACACAGCCTAGCTCAGGCATTAGAGCCCCCTGCACATAACCCCACTCTGCACCAGCATCTGACTCCTAGCTCTGCTCTCATGACTCCCTTCCAGTAAAATCCATCTTCTAATAGGAACTGGCTCAGAGAAACTCTAAAGGCAGGTTAAAGCTATTATCCCTTCTTCTGCCTGGAGCTTACTTCGTTCTCAGCTCGGTTTGACTCGCAGCTCAAAGTTTCTAGCTCTCTGTCTGCCACTTTCCCCTGTATTGATACAGTTCTCACAAGTACCATATAATTTGTACTTCTGAAAGAAAAGGAAAAAAGAGAATAGCCAGGAGGCAACAAAAAGAAGAAATAAAAAAATAAATCGGGAATAATAATTTGCGTTCAGGGGTTGGACTCCACTGTGTCTGCGAGCCCACAGAAGGCAAATGGCAGCATTGAGTGTATCAGAGCAGCTCCCAAAGCTGCTCTATTCCTGCCCCGTACGCCAGGGAAAGGAAGGATGCCACCAGGGACCCACCTCCTCCTGCTGCAGGGGAGCAGGTCTAGAAGAGCCCCTTCACTGTAGGCACAGCTCCTGTCACCCTGCCCTTTTCACACTGCAACTGCTGGCAGCGACGCTGTGGCTTCACCGGATTCACAAATCGCTGTGTAATGCTCTGGGCAGCACCGCGGCCACAGGTACCTGAAGAATGAATGCCAAACTCCACAGTTGGCTTAAAGCCACCTCTTTCCTCTTCCTGCTCCAAGCGAGTGTCCTTTATTCCCCCAGAGATGTGAACATGTTGAACATACATTATAAAACACCCTCCCTAAGTAAGTGGGTGACAGAGCTAAAAGTTTTGTTCAGTTCTCTTATACACAAATTTAGGTCCCCGTATACTAGGTCATCCTTTTTTTGCCTGGTTTGGGTGTCTTGTTTGTTGTGTGTTGTTGTTTTTTTTTAATCTTAGTGCAGAACAAATGTTTTGGGTGTTTCTGAAACAGTATCTAAGCAGAACACATCCTCACTGAATTTTCAGATTCTTCCATGCGTCAGACAAGATCCACGAGACAGCAGCCTTTTGTGCTAACCTGCTGGGCACCTCTCACCCCGTCTATGGAGTGTTGCAGAAAAAAACCATGCAGCCATGCAAAAACAGCTTGGATCAGAATGCACACCACCTTTGTGTGACTCATTTTACAACTCTAACCCTAATCTTTCAGTGTATTTTTTTTTTCTTCTTCCCATGATGAATTGTTATTTTTGTAAAAAAAATGGTGGGTTGAGGGGGTGGGAACCAAGTAACTCCATCGCTGCAACTCTTAACAACTCTCTCTCACATAATAGTTTGTGGCATTAGCATGGTATCAAGACACCCAGAGCCACATCACAGACCTCCACCACAGGAGAGAAAGGTAAAGCTCTCCTAGTCAGCAGAAATATTGGAGTGCTATTCTGTGGGTGTTCCAGCCTCTAACAGGGAAAATAAATCCAGCCCAGCCAACGAAGAGACATTTTGGGACAGCAATAAACAGTGACCAAAAAAAAAAAGAATCATTTTCAACATTTCTGAAATCTCAGCATCTTCTTCTGGGCCTTGGTGAGGGTTGCTGGTACCAAGTGAGCTGAACATTATCCATGTGGCATCCACTTTCTCCTCCAAAGAACTGCACTGAAAAAATGACTTCAAATGTCTATCAGGCCATAAACCCTCCCCTCTCACACCATCTTTATGAAGGAAGTAAAAAAAAGTATCAGAAGAGGACTCACTGCCAGCTTTATTTTAATAAGGTCAGTCCTTTAAAAGGTATCCAAAATTCGCTCTCTCTTTTTCATTCATTTTTTTATTTTTAGTGCTATAAAGTTTTAATAATAGGCAATAAATGAAACAGTTCCATTGTCTGAAAAATGAAAAAAGATGTACGAGCTATCTGTGCACCTCCATAATCCATCCCATATGGCTGACCTTGCCATTCCTGCTGCATGCAGGATTCAGGTCATCGTTTCATTGTTCACTGGGGAAGCCAAACTATTGGCTCCAATCACCCTCCTGGCTCTCTTACCCGAGACAAAAGCTCAAAGAGCATTTCCAACACAAACAACTTTTATCCACCTCAGCTGCCCACATCTGAAAGGAAAATGCTGTTGCTTGCCTTCAGCTTAGGTTTTTTTCTTCCCTCACCCTGCTGGGTTTCCTGACTGTTGTCCCTTCTGGCTTCCTCCTGGATAAGAAGCTCCCCCAAGCATCCCACTGTCAAATGAACTTTACTCAGTCTCCAAAAATAGGCTCTGTGGCATTAAACCTTCACCCTTGCTACCCAAACATTTGGCTAGCTGAGCTCCATATG
Source organism: Gallinago undulata (assembly GCA_026546715.1). Taxonomy (NCBI): domain Eukaryota; kingdom Metazoa; phylum Chordata; class Aves; order Charadriiformes; family Scolopacidae; genus Gallinago; species Gallinago undulata. Next base: position 82,533,353 of record JAOTQQ010000001.1, on the reverse strand, counting down.
TCAAAAACTCATGTTCTTGATCTCTTGAAGTTCAAGAAAGCAATCAAGTAACACCTGCCTCGTACATACTTGATGTAGGTATCCTGTCACCACCAGGACCACTTCTCTTGTTTCACTTCTACAGATGCTTCATGTGCGTTAGCAGATAAAGCAAAAAGCGACCAAAAAAATCACATAAAGGGAATCTCTCATCAGAGGGATCTAAGAATCTGCCGTCTAACACAGGCTAACTCCCTAACTCATCAAAGGCCAATGGCTAGATTTCTGAACATCATTAGTTAACATGGTTTGAGTGCTCCAAGCTTGTAAAGCAACATCCAGCTGCTGAGCTGGTTGCATCCTTCCCTCTGAAATACCTCATGGTTCTTTCTCCCAGTGCAAAGACTAAGGCAGTCAGCTGTGAAGGGAGACAACCATGCAAGCAACTGAAAGAGATCCAAGAGGAGATCTGTGAAAAGATCGCTCCCCCAGATGGATATAGGGTGATAGGGTGTCCCTAGGGCAGCAGGATTTTAGCAGTCTCTTGTACTAATGAAGGCTGAGCACACTTATAAGGAAACACTCAAGAAGGTTGTGAGCAAGTGAGGGACTTAAAAGGGAAACTAGTTTTTTTTAAAAAACAGTCAACCCCGTAATTTCTGCAGCAGATAACAACAGTGAAACAATCTCCGAATAAGAAATAACTGAAGGAAAAACATCCATTTCCATTTCATGGAAAAGCTTCAACACAAAGCAGAAAGGAAATATCCTAGGGAAGAAGTGGCCTAGGAATTCCTCTACTCCCACCATACTGTGTTTTTTCCAGTGTTTGGGTATTTTCTCCGTCATTTGCTAGCAAACTCTAACCATGGCTCTGGTTTAGTATCCCAGTGCCACTGGGATATGATGCCCTGGAGCAGCCGCAGACATGAGGAGGAACTTCTTTACTGTGAGAGTGGTAAAGCACTGGAACAGGCTGCCCAGAGAGGTAGTGGAGTCTTCTCTGGAGACATTCAAAACCCACCTGGACAACCCACCCATTCCTGTGCAACCTGCTCTAGGTGGGCCTGCTTTGGCAGGGGGATTGGACTAGATGATCTCCAGAGGTCCATTCCAACCCGATATGATTCTATGATTCTGTGGCCCCTGTAGCTGTTGCCATGCTACTTTTTTCTTTTTAAGACCTTAAACAGAAAACCTCATGGACATACACTACACTTCCCTGAATGGTCCTTTTTCCAAATTACCCCATCTCTTTTTCAAAGGAAGTCTATATTTTCAGTAGGACTTTCTCCAGCTATAGCTTGATGCACTGTACCTGACCAAAGTTGTCATGGGGATGTGGGAAGTTACAGTCATTACTCCAACTGACCAGTGATCCTGATGAGATTAGAAAATCACAAGGGGAAGAGGAGCCAATCAGCACAGTTAAGTCTCATTTGGAGAGTCCTTTCCACACGCAGCTTGGACCTTAATGCTTTTCTCCCTCCTGTGTGTACATCTATGGATGTCTCCTCTTTAAAGAGGGCAGCTGAGCGTTAGAGTGTCCTCCACTAGTTGACAACAGGGGTGCAACCTTAGCCAGACTTAGCTTGCGAGGCAGGCGCCTGACTGCTATATGTGCTTGCAAATACCTTTGCCTGTTTTTTCTTCCTAAAGCCTCAGGCTGCTCTCTTTGATGTGTAATACCTTAAAGATTTTAATTCCTCTTTACATCAGCAGAGAGCCTTACTGAGCCCTCCCCACAGCTGCAGCCGTGTAGCAATTTCCTGCCCTTTCTTAAATCAATGAGCAGTAATTCCCAACCTTTTCAGGAAACTGTCCAAATTCACTGGGCTAGGACCTTATTAATGCCTTCCACGTTAATCTAGCCCACCATGTACCTGGAACTGCATCAATCCCTCTTCTAAGCCCAGCTGTATCTCTGCACACAGGGAAGACCTTGTACTCAGGGCGCATACTGCTTCCCCCACGCAGGAAAAGAGAGCACAGTAAAAGTCACATATGCCTCAAGTACGAGAACTAACGCTCAGGGCAGGAATTAAATTAGGGTGGTAACATCTTTTCACATTGCTGCATTTAGATGAGAACAGAGGAGCTGAGCTAGGAAGCCACTAGGTCATTAAGATGTCTTCTTTGTGATTCTGGAGAGCGTAGTATTGACACGGGTGATGGGAAACATAGGGGCAGCTGCCTATTCACTGAATGCTTCCCATCCCAAACCATGAATGAGGCAGCAGCTCCTGGTGAACACATACAAGAGGAGCGTGCAAGTAAAACCTGAATTACAGTGCCCATGGGGACAGCAAATGAGGGCTATGCACACAACTTTCACTCCGGTCTGCACACTCAGAGCCTTGCTTAACAGTCCTAGGGTTCTTGTAACGTGGCCATATATGCCTAATTCTATAATTAATTTAATGTTTAAAGCCTTCATCGTACTGATTTAAAGGATACCCACATCATTTAGATCTGAAACATTTAGATCTGCTGTACACTTTCCTGGATTCATGAATGTCAGAAAAAGCTGAAACTTTGGAGGTTTTTTTTTTTTGATAACTCTGTAATATCTGTTACTAAAACAAAAGATTTTTGATTAAAGCTCCTGGTTTACTATTGTATTGTTATAATATAACATATTCTAAATAATGTCTAAGGTGTTCTACTTATCATTTCATACAGTCAAAGTGAAACAATTTGACATGTCTGGAGAAAAACTGACATTGCTTAAACTAGAACATTTTTGCACTTCTATCCTGCCAACCTATTAGAAACTCAGTTTTTCTTCTAATGTAAATTAAGCATTGGTGCTTCAAGTTTTGGAATCTCCTGTGAAAATTAAAAAATGTCCTTCAGCTAGTTCTACATAAAATTAAGAACATGCAAAAATGTCTAGGTCTCCTGTCCTACAACTTTCATTATTTTGCAGAGTGTTAGCCTCTGACCTATTCATCTGTTTTACAATCTGCAGTCCTCCGTTTTTTAATCTCTGTTCTTCATTTTAGTAACAATTTTTATTTTTTTAAAAAGAAACTCTACGGTATCTTTACAGCTTAATGTATTTTATCTAATTCTTTGGATATCATGGCACCATATCAATAACACATGAACAGTTTACTAATAACTTAGAGATACCAAATAATGTTTTAATTGTGTTTCCCCACAACAAATGGAAAAGCTCAGAGGAACATGAAAATATTAGAAATGAGCATAAATAACTTAATTATCCAGCAGGGAAAAAGTCAACATCAAAACATATATACAGAAGAAAACAGCCTTGAATGTAGTAGTAACAGAAGGGGTACCAAGGCAGCGGTGAACAGGAAATTAAACATACGACAGCAAAAAAAATACAGTCACGGAAAAAATGTTGTTAAGCAGGAGAGTGGTAAACTGTCTTCAAAGATATGTTGTCTAAGAATATCTAAAACCCTCTCTCAGAGTCTGGGATTGCAAGATCCAGGCAGAAGTAGGAGCAACACTGGAGGAGACTTCTGAAATGAAATGGCATCAGTCTAGCTGGCTAACCTGGAAAGTATTTTCTAAGGAAGCCATCATTATACATGGGATCTGTTTAGGCAAAGTAAAAGAGTTCTTGTAATTCCTCTAAGAGCTAGTCGACAGCACACTTCTGCTGTAAAAAAGTAATTAGGATTACAAAATGCCTTCCTCGGCCTTAGACACATGCCCTGGGCACTCATCATGGGAAAGAGAGAAGAAGAAACACAAACAAGCTCCTGTTACCTGTTTCTACCAGAATCTCTGAAGCCTTTAGCAAAGGGGTTTCTGTCAATTTTTAATCTGGTGATCTACAAAGGAAGAAAAAGATAATTAGTTGATCTCTCCAAATGTTTTATCTTTCAACATATGAAAGTGTCTGACGATTACCAGTCTTATCCAAACCACCTGTACCACGATCTTTCATACGTGTTTCCCCAGGCATACATTACAATCGCCCTTCCATTATCCACGAACAAGATTATCTGCTTAGCAAATGAAGAGTGCAGAAACCTGGCAGCATCAGGACACCTGGCACAGTGCTGGGGCTGAGAAGCTGTTCCTAAAGGAAAAGCACAGCTTGGAGCCAGGTGTAAAACCCTGGGAGGTATAACTCATCAACAGTCGTGTGGTTTGGGAACAGGCATACTCCTCAGGCTTGGCTGGTAACTGGGTTACCCCAGCCTCAACACTCTAGACACTCAGCAGCTAGATACACTCCTAGACCTTCAAACAATGCTAAAGAGAGAAACAAAGCACAAGCTACATCCTCCAAAGAGAGTAGCCTGCCACAGGCAGGTGCACAAGGCGCTGCTGTTCTGGTCAGCATCTGGGTGGCCCTTCAAGGGTTTTCTGGTCTGGAAACGTTTTATTTTCTTCTTTTTTTTTCCCTAAACAAAAAAAGATGACAGCCAGATTGAGTGCTTTGGGGAGAATCTTTCTTCCTGCTTTATTTTTAGGCATGAATTCCATGTTGGTAAATATGGAAAGCAATATTGGGATTTTGACCTTACAGCCTGTGGTATCGCACTCCCTGTTTGCTATTCCCCACGAGAGCTTCCTTCTGCCAACCACACCTTCTCCCAGAGACCTTGTCTCTGAAGTGAAATGGGAGCAAGATCTCCAGCCCCTATCAAATTTGAGGTGTTTTTGCTGCAACTGCTCGAAAGGGACCAGTTTATTACAGGCTGATCTGAAGCGGATTTGCAGGTGTTTTGCTTCTGTCAGAACCAAGCTCTTACTCTGGATATTAACCTCAGATCTGGAATGCAGCTCCTATTTTTGCAGAAGCTTAATTTGTGAACTTAATTTCCGCTAGCCTGACTTTGCAGCTGTCCTGGGACTTGTGCGGACAGAGACAGATATGCTCTGTGGAGGATGGAATTACAGCAGAGGGAATCCCTGTGGTGGATTTGCTAACATTTTACAATTATTTCCAGAGACCCTCTCCCAGTAAGGCAACGTTTTACAGCCACTGAAGGGCATGCAGGCAGATTCAGGGGATTTAAATTTATTTTAAATTAAAAGGTTTCTCCAACCCACCAGAATCTCCTTTATTGGTATCATAAAAATGCCCCTCCCCCAATTGTTTTGGGCAAAACCCCCACATGTTTGGAATTCAGAGAAACAGGAAGAAATTTCAGTGCTTCTTCACGGTGAGGTGGCTTAAAGTGTCAGCACCTGACAGTTCCCTCCCTTACCTGCGTAATTATGTCTTATTGATCTGGTCATTAAGGAAGAACAACAGCCTTCTTTTCTGTCATTTCTTCTCCTTCCCCTATCATCTTTCCATGTCTGGTCTACAGTTAAAAGTTTGTGTACATGGTTTTGGGGGAGGGAGAGGAAGGAAATTTCCAGTGCTACAGTGACAGCAAACCCACCGTTGTGTTGCAATATCTTTTTTTTTTTTTCTGCTGGAATAGTTGATACGTTTTGGATTCTAATTTAAGTAAATTCAAGGGGATCAAACTGAGAGAAAGTTAGGAGTGGGTATCCAGAAGCAGCCATGGGAGCACATGTGCTCTCTTATAAGTTGCAAAATAAAAACTCTATAACAATTCACTAAATTGTTACAATTTACAATTGTTATAAATTGGCTAAATATTACAATCTGCCCTAAGCTGATTTGATATGTCTTTGTCCCTCGGTGGAACAACACTAAATATAATAATGTCCACTGTGTTCATGAAGTCATTCTCCAGAAGCACAGATGTTGTCATGGAGAAATATTTGCTTTGGCATTCTTGACTCAAGTCTCCTCTGCAATTCATGGCAGAAATTGTATAACCTATTTTCCTAGCAGGCTTGATAATGGATTATTTTTCTTCCAAGCCAGTTTGTACCCTTATTCTAGCTTAGAACGGTAGCTCTCTAGGTGGACACATTATTTACACAACAAAAAGCTTCACCACCTGAGATTCTGTTTCACATGGTTGGGAAAAAAATAATATCACATGGCCCTTTTATTGCCATTATAACCCCTGCCACAGCAAGGAGGAGAATGGCAGGAAAGGCAGATGGGATATGCACAGCACCTCTCACCTGATAATAAAATAGGGACTATATGTACATGAACAAGAGAATAGGAGCACACCGAGTCCAAAGCATGACAGAGGTGGTGTGAAGGCTAATGGGAATCTCTGAGGAATCTGGCAGATGAGCTATACATAAGGAGACTACAAAGGGAATAATGGGTGGGTATAAGGAGCTCTCACTGGGCACGATGAACGTGCCCGCAAAAGTGATGAAGCCGATCACCTCCTCCTTAAAGACTAGGACACCAGCTTTCACTGGCCACTAAAGGAGAAGAGGGACCAAAGGTGTGTAATCCACAGCGAGCCCTTTCCAAAACTCCTTTCTTTGCTGATGTCTCCAGTGCTTACTCTCTCAACTGCTCTACAATTTCCTAGCAAATTTTTTCCTCTAAAAGATGTCATATCTTTGGGGAAAATAAGGATAGACAGGGAATTCTGTAATCAAACACTACTGTGGTCTGAGATTACATTTCTTAGTTCCATGAAGTCTAGTCTAAGAAAAAGGGCAATCAGTAACAAAGCTCAGTAGTCAAGGTCTCTGCAGATAGCATTAAGAAAAGATGTTGCCACAGTGGGATCCTATCTGGAGTCAATAGCAACACTCTCCACTGGGAACTGTGCAAGATCTGAATCAAATGTGAATTATGCATGAGAATTTTAGTTCATATGCAATAAATGGATTTCTTATGTTCAAAGGATTCTTTTGTCAGCAAACTGATGAGATTCCTCTTCTTTTTTCCCTTCGTTTTAGCAGTGAAAAAAAAAAAAAAACCTATGTGTTTTCTCTGCAAGATAACAGATCTACACTAGTTGTATTGCCTTAAAATTACAGGGCACCGGACCCTGTACCAGAGGCAGCAAGGAAAAGTGAACACTATATGTCTCTTTATGGTTGATTTCACCTACTTTACAGTAAAAACTGCAGGCACCTCATCTGCAAGATGATTCTCTGGTTAGATACTTCATGTCTGCATACCACCCCATAGCAAGCCCTTTATTGTGTGTGTGCAAAGAAAAAAACAGTGAGGCTGTAAAGTATACGCTGTTCTTGAGCTATGTTTCTTAGAGAAGTGAATGTCTCAGACACAAAGAGCACACTGATATTTTTATGAACACCCAGCATAAAAGGAGCCTGAAGGCTTTACCTGTTGATTTTGATAGGCTGTCACTGTGGTGAAGACAGTCTCAGGGAAGTTGAAGGTTTTCACCCCATCTCCTGAAGGAACTGGCTTTGTAGGAGAAAGATCACTGCTGAAATCCTTGCGGATGACATGAACACGGGGCTGGTACTTGTGCATTGAATGTAAGATTATCTGAAGGGAAAACAAAAGGAGAAGGAAAATATTTTTTCCTCCCTGAAACATTCTACACAGCACCCAGATGTAAAAGGAAGCAGGGATGAAGTAAAGGCTATCTTGAAGAACATTACCCTTTTCTTACAAGTCCATATGAGATCAAGTTTGTGCTGTGTACAGAGAGAAGGGGGCTTTATTGCTTTATAGGGTCAGGCAACATTTTGAAGAAAAGCACTGAAGTAGGGAAAAAAGTTCCATAACTCTAGAGAGTGGCTACAAACGTGTGCCCAGGAGGACACAGGAGCATTGGAGCAGCAGCCATCCCCCTGTTGAGTCTGAGAGCAGTGAGGCTGGAGCAGCAGGCACCAAGATTAGCTTCTAACTTACATGGCCTTGATCGTCAAGCTCGTTGTTGGTCAGCTTCAGCTTGTCAAAACTGACCACCTGCCTCATCCAGGTGTCTCCAGAAGCCAGCGAGTCAGGGTGGATGTAAACCCTCGGGGGCACTGGGGAGTCAGCATTGCCAGCCACCATCCACTTGGAGCTGTGATACACATACCTGAAAGAGGAAGGGGAGATGGCTGAGGGTAGTCACTCGCTGAAGGAACATTTCCAGAGCTCCCCCTCCCTGCTACCCTACCGCATGCACCCCAAGCTCTCATTTGCAGTCAGGGGAGAATGTGCTTTATTGCAACCTCCTACCTTCTAAATGAAAGCCAGATTACCCCTGAGCCACTTGTTCAGACCTGATTCCTTATTAAAACCACCTTTGCAGTTATTTTCCCTGTAAAACTGTGCCACATGTGCCTTCTCAACTCCTTAACTCTCTCTGAGCCAGAGTAAGAGGCTAGAAAATATGGGTAAACAAAGCCCTCTCTGAAAATATTAACAAATGCCCTGTAGTTTCTAGAAATCTGCACTGGCTGCAATGCCAGACCTTGCAAAACATATGTGTCTTCATTCAGAAAGGGCAAAATCCAATGGATACCACTAGAACAATTGCTAAAACAGAATTCTGGTTTGAAATGTGAAATAGGAAATTCCATATAGCATCACACGTGTTGGGATTAGAGGAAAAAATAATTTTGGGGTGCCTGGCCTGTTGTATTGCTGATCTAGCCATCCTACATATGTCATAAATTTCTCTACTACAGCTTTGCCTAGACACCATTTTACTTTCTGTCCTCTGGCTCCTTCAGCCTCAGGCGTTTCACACACAGTCCTCCTAACACCTCAGAGTTCTGCCCTGTGCTGCCCTTCTCTGGGTCTCTACTCAGCTCTGCTAAGCTATTTCAGTCCTTACCTACCAAGAGTGACTCATTTTCAAAAGAAATGAAAAAAAAAAAAAGAAGAAAAGAAAAGAATCTGTTCCTTTCATGACTAGTTCTATGTGGCTGCACAAGTTAACAAGGGACAGAAACAACGACAATACAATTATAATACATTTTTTTTTTAATGTTAAAGCTGTCAGAACTACACTCAAAGAAAGGGGCAAAACGTCTAGCTGAGTATCATAAACTATCTTGATGCTTCCCAGGAAAAGCATTTTCCTGAGAAACATTCCACACAATCTGAGAGCAAAAACATAATATTTAGCATTTGAAGCAGAGGATCAGTTCTTGAATACTTGAAACGTGGTGCAATCAAGACTATTTGGGGAAAAGACTTGCTCTCGGAGGTCTTTTAATGAGTAGAGATAAATCACCTTTGTCTGGATAGTTTTCTGGTATGCAGAGAACCATGAGTTTTCCAGAGTACTTTTTAGGATTGGGAGTCTATCAATACCAGAGACATCTCTTCTTCCCGCCTTTCAGCTCAGTGGCGGAGATTCACCAGAGGATTTCTCAATGTCTCCATAATTTAGGTCAGGGCTTGTATTCCCTGTGGCTGCTGTGCTGGACAGTGAACACTTTTAAAACAAAAATCACTCGATTCAGTTCAGGTCAGACCTGAGCTGCCACTCGCCCTTTCCTTTCTTGCTGAAGTAGTGTCTTGGTTTGAGGTAAAACAGACAAACTTTCTGTTCAGTAATTTTACTTCTTAGCTAGGCCTCTTCTAACTCTCTGAAATTAACAGCGTATTGTGCAGAAAACTCTTCATTCTCATAGTGATAAGACCTGTGTTTATAGTTTGTTTATAGTTCATGCCAAGGAACTGTATGCGGAGAGGCTCCTGCTTATACTTATTGCTATGACACCCAAGGTCACCTAACTTTGTTATTTGCCCCTCTGGAGGGTTGGAAATGGAAAAGCACAGAGGAGTCACACCTGTGGGGAGGAACGGACAGGACAGGTGACCCAAAACTGGCCAACTGAATACTGATGGTATTCCATCCCATCTGCCCCATGCTCAGTATAAAAGCTGAGGGATCAAAGGGTCAGCCCCTCTCTCTTCGATGACAATGTCCAAAGAGGACCGTGTCTGTTCACCTGCTTTTGATCCCAGTCTGTGTTTTCCTGACTCCAGAGCTGGAATCCAGTTCCCATCCATCACCAAGTCCAGTCTGGGACTTTCCCAGTGCCTGCTGGTGACATCATCCTGGGAGCTGGATGCATTTTTGTATATATTGTATCTATTTCATTATTTTCTTTTTATTTTATTATTAATATTTCATTAAAGTAGTTTAGTCCCTTCTAAACTTGTAAATCTCTTTATCCCTCCTCCTCCTCTCCCTGGAGTGAGAGGTGGTGGCAGAACATCTGTCACCCATAATTGGCAAATTCAGCCTAAATCACAAGTAGTTGTGCTCCAGCCTCCCTGTTGATAACTCCAGTTATCAGTTGTCTCAGACGGTCATTGCTAATTACGTAGATTGTGAAATACATGCCAGGGATCTCCCTGATTAAAAACTGCTATTTGAGAAAGCAGACTTTTGATCCGAAAGTGCAAGACAGTTTATTAAACCTCTGGTTTTGTGTTTCATGATTCTGGTCAAATTAACTATGCTGGTACAAATCCATATGATCTCCTCCAGCCTACCTTTGCAATGCTGTATCGTGGCATGTGCCTTTCCTAGGCTTTCATTGCCACTAAGTTATCACAATGTTCCTAACTCTGCACCTAAAGAGCTTACCTGTATCTCTTGTTATCCACAGGCACAATGTCCATGGCAATATAATACTGCTGGTGCGGGTCCAAGCCTGTAATTTTCACTCTCATGGCTGGAAACATTCTCCTAGGAAAAGTATGAATAAGGAAGAAAATGGTGAATAGGGTAGATGAAGGGGCTCCTCAGACCCCACTCCAGCACCAGACGCACACTGCTTTACACAGCCCAGTTCTTGGTATGACTCCTCTGGGCTTGGTGTGAGTGAAAAGAGTGTGTTTTTAATCTTGAATTGTTTTACACTTAAGGAAAGGGGTAGCAGGATAACTTGCTACCTGTGGGAAATGATAAAACACTCCCAGTCAAGCATTCTATCTCTTCCCAGCTCCTAGTAGACAGTTGTGTTATGCTCCACACAAATTGCCCTCTGTAGGCATTTCAGTACACAGATACGCAGTGTACCTTCTTCCTGCTGTTCTTCCCATTGGCCATCCATCTAGAATTTTTCTCATATATCACATTAAATACAGGATCACTATAGTTGTCTTTTTTGAGAAAATCACATTTCAGCACAGAGTTTGATAGTACTGAAGTAATGTTTAAAGCAAATGCATTATCCCAAAATATCCTTTTGCTCTGATGTTTATAGTTATTGAAGAAAGAATGTGCCGTAAATTAAGCTGCTTATTAGGCATATATTTCACATTTGACAAAAACATTAGCATTAACATCATGGTTTCCTTGAAGTCTAGGTAGTATTTTGTGCAGTCTTTTTAGTAAGCATTGTCTTTTATATGACATATGATCCAGACCTGTCTTCGCCTGATAGGCAAGTTATGAAACCCTACCCCAGCAAGGATCAGTTCCCACCCATTCTTGCCTGAGCGCAAGCTTTGCTCTGCTGTGCACCAGTTTCTGTCGTGGAGGTGTTTGTAGCTAGACAATTCTTTCAGAAGACAACAGCTCAGAACAATTTTAACCTCAAAACATGTCAGTGTTAGTGTGGCTACAACGTAATTTCTTCTCCTTAAAAAATTTCTGGTTGCCAGTAATCCAATTGCCATTCTACACTTCCCTCAAACAGCATGCTGAGTGAATTGTTTATGCGATATTACATTTGCAACTAATGCGGTATTTCAGTGTTTTCATAAAATCTGAAGAGCAGAAGTGGGTGAAGTGCAAGAGGAAATGAGCAGCAGAGCACTGAAAGAAATCCTGCATTGTTTCACTGACTGCCAACTCAAACCTGGGCTCTACTTGAGTGGCTTCTCAGCCCTTATCAGAGGGAACCTTGAGCTGACGTCCTACATGATGGTGTTACTCAATTGCATGACTTCTGCCCAAGAAGATACAGAGCTTTGGTGGGAGAAATTCTGAAAGTCCTGGATGCTGATAGGAAATCACATTCTGTCCCTCTGATAATTAGATGTGTCCTTATTGAGTGAGGCTATTTTTTATGGAAGGAGGATATTAAAGGGGAATTAAAAAACAATTAAAATCACAATGCCAAAGTCATGGAAAAGTGTACAAGAAATGTTTATCCATTGTTTCTAGGAGTCATCCATAGACATCATTGTGACGCTTTCCTTCCTATTTAATGAGGAATAGAAAAATGATGGAGAAGATTTACATCTCCTCCCAACATTTCTCTTTCTCAAAGTATTACCAGTAGAAACAACCTGGAGAAGGAAGAAAATAGGAAAGTTTATGTCAACATCTCCAAACATGTCTCTCAAAATTTGCACTGAAGGGATGAGAACATGAGAAGCTATTTCATTCTTTCCCTTCCAGGCCATATATATCTTCTTGCAGAAGAGGGCGGGAAGGAAGTTGGTGTTCAGCCTTCACCATACACACAGCTCTTCCATTTCAGGCCATTGAGAAGGAAGGTTCTGACCTATTAGTAACTGAAACTGCCTTGGAAAAGGGCATTTATCGGGGGAAAGGGAGGGCAGAGAGAGCACCACCCCGCAGCTGCCAGAGCACAGCTAACCAGAGTTACGAGAGACATAAAACTGTCAGAATAACTGTCTGCAGAAACCCTTCAAGGAGAGAGCAGATTTGTGCAGCTGATGGTGTGAATTTGCTAGTTGAATGATTTGAGGGGGAGAAGGGAAAATGGATTAGTCTTCGGTGGCTTGAGGGCATTACCTTGTTTTTACCACAATGGCTCATTAAATCTTCCAAGCCAAATGGGTACAGGATGTGGCATTTTACAATCCAGCTCTCCTTAATTGGAGAGAGGCGGCTTGGGAGCAGCTTAAGAGGTAGGGCCATGTTTCAGAGGGTAGATGAGAAACCCAGGATTAAATCTGAGTCTCTTTAGGTCTTAGTCTGGGCGCTGTATCGGGAAAACCGAATGCTGTGTGTTCCAAGAAGCTCTCTCCAAATCTGCAGCCCCGTGTAAAGTTGCAGTATAGCCTGTGGGGTTGTTTGCTTATGAAAAACATTGTAAAAGATTACCGCAGCCCATTCAACAGGCTTAGAGACTAATCTCTAAAATGATCGGAGAGAGCTCGTCTGAGCCCACTGCTTTCTCTAAGGTTTAAGTATGCTTTTAAAGTTTTGCAAATTATTGCTGTTTTTCTTTTTCTGTGGGTGCAAAAGTAACTTAGGTTTCTTCGCCATAAGGATGTGGCCTGGAACTGTCACAGCAGGTCTCCAGCAGCACCACTGCGTGAAAAGGGGAAAATGGAAAAGGCAGGGGAAAACAGGGGTGACTTAGGGAAGTACCCAGGTGTAACCCTGGCTAAGTCCTTGTGCTCTTTGTTTCCCCTTGGTTGGCCCTTTGCTCCCCTAGAGGCACCAACCCTCTAGAAAACAGGAGGCTGAAAGGTCTGGAAGGAACTCAAGCCATTTGAATATGGCTGTATTAATAAACAGTCAAGAGCCTTTCGTCTAGAAAGGTATCAACTACCTTTATAGTCAACAGCCGTCTGTTTTCCTAGGGAACACGTGATGACATCTGATATATTTTAGGAGGAAGTTTTATATCAGCCACAGTTTGGGATGATCGTTATTCGTATGTCAGCTTTACCACTCAGCAGGAAAGCAGTCTTCCTCAGCTCAGACCGTGCACTTACACACAGTACCCTTTCAGGGGAAATACGATGTGATATGAAATAAGTTACTATAATTATTTTAAGACTGCCTAGAAATGTTTTAAAAATAATTTTTGTAACAACCATGTGCCTCAGTCAACTCAATTCCTGGCTTCTTCCATAATAAAAATGAAGTTTATGAAACTCTGAATGTGAAAAAAAAACCCAAAAACATTATATATAGATCTATAAAACTTGATTAAAATAGTATTTACTGGCACAGTAGTGTGCTGATAAGAGCCATGTTTGGGAACTTTCAGCAACAGAAAGAAGTAGTTGGATTGTGGCAGCCAGTATTTTTAAATTTTTTTTAAATTTTTCATGTAATACAAAAAAATAGCTCACTTTTCCCTTGTGAAAACTTTTCAAAGAAGGAGGACCACAGGTATACCCCCAAACTGGATTTTTTTTTTTCCCAGTAGCATAAACCTTCAGCTTCTAACCCTTAGGAGTCTCAAGGTGCCAATTCTTATTCCTTCCCCTTGAGCCAGCACACGCAAAGCTTGTGTCAAGTTGGATCTGCCTTCAAAGTTGTCCTGCTCTGAGTGGAGGCATGGGCCAGATGACCTCCGAAGATCCCTTCCAATGTAAATTCATTCTCTGTTTCACAGTTTAGTTTTAGAGAGGGCAATTCCCCATTAGGGGATAAGAAGTTAAAAGGTACCTGGCAGGCTGTCTTAAAACAAAAATGCAATTCCTTGAAGCTCTTCAGACATTGGAAATACTCCTGTACAGACACTTTGGTGCCCAGAAGTCAGATGAGAGTTTAAAAGGACTGGCAAAATTTACCATATAATTTTCATGACTGTTTAGTGTAATGATTTATACAGTGTGTTAATAAAAACTTAAATAACTTTAAACTTGCTAATGGGTGACATCTGCTAAATGCAAATGCTAAAATAAAGAGATGTGCTCTTCAACTGTAGCAAAAGACAATTTGTCTGTTCACAGTAACAGGGAGAGAAGACACTTCCCAGTCATAAACAAACCTGTTTGAGAAATGCTGCAAATGATCTGATTAAGGTTTGCAGATTAAGCGTACACGGTGTTTACAACGTGCATGAGTTTACAGGGCAGCCTGAAGTTATCGTTGCTGTTTTATACCTCGTATTTCCTTGCCTTTAAGACTGGTGCCAAATGTATATTTCTTTATAAGAACAAACCTGTGAGGAGTGAAAGTGAGGGAAGGCAAGGCAGGGCAAATGAGGGATGCCTTCCTGTTTCCCTCTGCAGCGTGGGATTATGTAGAGACGTGTGTGTTGAGAGAAAAGGCTGAGGGCAGGGTTTGGGACCAAAAGTATTCATTGATTATGAGGGAGAGGGAGCCCAGCAGATCTTCTCAGTAGCTCCCAAAGGGGACAAATTTTCTGGAAGCTGGAGAAAGCTTATCTGGTCCACTGGGCCAGGACCTCTGGGGAGCAGTTTGGTAGCTGTAGCCCACTAGCCCTGACTCTGCATCCTTTCCAGGTGACCCTTAAGCATCAACAGAACTTCACCACAAAATCCCTGCTGCTGTCTCCAGCTGAAGAGCACTGTGGGGCCCTTCCTTCCTCCCACTAGAAATTAAAAAAAAAACTTTGGTAATGTAAACAGCCCTAAGTACACGTTTCAAATGACTCAGACCCATAGTTTCAGGGAGGCAAAGAAGCTCCAGATGAAATATAATTTAACCTATCAGGAGTCACAGAGGAGTCAGGAGAGGACAAGGTCATCTGTTCCACTTGCTGCTGTTTTTTTCCACACTTATTACTAAGCACTGCCGCAGCACCCAAGTTTGAGCCATCCCACAGTACAGATATGATAACTGGTATAACAGATGAGATCATTTCCTTCATTGCTGAGAAGAAATGCTGTCTCCATGAGAAGTAGAATCTGGGTCCCCAGAAATATCTCCTGGCTACGCTTGTGTGCGTGGTCAAACTCATATAGTGACCTCCATAAACTTCCCTTCCAGAGCAGGGCTCCACGCACACTTTACATTGTGGACATTGCTTTTTCCTCTGGGCAGAACCTCTCTGCAGTAGTTAACTAACAGTTACACCTGCAGCTCAGGCCACCGTGGCCTAAGGGTGTGGGGAGGGATTCAGATTCCTCTGCTGATGTTGCCAGGGTACATGTGTGATCACCATTGGCAAAGGAGAATAGAGAAAAAGCTAAATATGATTTTAGGACTAGGTGCTCGGATCAGTATCACCTGGGGCTCAAGTTGAATTTATTTTATTTTGTACGGAGTCTAAGGCTGAATTTCAAACAAAAAGGAGATAAAGGAGATTGTAAATTTGAATGCATTGCAGCTGACAAATCAATTTGCATCTTTTGTGCAAAGAACAAAGGAGTCTTGTTATAAGCATCATATTAAATTCTGAAAAACAAAGTTCTGATGGAAAGGAAGAAAGGAAAAGTTCTTAGAGGACTGAAGTTGGTTTATGGAAACAGACAAAAAAAGACATCTATAAATACAGCATCAAGAGAAGCAAAAACAAAGCAGAATTAAATGTGAGTGAGAATGGGAGTCTGAAGGTTAAAAAGTGTAGTAGGCCTGACGTAGGCAGGATATAGCTGCAGAAATATGTTTGAAATGAGAATGTAGGTTAGAAACTGGCATTACCAAGTAAGAGTAAAAAGAGATTGTGGGGTCAGGCAGGAACCAAGCAGTGCCTTACAAGTCATAGAAAATTAAGGAGCAGCTGTAGTTATAGGCATCTGACTCTGTAATTATAAGGGCTTTCAAAACAAGAAAGCCATACAGGACTCAAACAGGATTTCCAAAAAGAAAACAAGAGCAAAATTGCCCCTTCAGAAGGAAAAAGTCACAAATGACACTGTTTATCTCTCACAATTTCAATAAGTAATAAGAAATCCTCAGGAAACAACACAAATTCTGCTCTTTTTATCAGAAATCATACAATATAATGTATGGGATGCATCATTTATCATGCATTCCCCATGGAGAAACATGACTGCTAGACTTGGCTCCCACCCATCACAGACACATCCTCTCTGAAAGAAAAATGTTTAACAGGTTAAACATTTAATTTGTTAATTTTATCAAATCTATAAGGACTGTTGCCAAAAAACAGATGTACTACCTAAAGAAACTGTCCAACTTCTTTAACTAACTAACTTTACCATAACTAATGATTATGCTTGGCGAGGATTAACCTACAAATGTAGTGAGCAACAAAAAAAAAAAATCCCTTCCAGTATTGTTACTATCACTTCTGGAGAAGAACAAGAACATCAAGCTGAAAAAATAGAGATATTTAGTAGCTATGTTGATTTGGTGTGGGCAGCAAGTGATGAACCATCAGGACTCAAATAATGGGAGAAAGACTACTACTTAGGATTGTAAAGAATATTCGATTTGCACAGTAAGTTATGACCCTGTATTGTGATACTTACAGATTACTTCTGTAAGTGGAAAAGTTATTAAGAATGGAGCTTTCAAAGGCACTTGAGAATGTTATTAACGGTGTTACAGAAAGAGAAATATCCCTCACAGTCCTTATAGGTTTCCCTACATCCACTCGCTACTAAAAATTATCAACATACATATTGTTTTGGACTACTTAAAATAAAGTCAGGGTGTCTGTGTTTCTTAACGTGCTGTTAAACACCTCTGACAGCTGGCTAAACAGGGAAAGACAGATTTCATCAGAAAACGCAAACCAACCATGGTTCTCCCAGAGCATAATGACGTCTACAAACCATGAAAACCAAAATCTTTGAGCAAAAAACTAAGAAAAACAGATTATTTTTATTTTTTATTTGGGCCCAGGTTGAAGCAAAGAGGAAAACCAAGTTGGAGAAGTGAATCTGAATGTTTCTTCATTAGGTGAGGGTCACTTTGTGGCATGGTGCTTCACTGGAATTGTAGTTCAGCTGCATCATGGAAGGAAATACGTACATCTCACAACAATTCTTCATCAGCTTCCTGTTACTACCCTGTAATTAGGGATACATATCTATTTTTTCCTATGATGATGTGCAACGTGGGAAGCTGTGTTTGTCAGAATGACAACGTGAATGGCAAGTTCCATGACCAATTGCTGACGTGGAAGATTTCAATTCATAAATGTCAGAACAATAGTTTTGTATCAAAAGTGCCAAAATACATATTTCAGACAGCTCTAAGCAACAATTAAGAGTTTATAGCTTGAAGACAGAAGATGACAAATTTTTTTAAAAATGTGTGGTTTTTTTAAATGGCAATGCATTCAATATTGTAATTCCGAAAAGCTTCTAAGGAACTACAGAATCTTCTTTATATGTGTGCATCAGTTTGACCAAATAGAAATTTTTCATTTTTTGACCTGATCATCTAATCCAAAGTATTTTAATTTCATTATGTTATATCTCCCCAGAATAGTTTACTGTGTGTTTTTTCCATGAAACCTTCATGCTCCAAGACCCCTGCCAATGCTGTAAAGGCTTTTGTGAGAAGTTGTCTTGAATAATTTGCAAAATTGCTGGGGCATTGATGTTGCATTTTTGGTGACTTTTTTGGAAAGTAAAACTGTGACCAGGGTACAGCTTTTTAAGATTCCAGAAAGGCCAGATACTTCATTCAGAAAAGTGTGAACTGCTGAGATCATCTTCATACCCCTAAAGTCTAGGCATTTTAGCGTGCACTGGTGTTGGTGGACTTCAAGATATTGATGCTGCTGTTAAGTCTATCTACTCCACGTATCATATGAAAATTAATTATAGCTAATCCAACAATTAGGTAGGTAACAATATATTTTAATTTTCTAAGAGAGCACCCAGGCACCAAGACAATGAAGTCAGAAGCAAGAAACGTGGTTCTGCCAGTGTTACGTTTAATGATGCTGGACAGATCACTTAATCTGTTTAGGTCTCAATTTCACCCCCTATGAAAATAATAATTTTCTTTGCATTTGTTTTGACTTCTCTAGAGAAAAAGTGTTGCGTAATAGGAAGCGTTACTGCAGTTTCTTTGTCTTTTCCATCAAAGGCAGGAGGGCAAAACCAGTAACCCACTCTGTACTGATGCAAGATGCATCATGTGCCAATGAGACTGCATATCCAGAACCAGCAGCTAATCTGGTTCTGATAATCTTCAGGGATTATCTGGGTTGTTTCTCCAATATTACTTTCCTCAAATTATCTGAACTTCCTGGGGCTACAGAGCAATAGTGAACACTTCATAAGAACGCAAAAAAAACCAAGTCTAGCTTCTCTGGCAAATTCTGAGAGCACAGAGGTGAAACAAAATTATAAACAATGGAACACCGTAGGTTTTCCCCAAAATTTGGGGGGAAAGCCCTTCTGTTTGTCCGCAGAAGGGGTAGAACAG
Source organism: Gallinago undulata (assembly GCA_026546715.1). NCBI lineage: Eukaryota > Metazoa > Chordata > Aves > Charadriiformes > Scolopacidae > Gallinago > Gallinago undulata. The sequence goes on along the minus strand of JAOTQQ010000001.1, from coordinate 82,514,583 downwards.
CTCCTGGGCCGGTCACGTGGTTTGTTCGCATTGGCCGGCTCTGTCCATGGTGCTGACTTCCCTCTTCCCAGCATTGGTCGGAATTAAAACATCATTAGGGGGAATTAAAACAAAAAAAAAAAAAAAAAAAGTCTAAAAATCTGGGATCGCTTATAGTTTGGAGGATCTAGAAGTTTACAGCTCTCTTCAAGTTGTGTTTTGGCAAACAGACCTCTAGACATTTTTTAACAGGCAGGGTAAGTGTTTCTTTATTAAAAAATCTGGCTTATTGCTGGCTCTTCCTAACCTCAGCTGATATGGTATCACTTGCAATAGCAGAGGGAAACATTAAGCCTGCGTATTTTTCATACAGGAAGTCATTAACCTTTTATCTGTTCAGAATTGCAGGAAGACATTCATTTGGTGCAAAGGTGGAGCTGAATTTCACTGTATTTAAAATTAAATCAACTGGCTCATGAAGTGCTATGGGAACTTGAAAGGAAACTCAAATGGCTCACCCTCAAATTCATAACTCATCTTAAATTCAGTACCCCAACAGCACAGTGATCATTTCCTGATTTATTTGCTCAAACGAAAGGCTATCCTCAACGTTTTCCTGCAACTGCCAATTCTCTGGAGCCACTGATTCAAGCAGTAATATGAAAAACTTCACCTGTCTTAAGAAAGCTAGTAAGAGATAAAGCTGTGAAACTCTGATAGTCGTTCAATTTTTCCTGCATATTTATTTGTTTGGTTTATCAAATAGAAAAATGAAGGTCTTTTCTTCAAAAGGGGGGGTGGGGTGGGTTGTTATGATCCGTTTTTCAACTAGACAGAAAGCCAGAGATGTCTTACCTGCCTGCTTTCGTGATGATCATCTCTGTCCCAATGTCATGAAATCTTTTCCAGAGGTCAGCACACTGTAGCTCTACCTGGATCTCTTCCATGGATGAAGGTGGAGGCGGCTGAGGGCCTGAACCACCAGATGTAAGGTCAGAATGGGAGCCAAATGAGCAGGACGTCCTTTCTGCCAGTACCTCTGTGTCTGACCCAGTGCTCTGCTCTGAATCTGCAAAGTAAACAAGCCAGGTAAGACATTTCATTTCTACCTGCTGTGAGTAGAAAACAAAGGAAATACAAAAGCCAACAAGGGAAGTGCTAAAGAAGAGGACAGTGGACTTTCATATATATACACACACACATATATATATATATATATTTATGGTTTGTTGTGATTTATGGCCTGTTTTGGCGCTTTGAGTTTCCAACACAACATCTGGCATTTTTGTAAAGTTTTAGAAACAGCTGAAAAAAGGACCTTTAGCATAAAATATAAATAGTAACAAACATCACCACAACGCTGGGAATGGAGTTCAAAATATAGATGAAAAAAGTAGAAATGAAAAAAATTAATTCAACCCATAGTTTCAATCCAAGATTAGATGGGCTCACTGAAAAGCTACATTCCATTTAATTGAATATCCTCCCGCACTACTATTGAAGAGCTGGTTATTTTTAAACAACACATTCTTTTTATTTTTAATATTCTTGTCATCAAAAATAATGAGCATTTTCTTTTATTTTGTTATTTGGCAGCACCGTTTTGGAAATGTGTTTTATTTGTTCCTATAATATCTTTTTTGGAACAATGATATTTCCTGAAAAATAACCATGCAGCTTTTGGTGAGGAAAATGCTCTAGGCTACTGAAGGACAAAAAGGGGAGATAGTAAACATATGGAATATGTTACCAAAGAAAGCAACTGAAGTAAACTGAAGAAAAGAGCACATGAAATCAAACACCTCTCTTTATGGGGGAGAAGAAGAAGAAGTCTTGCTCAAAAAATAAGGAAACAGACAAAGAAGTGAGGTTCCACCAGTTTAAAGGTCCAAGTTGACATGTTGAGTCAGATGGCCGTTTCATTGCAAAAATATCTCATGTATGTAATACATAGGTATGGTGTATGTATACGTATGTATATGGTCCTAGCTCTCATACGTAGGGCTAATCTGGAATTTTGCAAATAGCAGTATTATTTTACAGCAGAGTGCACACCTACAGTACATCAAAATAAATCACAATATGTTCTGCAAAGCAATTTGTTCGTGTTTTGGACCTGATTTTTAACAAATTAGTATTACACAGTATTACATAGATGGTATTACATAGTATTACTAATACTATATAGATGGACGGAGAAATAAAATTTCCTGAAGAACTTGGTTAAATGACTCAAGAAGAGCTTTGTAGATTTCAGAGACGGTGGAGAACCATTACTTCAGAGTGTCCTCATTGATCACCTAAATACAAGCATCCAGGTGAAGGAATGAAACAGCTATTTAAATGTATTCTCTGCACTTTAACAAAGAAAGAGATATCTCTGCCCGATGGGGAAATTTAAGGAGACAAAAAGTAACAACCTGTGTTAAAAATGTGATGAAATCACCCCAGCTAAAATTTCTTCCATACCAAGCAAGTGCCATAAACTCTTTAATAACCCTGAAGTCATACAGGCTGGATGTCAGATTTAGTCTTTCTGAGAAGAAGCGTCTCCTGGAGCAGCTTGCACACCAGTGCAGAGGGCCCTAGTTAAGAAGAGGCAGGGGATGAAGACGCCACCTGCAGAACCACCAGTCTCACCTCCTGCCACATGGAAAAATTTCTGGAAAATTCATAGTGCTGCAATGGCATGGACATAAACTGTTTAACCGATGGTATATGAGAAACTTACAACCCTAGTGCAATCAGGAAGTCTTTATCGTCTATGAAAACCCTAGGTGAATATATCATTGGTCAGTGGACTTGCTTGAAGGACATTTCCAGTGAAGTTTGCCAACAATTTAGAGAATCTGCCTGTACAATACAGAAATTCTGTAGGACATCAGAAAGGCTCTGTAACTATTGCTCCCAATCCATTTTGAATATGGAGTCCTTTATGTATCCCACTGACTTCCAATTTGGGCTGGAATTGGTCCATCCTTCTAAAGGAGTAGCACAAACCTACCACCAGAGGATTGTTATGCAGAAACCAGAACTACACCCAAAACTGATATCGTAGACACAAGCTGATTCAAGATGAGATAATCTTCTGGAGTTTTATGACCACATGACAAAGAATTAACCTGAGAGTACAGAGTGGCTGAGACATTTGCTCCTGCTTCAGGAGCCCAGTGATGGAGGAGCAAAGTGATACTTAGCTGCTTCCTCTAGCTCAAATTATTCCACCTCAAAGGGTTGTAGCAGATAAGCCTGAGTAAGGGCCACTATGCTTAGTACATTCATTTTCCTAGTCATGGTTAATTACTTTATCCTTCAACAAAAAGCAACAGTGTGCTTCACAGATCACAGTAAGAGCTTTTTCTACATCCAGTTGTGCTGAACCATTAACCAAAACTCCTACATCTTCTCTGAGGTGCTAAGAAAGTATAGGTAAACTACACTGGGGGTCTGAAGAGACTGAACCTAGGGAAAAGCTTGTGTTATGGAGTCCTTCTCCCTGAATGAGGTACTAACCTGCAACTTTGCACCTAACCAGACTTTTAGGCTACATCATTTGTGCTTGGTTCATGCACTCAAAAACTCTGTGCATCCTCTGAAGCAGTATGGTAAATGGCCAACAGATGGCACTTGGTTAGATGCTGTCATTCCAGCATTTCCTGGACAGCCTTTCAAAGTGGGCATGTGGCTGGACCCTCAGGGACCCTGCAGAAAATTAAATATCAGACGCTGAAGCTCCTTGTCACTGATTTTACACTGATGTCACTCCTCTGACTTTAAGAGAGTTTTGGAGGGATTTTTTAACAATGATGGAAGTGGAAGGAGAGCCACATCCTTGGATATAATTTTCCATGCTGGCACAAATGAAAAATTGCAAAAGGAATTCACTAATTATTGATACGTAAGTATCTACCCAACCATGCAGTGCCACACACAGAAGGAAAAAACCTTCTTTTCTTCCAAGGGTTATTATTTTGTGCCCTGAAATATGATCTGTAATTACCCCCCAATTAGTGCACAGAACAGCAAGTGCCTCTCCTTCCTCCAATCTTGGAAAATCAGTAGTGCTGCCACTCTTAGTTCAGTTCTCAGTAGATGCTGAGTTGGGTTTTGGTGTCTTCTTCATCCTTTCCTGAGTTGAGCCCTCCTGAATGGTATCATCCAGCTGGAGACACTGAGTTCATTCCAGACCCAGGGAATTCAGTGGAAGAGAAGATCATCTTCCATCTGAAAATCATTCCTAATGACATCCAGCTCTACAAGACTCTGTGAATCTTAGCTGGAGTTCTCTTCATGTGTTAGGATTCTGGATTAATCAAAAGACAGGTGTCAACATCTGTCAGTGAGCAACATACAGAGGGGTGCAGGGTGAACCAGTCTCAATATGTAGTAATTAACTGTGGTGCCTGGCATCTAGCTCAGCACAAGGCACTCTGCTGCACATACTTGCTCACAATGAAATAAGACAGGAAGAAGACCTGAGTTTTCTTCTGATGCTCGAACAGGGAGCTTGATTTTCTTCATTTTCCAGCTTCAGCAGGAGGCATCTTCACTAAACTCAAAGACATTACTTAAAGTTTACATTGGTGTAAGCAGAGGGGAATTAGGGAATAGGTCCTGAAGCTCTTACAAAATACAACATGCCTGTGAACACCCTTAGGTGCAGACTGTGGCTGGTACTATGCAGTGTGTCCTACTATGCAGGACAAACAGAAGGATTTTTGAGGAAGATGAGCTTCCTATAATTTCTTCTAGATCCAAAGTGACAAGATAAGATTCTTGGCCTTTTCTTAAAGAGGTGCCTTGTACAAAAGCCCACATGCTGAATTCAAGGTCCAGCCACAAGTAAATGCAGATCCTCCATGCAGTGGCTTCCTTTCAGAGTTAGACCTTCTCAGACTGCTGCCTTGGGAATGCTGGTTCTCTGGTGCTGTGTTAGGTTGCAATCCGTGCCACTTTGGGTGTATGTTAAGCAAGCGACTATTAAAACAGTTTTGAGGTTCTCACTTGCTAGGCTAGAATAGAGTTCTTGAGAAAGGATACTTCAAAACCAAGCTCATCCAACTAGCAAAAGTGGGAGCAGATGCAACTGAGGTTCCTATATCTACAGTACTCCACTGGACTTTCACTTGAGACAGTCTCAGGTCAAAATGTTCCTCATTGTTTTCACAGGTATCTGTGAACTTGCATTTTCTGATCTTAACTACCTTTCTTTAGAAGGTCCTTCCCCTCACCTGTCTGCTTGAAGAAGGGCCCTTCCTACTGCACCATGGCTATTGAGATCAACTTCTCCAAAGCTCCTACTGACTGGACAGTTCATATCATTCTACCTCTTTCATTTCCCCCTTCCTGCAAATCTCTTCTAAAACCATCCATTTCCACTCTTGCTTGTTCCTTCTTTTCTTTTTTTTTTCCTGTTTCCACCAATTATATCTGCTGTTCTGTGGAGTGGTGTATAGCCAGCAGAAAACACAGCCATTTTGGTCTGTGTAGAGAATGACCCACTGACCACAGGGAAATGTCAATGCTTAACGCCTCCAAGTCTAATACATTCCTCCCCAGAGACAGTACAAAGTTCATATAATATTGTCCCTTGCTACAGGCAGCTTGGTGGACAAACAAATGGACCAAGTGTTTTTGACCACGGGATGTGGACTGATCTGTCAAAAACAGACAGGCTATTGCAAGCATTGTGCTTCAAAGAGCTTGAAACTATCTAACATGACACTAATGAGAAGTCCATGGACAAGAGCCATGGGTTCAATGTGCAAAATCCCTGAAGCACAGTGCAAAAAGGCTGTTCCCTTTCTACTACCCTTTTGGATGACTTCCTATCTTCCCTTCTTATCACACTGACCACATATCCAGCTACTGCAGTTTAGCAGTGTTGGACCTGAAGGAGAGGAAATTTCTCAGCACTTTCAGCAACCTTCGAGCCTACCAACAAGACCACAGGGTCACTTTCAGAGCTCCCAGGGGTACTGTGGCTGTTGCTGATATCACAGAACACTAAACTAGTTCAGATTATTTTCTTTCTTAATCCCTTTCTCATTTCTACTATCTCCAGATCACTCTGGAAACCCTCAGCTCGTGATTTCTTTTGATCCATATATTCCCAGGCTTCTTGTTGGTGGATAGGAAGGAAAACACCATTCTCACAGGCATGGTGACTCTGAGGTCAGCATCCCCGCTGAGTGCCCCAAGATGATCAAAAATAACCCAAACTGTTTCCTGCACCAAAGTTATGGGTCCTGGGATCAGAGCCCTCTTACACAAAACAGTGAGCTGCTACTGCATGACATCTTTCTACAACTCAGCTCCCTGGCATTCCTCATGTACCTTCTCTGTTTTTTCATTAGTCTGGTACAAGAGGCAAACGGGTATGCGAGACATTAAAAGATATTAATTTTCTAAGCAACTTCATAAATAGATCTTCAGCAGACTTTTCTCTGCAGCTGGAGCACAGCAGGGATACTGCGCCCCGTATCCAACCAGGAAAACAAAAAGAGCTCAGTTTAGTCCTTGGCCCTGTCATGCAGCTCATGCACTCAACAAATGTTTTACTCCAAAGTATCAAAGAATGTAAACTACAGGAGTGAGAACAAAGACAAAAACCTTGTATACATAAAACGCCACCTATCCAGAGCAGCCCAAAAGACTTATTCTCTTTCTCTTTTTCCTTTTTTTTTTCCTTTTTTATTTTTTTTGGATATGTGTGATATCTAATGTAGATTCTGTCAGATTCCATTAGCATTAAGATTTCTCTTGGGTGGAATGTGGCAGCTGTTACAAGCTGTTAGGGTTGGGTTTTTTTAACTGTTTATTTTTGTTTGCAAGGTTTGTGAACATTTAGTGCAACAGGTGGTCCTTCCCTCTCCCCTGCAGTCGATTTGTTGGCAATCAGGATCTGCAGACTACAAAGAAGGTACAAAATCCCGGATATGTGTGGACAGAGAAAATTTGGGAGACGTTCACTTTTTTTTTTTTTCTCTGAACTCAGCTGGAATTAACCAAGAGTGGACACTTGCTTTTGCTGTTGGTTGCAGACAAACCTCGTAGTTCTTTTTAGATTTCTGATTTTTTCAAACTGGCTACTGCCACCCCACAAAATCAGCAGCGTGGAAGGAATGCATATAGCTGTGTGTCGTTACTGGAATCTGGGTACTAAATGTCATAACCCTATGAAAGTGAAAGAACTGAAACTCCCTAAGCCCAAACAGTCTGGAAGAGTGGAAGTTCATCTGACCATGGTGTGGCGGCTGCTGGTATACAACTGTTTTCCCCTAAACAGGGGCAGAAGCTAACCCAAAGACCTCAGTAACTTCAAAATTACACAAGAAGTCCATCTATGGCAAAGACAGCTGGAGCAGCAGAGGTGAGGCAGGCTGGAGTTCAGCAGAGCCCTGCAGATTAGCACGGCTGCATTTTACACAGCTGATCTGGCAATTGCTCTTGCTGTAGGCCAACGTTTCTAAACACTTCCCAGGTGGTTGTAACCATGTGCACATGCTGCACACAACAAATGACACAAAGATAGTTCTGTAGGTTTCCTTATATACTGTCTTATCCCCCTGAACTGTTTCCCGTTCATTCATATACGCTACCACACTAATCATGACTTCTTCCAGAATTAGGCCCATTATCATTTACTGAAAGGGTTGTCAGGCATTGGAATGGGCTGCCCAGGCAGGTGGTTGAGGCACCATCCCTGGAGGTATTCAAGAGACAAGTTGACATAGTGCTTGTGGATATGGATTAGTAGTGGATTGGTGTTGGTTTTGGGTGTGGTGGGGTGTGTGGTTTGTGGTGTTGGGTTTTTTTTGTTTGGTTGGGTTTTTTCTCCATTGGTTGGACTAGATGATCTTAAAAGGTCCCTTCCAACCTAGGTGATTCTGTGATTCTGTGATCAGCTACATACAGCCAGAATTTCTAACCTGTTTATTACCTATAACAGAATCGTAGAATCATTTGGGTTGGAAGGGACCTTTCCAAGATCACCTAATCTAACCCCTAATAATATTTATTTTTATTACCTAAGTGACTACAAGTTGCAAACAATACCAGGATTTACTGATTTAGGAACAGTACAAGCTTGTCAAAACCCAGATCATCAATACTAACGCTACATTGCCATCTCAGACAGTCAAAAGAAATAATCAAGTAATTACTTTCCAGACCCTTTTACGAAACCACAGCAGGAAAAAAATGGCAATATCAACAAGACTCATAAAGACAAAACTAGAAGACATTGTGTAGATGGAAAAATACGACATAGACAAATAAAGAGACCTGGTACGGTCTCAAGTGAAATCAATGACAGATAAACCAATTCTGAAATGAAGAATTCCTCTGGCACTTTAAGCTCAAAACCTCCTTCATCCTCCTAAATTATAGTTTATAAGGTGTTTTCATAAGATGACTTGAGCCAGCAATGCTTGTAAAATACACTCAAGCTGATGGCTGCCCTTACCAAAACAAAGATTAAGTACAAGGCCAATATGACATGAAATTAATACACATCTATATCGCCAAGGCAAATACAACTAGTGGGAGAATATAAAAGCAAATACAAAGACAAAAAAATATGGTGGCTTCGGCTCTCAATGCAAGTCTTGCATCAACTTGACTGTGCACTGCCAAGAACTGACTGCCTTGGCTTATTCCATATAAGACTCAACAGAGGGACAAAAGACCCAGCAAAGAAAAAACCACCCTGATTCACTGGTATGCTCCAGCTGTTCTACTTCAATCCAGCAATGCAAAACAGCTGTAAACCTGGTTTAACCAGCAAGTTAAATTGGGTTTATGGCTTCTCAGTATTGGCAAAGAAGTACAAAGCAGCTGGAGTTTACTAGTACACTTCGCCCTGGGGGTTTGCCCTCAAAAGTTAACTCCTGCTCCAGACAGAAGGAAGAATATCAGCCACAGTTAAAACTGAAAGTTGGTGGGTTTTTTATCTGACAATCTACTGGGTTTTTTAAGAATGCTGACAAAAATAAAACTTACACAATTTGCCAGCATACAGTTTGGGACCAGGCATTCAAGAGACCAGCTCCAGTTTTGAGCTGCATCAGCTAAAAATGGAAATGTGGCTGCTGGGCTCTGAAGTCAACCTTGGCAAACACAGATTCTTATTACAGAAGTGTAAGCTAGGTGAGCAAGATTGTTCTGAATAGTGTCACATCATAGGGTTTCTTTGTAGACTTCATGCCCAATCCCACTGTATTCTCTCAGGAAAACTGCCTGCAACTCATCAGTCTGTGTTTTAGATTATCCATCACAACAAAAAATATATCATCAAATGGATGTCAACCAAAAATCTGTTCAATAAACTCTTCCATCTCTGTTTTGAGGTAGCTTGTTTGCTTAAAAGTATTTTATAAGGATAACTTTTCCCCCACAGAGGTTTCTGGCGATTATATTCCAGGAGAACAAACCCCACTGAAGTAGCAAAACCTGGACTCAGCGTTTGATGTTGTATTATTGTCTTCCGGAAAGTAAAAAATATCTTGAGTCTTCAGCGTCTCAGAGTAGCTTTGAGGAAAATGCAATTTGAAATTTCAGTGTAGAAGAAACCAAGACATTCCTAAAATTCCCTGAAGAGATCTCTGCAGCTGTCAGTCAGCATTGCCTTGGAACAAGGAACCACCAGACCAGCCTCACAAAAAGACTGCTCAGTAGCAAATATTCAGAAAGCCCATACTTAAAATGGTAAAGAGCTTAAAAAGAGCATGCAGAAAAATAAGATCCCATTAAATCAGGAAATAAAATAAAAGAGCATAAAATTCCAGAAAATGCAGAAGAACACAGAGAGCGGCAACTTTTAAAAACATGAGAAGTACTATGGAGAAAGTGGGATGTTATTAAAAGAAGAGAGAGGTGAAATTGATGACAACTTTAATCTGGCCAAGATCCTGAACTGTACAGACTACAAAGAATTTGTCTGGCCAATGTCCAAGAGTTTGTGTAAAATTAAAGAGTGGAAACGCACTTGAAAGTTAGGGAAAGCTAAAAAAAATAAGAGACCAGGCATTAGATGCATTATATACTGTAGCCCATAAACACAGAGTCATTATTCTTATAAATAAAACCATACAACAAATATTTAGAGAGCAGCCTAAACCAAAATGTTGGCTCTAAATAACCACAAATTGTGCAGGAGTTTGAAACTAGATCCCAGCTCTGTGGCAGGCCCTTCCCTGATGGAGCGGGCATAAGCTCTGGGACAGTCTGTTTCTGGATTCTGTGGCTTGGACTGCTCTCTCCCACCCAGAAAAAAAAAAAACAAAAAAACAAAACCACTCAGGAAAACATGACACAAGATTCCTGCTGCAGAGGTACCTCTTGTCTCTGAAATCGCCGAGACATTTAAAATGACTGCAAAGTCCAGAAAATATTGCCACCTTTTTGTCGGTATGAACAGAGCTCCAACAAATGAAGGCTAACATTTTGAATGGTTGGAAGCTGAAGACATTTGGTGGCTGACAAACCATAGGGAAAGAGACATTCCATATGTTTCCCTGTGCCATGGTGGTTATCATGACACAATATCAGGGAGCCAGCTGGCATCTTAATAGCAAGAAATGTCCAATCCTTTCCTGAGTCCTACTGAGCTCTTGGCACTGTTGTCACAAGGTGGTGAGTTCCACTGTGTGACTGTGCACACGGGAAGAGAAAGACTTCTTTTTCGCTTTAAAAATACACTGCCTTTTTTAGTATGAGTGTTCATTTGCTGCAGTGTTTTGAAGAGGTAAATAACTGCTCTATGCATTTCTTGCGTTTCCTTTCTAAATGAAACCATTTCGAAAAGAAACCATTAGGAAATTTACAGGGGAACGGTTTTACATGAAAAATACAGCTCCACTGAGCTGAAGTTTTCAAGTTTAAATTGTTCCTTTTGTTCACAGTCTATGGTCTCCTTTTGGGAAAACGGTAATTATCAGGCTAGTCCTGTTGAACTGATGTTTGGGTTTCTAATAGTTCAACAAATCATTAAACTACATTTTTTTCATCCACGTGTTAAATTAGCCAAACTGTCCCCCACACCCCTTTCTGAACCAGATCCTGGAAGACTATCTGCCCTTATACAGTTTTGATTGCCCTCTACCTACGCTTCTTGAATATAATCCAAATCCTTTCAGATTTTAGTCATAACAAAGCTTCTCCTTGACTATAAACATTTTAATTGCTCACTCTCAGAATTGGTTCTATTTTCATTACATACATACACGCACATACACACACTCACAAGGACACATAAGTCGATGTATGGAATTTAATTTAAAAAACACATTTGGCTTTTAAATCAGTGATCTTCCACTGGCTCACATAGCAGAAATAATAGTCTTTACAATGGTACTTTCAATCAGGAAGTTTCTTGCAACCTAAAGTTCTGTTTGCTGTTTTGATCACCTCTGCAGAGTGACCAGATGTTTTTACTAAACAATGAGCCTGGGGCATTTTTCACAAGTGATAAACATATTCTTCCTATTATTTGCACCACATACGACTGACTTGCAACCAAACCAGCCAATTTTCCTGCCTCTCAATATGTTGCCATGCAGGTAGGGTTGAGAGAGAAGATTCTCCAGAAGCACCTGAGCATGCTGCTGATTTTTTAACTTCTGGTGTTTCAAGTCCAGGAACATAAAAAATGACTTTTAAAAGTAACAAAATGGGATAGAGTTGGTGTGAGTTCATGGGAGACAGAACCACAAGATATTTTACAATACTGCATTACAAGACAATGGTGCATAGATTCGGAAAGGATGCGTTAGGAGCTTTGATCCAGCCTGTACTATGAAAAGCAACTGTGTCATATAAAAATAACTAAATTTGAAATCTGAAATCTGAAATATCAGACACACATGCCAAGCCAAAAAAGGAATCTCCCCTTCAGCTACAACCAAGAATGTACCTTTTGCCAATTTGAAACAATTATCTTAACAACTTTAAGCAACTTACAAAAGTGAAAGATGCTTGGGATGATTTTATTCACAGAAAGTGTTAAAACTGTAAAAGTTTTCAAAGCTGAAAAAGTCGATGCATTACTCCACATCCAGGGATTAGTAGCAGGCACTGACATTCAAAAACATCTTACAAATTAAGCCACTGCTCAGATGAGCTGAAAGACTGAGGTAGGCAGAACATCAACAAGAACACAGGGTAGGGGATGCTGAAAGAGACCTAGGGGTAAGAAAGGACAGATGAGTGGACTTCCATACTATGTCATTTGACCAGAAAAATAACGCCGTGCGATTCTGGGCAGTGCATACAAAAACAATGCTTCAATGAGAGCCAGACTGCAGCTGCATTTAGCAACCAGGGCAGGAGGAAGCTAGAAACTCCCATTTCATGTACAGCAGAGGAAGGAAATGCTGAATTACATTCCTTCTCGATTCAGAAGATAGCCAGGGTGAGGAAGGGACAGGGGACAGAGGAGCACAAGCTCCATACACATGCTCAGAGGTGGCACAACAGTTGGTATAAGCTGTTCCCCTATGGAGCAGCCTTACAACAAGGAATGAGGTCATGGCTGAGAGAGACTCTCAGGGCCTCCTCAGCTCCACCACAGCAATTAAATTAATTTAACCCTACTCAAAAGTCAGACAGTCTGAACAGTCTGAACACCAGGTCTTTGAACCCCAACGTTTTCACTCTGCAGATCTTTTCCTGTCAGGCTGCATGACTTGTTAATGCAGATGTTGCCAGCAACTGAATTATGTAAAATATTCTACAAGCTCCCAGCTTCCCTGTACAGAGAAACGGCAGCACAAAACTGGTGGTTTAGCCTGGAGGATAAGTCTCAGCGCATGTATTCTTTCCTTTTCCCTTAACGTCCTTGCTCCTTGGATGTGTATTTGTGGCTTGGCTTTTTCTCTTTTCTTTTACTGTCTTCAGCTCAAGCTCCCAAAGTCACATCCTGACACACTCTGCCAACCACAACCCCACACGTCAAAATCCCTACATGCAGTCTCACGTCCTGATTCCAGGAAGCTCTCACTGCTGGACTTTGTTGACTTCCACTGAGCCACCCTGATTTACGCCCGCTGAAGCTATGGTCCCAAGTGTAATAACACCTACACTGCACAGTTGTCCCACATGTGTATATCCTATTATCCAAACAACAGATGCACCAGCTTGCGTGTACACGCATATTCCAACATCTGGCGATCACAAGCTAACTGTAATAACTCCATGGACTTCATTCATCTTTACAAAACTCACAAACACTTCATCTATACATCCACTGAAGAGGTGCATAACCTTTTCCACTTCACTGAAAGCAGTATGTGCTCTTAACCCGGCATTCGCAGTCACATACACAGAAATACAACCAAGCACTTGCACTTACTCTTAAAGCACATATTCAGTCCCTTCTGAATAACAGGGCATGAATGGCTCTTGACATAAACACTTCACAGATGTTGCACATAATGTGCATGTAGGTATACACCTCTTTATTTCTCAGCCATTCCTGTACATGTGTCTACATGCCCTTACCTGCTATGAGGCACACTGTTCCTCTTTCTGCCTAGAAGTATTGTTAGAATAAAGCTGATAAAAGGGAATTAACAATCACATCCAAATACCCAGATATTTGTTAACTTAAAAACACCCCACCACTAAAAATTGATACTTGCATAATTCAGCATTTCTAGATGTAGGAAATTTCCAGTCGGTTTTCCTTTCTTTCTCTCATCCACAGCTAATCTAAATTATATGTTCAAGGAGAATGTGAGCAAAACCTTCTGATAGTTTGTGGCTGGCATTTTATGAAAAATACTTTAATTCAGAAAGCTTATACCTGCCTGGCTCCCAGTTCAGCACACTGGAAACAATGGGATGCCCCACTGACATGTTCTCAACAAACTGTACCTTACAACAAAATATGCTGCAATGTATTATCCAAACAACAGATGCACCAGCATCTGGAAGTTCTGAAGTTCTGAAGCTGCAAAGATCTCGTGTTTGCCTGATTACCCCACCACCGACGTCACTGCAATTACAGTGATAACCTCAGAAAAAGCAATGGTGGTGACCTCAGAAACCTGTTGGCTTCTGTGACTTCAGATATCATCCATTATGAATGTCAAAAACAGTGGTAGTAATTTTCTGTGTATATGAATATCCACACATTTTCAACCATGCAGAACTAAATTATTTCATAACCCATTCTTTAATAATCTTTAAAAAGCGTGTATTATACTTGGAAAATTATATGCATATTTTGAGTTTATTGAGGTTTTTTCCAACCATCTTCTATTTAAAATGTTAGATTTTTTGATAGTAGGAAGAATGGCTTGCTGTGTCTTACTGCAGATGAGAAGAAGAAATGTGAAGCATTCTACTGAATTGCATTAGAATTTCTGGTTAGAAAATGAGGATAAAAATTTTCACGTGGAAAGAAAATCTGCAAAATTGTCAAAATTTTCAAGCTCAACTGTCAGTAAGAATGTAAATATTCCATATAGCTTTGAAGTAGAAAACAATGAGAATTTACTTCACCGTTAACTTCTACTTTAGTTTTCAGGACATGAGTTTAAATTAATCAAGTTTCCAGATCCCAAGTGTGCAAAAATCTCTGACAGCTAAATGAAAATACTTTAATGTAACAGCAACTTCTCAGGATTCTGGGTGTCTTGGAATATCAGGTTTGAATGACGTGATTTGTTCTACACATCTCACTGTGCTGTGAAGGGTAAATGTAGTGATAATATCATCAACCATTTCATTAATAAACAAATATATAAATATCACATTGATTTTACAGTCTTTTTGTGCCTCCCAAAAAGGCAGAAGACCTTTTTCAAAGCCTGTTCAACCTCACTCTGCTATCCAGCTTGGACACTAGAGCTTGCACACCGAGGAACTCCCACTGCAGTTAGGGGTTTCCATCAAAAAACAACTGTGGCACAGAGAAAATTGATAGTGTGCTACTGTGGAAAGTACACAGAATGGAAAGTCAATTTGAGGATACCCATGGACACCAACACACCAAGAATCTGGATATCTACTGGTGCCTGTTACCGTTAGCATATTCCACACGAAAGGTCTTAACAAAAAAGCACGTTACTTTTTCTGATATACAGATGATCGATCACATTGTTCCCAGACATTGCTGCAGATTTCTCTCACTGCTCAGCTCAAAGGGTCTCAGAGGAGAAGACAGACTAAGCAGAGTTTTAACTTTCACTGGGGTTTAATTAGGAATGGCATATAAGTACATGAGCAGCCAAATTAGCACATCCATTTTGGGGCCTCTAAACATATTATTTCATCACTTAATTTATTATCTCTGGTGCTTTTGTGCATCCTCCCATTCCCTCCTTGTTGCTGAAATGCTGCCATCTGTGTCTCAAAAGTTCCTTTCAGCCCTTACCATCCTACAGCATGCCATGGCTGGAGAGAAAGACTAAACTCATAAGAGATCCACCAGTTCGCCACGGGGGAAAAGCGAAGGAAAAGACAGTTTCAAAACAACATACTTTCCACCCCACCTCTCCACCTTCCCTTCAATCGGACTTCTGTCACCTTCTTCCTGTGTGGTAAAAACTGGATGTGAAAAGCAGCCCAAAGCTTGTCTCTAACGCCGCTGAGCTTGACCATGTGGCTACAGGCGGAGGCAGCAATTTCCTCTCCTCACACAGTTGCGAAGCCCCGCAGTGATGCTTCAAAGAGAAACTGCGACCCACCCCTTCCAGCCCGGAGCCCAGCTGGGCTGCTCTTCCGTGAGACTCGGTGTGGAAGGCAGGGAAAGAGAGGGAAGGGAGGGAAGAAAATGAGGATAAAACAGAAGCTAAGCAAATGTATAGAGTAAGAAAGGAGAAGGAAGAGGCCAGGGATGAGGACAGTTTATTGGAACCGGCTTCTTGACACGGAACGCTGCAAAGAGAGGACAGTCCCAGAAGCGTTACAGCCCCACACTTTACTCACAAAACACCTCCAAGGTGAGGCAGCAGAAGGAATGACAGGAGGAATGACAGTGAGTCAGGCTAATGTCCTCAATGCCATACAATTCTTTTCCTCCCTTTCCACAGCTCTTGCTTTCTGTTGCTGGCTGCAGGTCTGCTCTGCTCGAGCAGAGCCGATGATGTTCTCTGTGCTCTGTGAGGGACCTCTCAACCCATCCCAGCAGCTTGTTTGCCCATTTCCATTTCATGTCAGAGGGGAAAATGAACATAACGGAGAAACGTGGGGCTGCTCCAACAGGATACCCTTTGTTTTGAGGCACCCAGAATCCTGGCTGAACAGTCTATTCTTTGTTTAAATTGTACAGCATTTAGGTGTAAAGAAACCAGTACTAAAAAGCCTTTCACCCATCTGCAGACTCCTTCTTCTCCCAGCTGTGAGCAGACAGACTGTCTCACAACACTCCTCACTAACAACACGGGTCGGTTGCAGGCAGGTTCCACTGAGACACAAAGGGAAAAAAATAAAAGAAAATAAAAGTGGTTGGCTGAAATTAAATGGCTATTTCCATGGCTGAATCTCAAGGTGTCTTTGCAAAATGCCAGTTCTGCAGCCACAGGTAACTTTTTACTGCTAAAACAAGCTACGATATTTACAGAAAAGTAAACTAATGCATTTTGGTGGCCTCACTGGAAAACAGGAGCAACGTGTTTCCTCCAGAAGGTAGCAAAGCAAATCTAGCGTTACATCTATTACATCCACCACCTCTCTATTACTTTCTGTGCAACTGGGGCAAGCACCTAACAAGATCATTATATCAAATATTTTACAGAAACAAAGCTAACTTTTTTTTTTTTTTTGTATTTTACTCTAAAAAATGTGCCTTTCTTGCAAGGAAGACACAGCCAGAGAATAACCAATTCCACTGTTTACTGAGTGGGAGGAATGGAGAAGGTCACATCCATGAGACATGCTTTGTGTAATAACTCTGGGGTTTCTAAATCCAGGAAGGCATGTCCACGTGGACTTACAGGCCATGGACACTTAGGGGTTACTTCGATAGCAAGCATGATCTTGGTTTGGCTTTTTTCTTGAGTAAATGATACCTAACACTGATTGGCAACCAAAGAAAAATCAGTAAGAACCCCCCATGCAGGGAAGCCCTTGGGGCACAAAGCAAGTGTCCTGTGCAAGATATCGCTAGGACAACCTGTGCTGTCCCACTCATATCCATGCCACCTACCACCGTCAGAATCATCCACCCTCACACCCCCTAAACTTGTACTGCTCCCCACCCCACGGAACAACCAGGAGGCAGAGACTGTCCCCTCCATGGAAACCTGAGCCATAGCAATGCCCTCCTTCAGGGAAGGCTGTGTCAAAGAGTGTTCCCTCACCCCAGGAAAGGCCATGGTTCTCTCCTGCACGTATCATGGAGCACATGCACGAGCACAACCCTCCTGCAACCAGCCAGTTGAGCTCCACCTCTGAATGTGGCATCATGTTGTTCCCTTGCTACCCTGCAGGAAACACATGACACAGTAATAAATGTTGTCAGCTACACAAAGAGAATGAAAAGGAAAATCACAGAATCACCGAGGTTGGAAGGGACCTTTTAAGATCATCTAGTCCAACCAATATATATGAATGTATACCAAAGGGTGCTACAAGACAGCTGCTCCCACTGTTCAGTAAAGGCACTGTTTTGCTAGGCTCCCCCTCCTTCATAAAACTCATACAACTCAAATTTCAAAGTTTTCTCAACAGAATTCAGAAAGTCCACAAACAAGCAAGCTTTGTTTGGAGGTCGACTATAAGGTTTCTCCTCAGCAACAGCACACCTCCCACCCTGACACCCAAAAAGTGTCCCAATCCTACCCATGAGGTACCAATGGAAAACATTGTTTGACTGGGAGAAAAATAGGTTAAAAAATCACCCTTAGAATTCACCTCCAAAGTTTTCCCATGACATAGTTTATCTAACCTACTTTACAAAATATTGATCATTTACCAGGCCAGAAATTCTAATGCTGTAGAATGGCTGGTGTGAATAGCCTTCTGTAAGCATCACATCCACCATGGAGCAATTTTGGTCCTGGTAAGGAGCTCTTATATTAGGATCTACCTGGTGTCAGGCAATCGTTATGCTAAACCATCAAGAAGCACACAGAAAGAGAGCATCTCTGTTGCAGAGGACAAAACTGTGTAGCCAGTTTGTGCAGCAACAGGAGGAACTGAGACTCATCATGCTCATCTTAAAGAGGGACCACTGTGCATCTGTGAAGTTGAGGATAACTGTTATTCCCCCTGAGCTAGGCTTGATCCAGATTCTGATGTGATGCTGAAAGACTCTGTAACCCATGAGCTATATGTCCTAAAGACCTGCTGGTGCTAATGTCACATTTTCAAAACTAAAACTAGCTTTGTGCAAAGCAATGGACTGAACCAAAGCTGAGATCTCATGAGCTGAGATCTCCCAAGTGTCTTCCATTCTCTGTGCATAACAGACAGCTCCATCTTCAGGTCCAAATGCTCTGTCACCCCTTTACCTAAAATGGACACTGCACACTTGCATATAAAACACCTAGCACAACATTCACAGGTTTGTGAGAGAAAAACATGCTAATAATTACTGTAAGAACATTACACTTTTTTTTTTTTCACATAAATGTACATTTCTATCAAACTTGGGAGAATGGAAAGAGTAGCAGGGCTTAAAGCCAAAATGTTTATACCTACAGCTACTTTTATCTAACTCTTAGGGCAAAACATACAGGAGAGTAAGTAATAGGTAAGAAGTATGTTGCT
Organism: Gallinago undulata; assembly: GCA_026546715.1. Taxonomy (NCBI): domain Eukaryota; kingdom Metazoa; phylum Chordata; class Aves; order Charadriiformes; family Scolopacidae; genus Gallinago; species Gallinago undulata. Next base: position 82,495,887 of record JAOTQQ010000001.1, on the reverse strand, counting down.
ATTCTTTACATGAATAGGTCAATGCTACCTTTCGTAATATTGAAAGCATTACTCTACTAGTCAAAAAAAAAGTGGCCATCAAATTTTTAGCTTCTACTCTTGGTCTATGGGGGCTCACTTATCATCAAAACAAGCAAACATAATAAAATTCTATTAAACTGACAGTCAAGAGTTCAAGGAGACCTTCTAGATGTAAAACCAAAAATCTCAGGACTATATCAGAGCTAAAGAATCCGTTGCTTTTCATATTACAGTGATAGAAGCTTCAAGAAAAGTAATCCAGGGGGTGATACAGAATAATAATGGCTATTAGACAAAAAGATAAAAAAACAAAAGGAAATCTTTTCTCTGAAATGCTCATTCTGGAAGACTGCATTTAAAAAAAAAAAAAAAAAAAGAGACTAAACTTTCCTAGGACAAAGTTCCATTCCTCATTTCATTTGCAACTCTGCCAGGTGCCTGTGCTGTCTGTGAGACACGTGATGAGCCATTACCGGAGACTGTCCATAACTAGAGGTGTGAGACCTAGGCTCATAAGGAGAGCTGGAGCTTCTTCTGGGTTTCCTGCATAACACATTTCTCTACAGGCTCTGAGAAGTCCCTTTTCTTTGACTTGGTTTCTTAAAAAAAATTTATAAACAGCATCTTGTCTCTGTGCTGTGAAACTGATGCAACATGAGCAAATCCTGTGCCTTTTTAGGATAAATCTGTAAGATCCATTGCAAGGATAAACTTCCCATTCTGTCAACTGACCCCTCCGCTGCATCCCATCCTTCCACTTTCTTCCCCTTTTCTACTACATCATACAAAAATAAAAAAATCTTCTCCTTTCAAGGACCTGCTCAACCTTTTCTCTCCTCCCCACACACCCACAGAAGACATTAAAAGGCTTTCAGTGCCAGCAGTTATTCCCAGCTATGGAGGCACTGCAGACCCAAGCAAGCACCTCTGTGACTTCTCCTGTGGCACCTTTCACATACAGGAGCAAACATTTACACAGCCAGGTCATTCTTCTCCCTCTAACCCTTCCTTCAGTCTTGTCCCACCACCATCACCCACTGAACTGTTTAATGTCATCCCATGAGGAGAAAGATCTGGCACAATGATGCCCCTGTAATTAAACTACAGTCAAGTTTAAGCATAATTTCTATAAACGCACATGCACACCAGCAACTGTGATGGAGCTGAGATGTATCGGATCTGATCAGATGAAATACATCACTTTGCCCCATTAATTAACTAATCAGTTACAGTGGTGCTGGGGTTACTCTGTAATGCACAGGCACCAGGGGGCAGAGCTGAGACCTACCTGAAAAACTTTGCCCCTGTATTTTTTGCCTGTAATGCATAATTTCCTGTGAAATTCCATTAATGCAAGAAAATCAATATTTGCTTGCAGGAGGCAACGTATTTAAAAGATAAAAATAACTTCTTAGTTGTGTCAGTTGAGCCAGGAGATGCTCCACAGACTTCAGCATCCCTTTGTGGCTCCCCCATTCTTGCTGTATGCAGGACCGGGCAGAGGTGTTTTTGAGCTGGAAGTGAGTTAAGCAGGAACTCTGAACACGTAAACCTTAACATGGTGAATACTGCTTCTGTCCCAGCCCCACACACTGAATGGGTTCTGCAGACTGCCCGTGCAAGGACTGTGTGCTACTATTTCACCCGCGCAGTGAGAGTGGCACAGCACTCAACTTCAGAGGGTCTGGGGTATGTGTACCTCCAGCTGTAAAATGTTTGTTTAACCGCTGTATTGAGCTGCTGGAGTGGAGCAAAGCAGCCTTCAGGCTGCTTAGCACCTGACCCACTGTTTTTTTTCTCATTTTATTATATCTCTTTTACAGTGTCATTGCTATTTCACACTTTATTTCTTTCACAATCCTTAGACTGTATATCCTGGTGACTTACTGCATATGATTTCCTCCCATTTATTTATGCATTCAAATACTCTACAGCTTTTTATTTCAAAGGTTTGTAAAGCACTCGAAAGAATCTGCCAGAAACGTACAACTCTTGAGAAAAAGCATATTGAGGTTCATACAAGTCAGTCACACAGGCCAGCACAGTCTGCCTGAGAATGAACAGAGCTTTCAAACTTCATAAGGCAGCATGGTTGCCTTGATAGTACAAACCACCAGAAAGGAAAAAAAACCTCTGTCATAGCACAGACTGTTTTAGTGCAGATCCCAATAAATGCTTTAGCTTCTGCTTACAATTTAAAGCAATTATACGCAGAATTTGTCACAGATAACTACATTCCAGCTTCTTCAATGAGCTTGAGCAATTTCTTACTTATTGTAGACCAAGGTTGGTTTGAGAGGGCTTACACATGTCCAAGAGCAAAGACACACACGTCTATTTATATACAATGCCCTCAAAGCACTGCTAGGACTATTTCCCTGTGCCTGTGCTCAGTTGTGCTAGGAACATCCTGGGAAGTCCGAGCTGAATCACACTTACCAGAATTGCTCAGATCTGAGCCATTGCCTCATAGGGGCTGTGATTAATCCACAGTTGCTGCCTCAAAGTAGCAGGAAATCCATTTACATTCACCATCAGCCAAACTCCCTTCCTCTACCAACATAGAACCCTTGCAGAGAAGGCAGAGTTGGGCTCAGCGATGGTGCCTGAGGACTTGCACAAACCATCTCAAGTTACTGCTTGTAGCAGTGCTACCAGCTTTATAGCAGATGGTAGCTCCATGACATAGCCTTAAAACAACTTCACCTTGTTAACATTAGCACCAGTTCAGTAGCTTTTGCACTCACACATTTCATTGAGAAAGGATGTTCCACTCTGCACAGAGCATTCCTGGGCATGGAAGGAAGAAGCCAGGCTCCAAGGGAAAAGAAATTTGAAAGCCACCATGTACAGGAGGAGCCTGAGCAGCAGATGCCTTCTTGCCAGCCTGCATCCCTTCACACTCTTCCTCATTCGCTTGCCATCTGCAATGGCAAGTGGTAACAGCTGATGTTCTCGAAGGCCAATGCTACCTGAGCACTTAGCAAAGCAGTCACATCAGGCAGTTTCCTTGCTCTGCTCCTAAATTCAGAGCATCCAGCACAGACCATTACAGGAGAAACGCCAGTGAATTTTAGGTCCAATTCAGCTATTGTCTCAGGAAAGGTAACCTTAAGGCCTCCTAAGCTGAGCACTCCAAGTTGTTATTTTTAATATCATAAAAACATGTTCCTTACAGGCATGGGACTCTGATTTCTGATACTTTTAAATGGAGCAAGTAAAATATGATAGGAACAATAAGAGCAAGACAAATAGAAGGAGAAAAAGGGTAGAAGAAGCAAAAAAAGACCTGTAAGAACATAGTGGATGGAAATAAATAATGTGGTAGCGTTATGGGGAGAAAAATAATTTAAGAGAGGGGAAAAGCAAAAGAAAAACAAAAAGCCAAAGACATAATGAAATAAAAGAATTGGGGGAAAATAAAGCACAAAGACACACTCTGCCCACACACACACAAAATAATTTGGTGACTGCAGACTTAGTAACGAACAAATTGAATCACTGAAAACGCCCTCAAGAATTTCCTATGTGGCTTGGAAGCCAATGCAAACACTCAGGAGCCACCTCTCCTGCCACAGGGAAGGCTACAATACTTTTTAGTTACTAAAATTAGGGCTTTGATTGTAGGATTTACTAAAAGATCTGCCGACTCATATTCCCCTCAAAACTCTTAAGACCATCCTGAGTGCAGATGTTTTCAGAGGAAACAGGTAGAAACACTGCAGGTTGCGCAGCCGTAAGAAAGGGGAGAAAACACAGGAAAAAGAAAATGGGAAAAAGCTGAAGAGATCAGTGGGAGAAGAGATCAGGAGAAGAAAAAGAAGAGCTATAACAGCACAGCATTAAAAAAGCCTACAGCAAATAATAAAGCAAGATAAACATAAAGACATTAAAAGGATCTTAGAAGGACATGAAAGAAAAACATAAAGAGAAAACAGATTACGGAAAATGCAAGTCAAGCTGAAATTCAGAAATTACTTTGGCACTGCTAAACAGTTTGAACAGCTTTCCAGTGTTCCCTGGGTATAATTTCTATACCTTTGTAAGATGCCCACATTGCATAAACCAGACAACCACATTTAGATGGGTACAAAGACATATATGCTGGATTATGGAGACAATACCTGAAACTCTTCTAATATTGAATCTTAACCCCCTACTGTATGTATTCGTGTGCATTTAACTCAGTACAAAGTAATTCCAGTTCTCAGTCACAACAGTTACATCCCTACCATCCTGTGGGAGCTCAGGCAGAAGCCATTATGGATTTATTTGGAAAACGTGCAATGTGTAAGAGAACAGATGACAGTATGAAACCACTGTCACGTCATTTGGCTCCAAACTGAGGTAGGATCTCTCTCTTCTCCACCAACAGAAGCCTCCAGTATCAGAAAGCACTCACAGGAACACAGGGATGAAAACTGCTCAGCTGCCCCAGCTTTTGCAGCTGTTAATCCAGCAGAGGAACAGGAGAAAATATTTCGCACTGCCTTCAAAATTCCACTGGTAGCGGGGACAGGATGGGTCAAGATGCCTTACACAAAATTAACAGTAACAACAGAATTTATTGTGGTCCGCATTGTTTCTTCCCTCTTGCCTCAGCTACCAATACCTCTTGATCAATGGAGCTTGAGGGGCTGCTGGCAAAAGGCTTGGTTGAGTCCCAGGTCCTCTAATATCAGGCTCTTGAGAAGAAGTCTATAACCACAGCGCCTTACCAGGCTACAGGGCCACCATGACCCCACTTATATCTTTCTTTTGCACCATGTGGGGACTCTAACTAGTAGAAATATCTAGGAGCATTTCTAAAACAGGGATTGTGACTGAAACATCCAGGATGCCTAAAATGATCTTTATATCTATGCACTTTGAGCACAGTGCCAAAGCTTGTAACTATGAACCACAATGACCCTGCTCACTCTGCATAGCCACCATAACCCACAGTACCAAACTAACTTTGGAAGTCCTGCCCTAGCCCTGAGAGGAAAATGTGGGATGAATACCTGACATGATTTCTATTTTGGCTTTTTGTTCAACCTAGGGAAGATCTCTGCAGGCGTTAAGGTGGTGCTTCTCCTCCTACCCAGCAGTGCATGAGAGGGAGGTGGAGATAGATGATTGACTATGACACAGATGTCAAGTCATCAAGCAAGACTGTCTGGCCCAGCCAGAGGGATGGGTGTGTGGGTATGTGTGCATTTGTACCTGCAGCAAAGGGTCCACCGAGAGAAGAAAGGCAGCAAGAAGGCTGTAAGTTCATGAACACTAATTTAGTAATACAAGATACCAGCATTTTTCTTAATTCTTTGTTGTTCTAGTCCAGTTGAGAAAATGATGATAAAATGAAACTATAACTGAAGCCAGTCAAAGAATGCTGATGAAATAGTTTTTCTTCAAAATACGCAATTTTGTAAAAGCAGAAGTGCATCAAAGAGGTATTATTATTGTTTCAAAACTGAAACTGTTTCATTTTGAGGATTACAACACTTTTTGTACTGACATTTGTAAAAATGTCGATACTGAAATGTCCATGTATTTTTCTGAAATATCTTGCATATTCCCATTTAGCAAAATATTTAACTCTGTACTATATACAGTGATATAGGAATCAGAAAAATAAAGTACCAGGCAGACCTCTGGAGTAAGAACAGATGCTGGAATGATCCTGCAGATGGAAGAAAAGGTGTGCAGCTCTTGTTTGGTGTGGGAGGCTGTACAGCCACGTGCCTGTTACAGTGTAGAATGTCCTGAAAAAGCACAACTGCTCTGAAAAACTAGTGCCAGTAGGGATACCTGTGTTCCCCACTCTTCAAACATTCCTAGGTTGAATCCATTCAATTTCTCAATTTACAAACAAAGTAAGTTTAGGGAGGTTTTCTTGTTTGCTGTTGTTTTCTGGGTTTTGCAGGGAGTCTAAACCTTGCAAGCTGGACTGGGATTTCAGGCTCAAGCTGATCTCCTTCCACGAGACTCTCCTCCACTGAAATAGATTTCATTCTTGCAATTGCAGCAACACCTTTCCTGATGGAAAGCAATCTCAATTCTCTTGCTACTCTGGCTCTACTGCAGTAGGAGAAATAGGAAGTTGTAAAAATACTTTCCCTATATTTTTTTAAGCAGAAATTGCTAGGAGAAGGCCTCCACAAAATAGAGGTGTTTGCACACAGTGCTTCTAGGATTACAAGAGGTTTTTAATTTTAGCACGGGTTTTTGTTCATTTGTTTGCTTATTTGTGGAGGTACAATTTATAAGCAGCAGCTCTGCTCTCTGACTAAGAATCACTCTTAAATGGTCTTCAGGACACAACCACAGAAGTAAACAATGTTTTAGAAAGTACTAACTCATTACTCCCCGATTCCTCTAAAAACCTGTGCTGCAGCGTAACCTTAAGACAAACAGACAGTACTCTCTGTAAGGGTACCCTAATGTAATGCATAGTCTAAAGAAAGGCACTTTTTTTTTGCCGTTGACGGTGAAAACCAATGTTTTGGTGCCATTCACTGCTGTTTCTTCAGGATTCCCTAAGCAGTGAATCCAGCTCCTTAAAACTCCTATAGCGCAGGCAGGCACGAGCCAGCTGAAAGTCATCTGCAGCAATCTCCTGTCCTGCTGCCTTATTTTTGTTCGAGTTTAGTGAGGGTTGGTGGTGGTTGTTGTTTTTTTTTAGCATGAGATTTCAACGGAACTGAAAATATCTTGTAGCACAAACTCTGCAGCATGCTGTGAGTAATTTACAGCTGCCAAAACCATCTAAATCAAATCCCACGAGGGATTCTTCTTTCTTAAACCCATGCACGTCAGAAAACAAAAATGGCCAGCAGCCATCCTTCTTCTCCTCCTCCTCCTCTTTCACCAAGCAGATTCCTGCAGCTGGAGCAATGTCATTAGAAGCTGCACTTACGGACTCCAGGGCAGAAGCAAGGCGCAGTTTAGATATGCAACACAAGCAGTTTGATTCATAACAACAACTTCACATCTTTTCTTTTCTTTTCTTTTCTTTTTTTTTTTTTACCTAAAAGAGTAGAGGAAGGGAAGTGGGAGAACTACAGAGGTGAACCTTGTGGTCTGAATTCTCAGCGTTGCACAGCGTGCCGGCCGTGCAATAATTTGTAATTGCCATTCATCTGACTGCATGCAAAGGCAGTCCAGGCATAAATTAGGATTTAATATCTAACCGGTGTTCTGCCTGTACAGTTTTTGTGATTGTGTTCAATTAAAACAGGTTTTAAAGGCAAACACTGAGAAATCTATAAAACACCATGCAAACCAAATAAGCACACGCAGCGATTCAGGTTTTTCCTCCAAAAAAAACCCACAGGCAGTTTTGAAAAATGTGTGCCTTGATTTATTGATTGAGGAAGTTGCTTCTAAGGAGGTTTTTCACCCTCATTTTTCAATTTTCAACCTGCAAAGAGAAACCTCAGGACTACGCATGAAAGCTAGTGTATGTAAGGTGGGGAGTTCACCTTCTGTAAAATGCTGGAGAATACCTGGACAAAAACCAGCAGAAAACACAAACTATTGTATAAAGCCCTGGACCATGCAGAGGACAGAGAAAACAACTGTTAGCCAGGCTGACAAAACACTACTTGAGGTACATGACCAAATGGAAAGAGTGAACCAAAGCAGAAAACCACCAAAAAGAATCAATGCCATCAGAGGTTTGGTGTGGTTTTTTTTCAAAAAAAAAAAAAAAAGTAAAATAATCTAATTGCAAAGGGAGTTGGTGAATCACAAATGTCACGTTTCATGACTCGTGCAAAAATCCCCACCCAGTATCATCATTCCACTTGCTCAGGGCAAAAGAGCCCAAACGGAGACAAGCACCACCTGGGGCTGCGTGGGGCCCTGCAGAAAAGCTGACAAAGGTGGCAAGGAGGATAAATAAAGAGGCTGCTGCCAGCAGGGCCTGCTCAGCTGCTGTTTGGTACAAAAGAGACTGTGGGGACTCTGTGGAGAGGGTTCAAAGCATTTCCCAAGGTTTCCTTCCCTCCGCTCCTCCCATCCCACTTCCCTGCCCACCACTTGGCCCCACTGCTCAGGCCAGGTGCTGGCGTCTGGGTTTAAGCCTCTGTACGTTTAGTCTCTGTACAGTAGTTATTCCAAATAGCTTTTGGAATTCCTTCTTAAAGGCCAACAATAGCTATTCTGTGAACACTGACCAAAAAAAATGTTCAGTTCTGAAAATGTATATGGGCAATATACTGTGGCTATAAACTACTAGTTTTCTATTTTTTCCAACATCCCACTGTTTTCCCCCAGCTCTAGTGAGGCAGGCAAGATTTCCCTTGAATTTTTCCTCTGCTAGAGGACAGGATTCCAGCTTTTTATTTTGTCTTGGAACACTGAAGCAGTGAAGCTGTCCTCCTCTTGCAGAGCGGTGTGTGATAGTTTGTTCTCTTGCACTTTTTGTTCCCCACCAACATGGCAGAAAATATTGGTATTTCTTCCCCTGCACAGTGCAAAGCAATAGTGAGAGATGCTGGCTGGGTCTCTGTGTGGGATGATTCCCGTAACCAGGTCCTGTGGTCTGCTCCATAACAAAATGCAAACTAGACTGGGGGTTTTTTTTTGTTTTTTTGGGGGGTTTTGTTTTTTGTTTTTTTTTTAAGAAGCTTCTCATTGTCTTCTGTGTCCCTCAAGCCACAAGCAATTTTCTCCAGCATTCTTCATACCACTGCCTGCATGGGTTGTGGTAAAAGTTCATATATTTGTAAGGTCCTATTCAGAGATATTTTCAGCACACCAGAAAATGAAAAACATTTTAACAGAGGAGGAAAAAATTAGCAACATATTAGCTGAAAACTGACTTCCAATTTAGAGCTATCAGCAACCACTGGTATAGTTAGTACAGAAGAGCATTCCAGTTCAGGTTTGGTTTTCATAATTCACTCTTACATAGTCAATGTGAACAGAATTATGCCTTCCTGACATTTCCCTTACGCAGGAGTAGTTTTGCTCTTCAATCTTCTCTACCTCTTGTTTTCCGTTATTTTTATTATGTTATTTTTCATATCACTTTCCTTTCCACTATGACTTTTTTTTCATCACAAAAACTTCTGTACGCATTAATAACGTGATTTTCATGCCTCTCCCTCTTTTATCAGGACAGCAAACTGCACTTCCAAAAGAAGGGCTTCCTGCAGAACATCTCATTTAGCCTCCATCCTCCAGCCTCATACAGTCTAAGATTTCCTTCTGGCGTCTATTATCCCCTCTTATATCACCAGAAGCTTGCCTGGATGTAATCTACATTTGAAAAACTCCTCATTGGCTTCAGAAAGGTTTTATTAGAAAGAGTGATTTAAGCAATGCTATTAAGCAAGCCAACACTACAGGAAACTCTCCAAGCTAGGTAAAAAGTACATTGTTCACTTTAAGTCAGCTCCTTATTTTTTAAATAAATCTCAAGAAATCTGGACAAGAATATTCATGCCACTTTAAAACTCACCACCTTTACAGAAGATAAATGTAAAGGTGGTAAGTTCTTCTTTGCTTCTTCACTTCTTCTATGAGGGACTACCTACACAAAGATATTGAGGAAAACTATTCTAAAGCAATGAAGATGATAATTTAAAGTGGATTTTCTAGACTGCATTAAGCCACTGAAGTGGAAATCCCTACTGAGAATTAAGATGACCCTGATCTGATTTTACTCATTTCAACACTAGAGGACAGCTACCCATGAGGCCCATGTAAATTAGCTAATACATTAAAAATGAACCCATATTCACTTTCCAGCATATCCCTCAGTATTAAAGTCCTTAGTTAATGTACTTCCAGTATTATCATTAAATTTCAATTAATTAAAGTTCAAAAGTTTTCAGGAGCTCCTGAGTAATTATTTAAGTACCTAGCAACAGTGTGAATGAAGAGAAACTATACAGGCTAAATACGCTGAGTTAACCATGACTATTTAAGAGTCCTTAAACCCTGTCATCTGTGGTGGTGATGATATATACTTCCAACTTACTTCAGCAGAGCAGAAGGCCCTTCATCACATGAGCTAAATGCATAGAATGGAGGCAATAGGGAGGCAATAAGAAGACAGGTACATCAAGAAGACTGCAAGTGGCAAGCTGCCAGCACAGCTTATTTCATCTGCAACCTACTTTCTGCCCAAGTCACAGCAATCACTGTAAAAGGAACGACAGAGAGGGATTTTCATACAGAATCATTAACTGTTCTGATGGTCCAGATGTATACTCTACGAACTAGGCTACCACTTCTGCACTCCCTCCAACGGACCTATAATCCACTTGGGAATGCGCTCTGCCTGCACGTTTTCTGCAAGGACGGCATCAGAAGAGTCCAACTGCACATCACTGTAAATCCACATCTAGCTTTTTGCTTCTGCTGTCCCACACTCATGACATTTAAACATGTGACTGTCTTCCTGATTTACCTTTTAATAGTTTTCACTTTATTTTCACCGTATCTTACCACCGTGTTGTGAATATAATCCCTGCTACCAGGTTGTCTGTATACTGATGGTGAGTATAGAAAGAATTGGGGCAATATTCAAGTTCTGGATGCTTTAGAGGTGGCAGATCTATGTCTGCTTGTGCAAAATCTCAATTCTCTTCTTGCTGTCCTCTGCCACATTCATTGCCCACTGTTACTCACTCAGTAAGACTCGGGAACCCTTACATTTTTCTTGGTCATATAAGGATTTTCAGCCTCCTACGCTGTAAGTACCTCTAATGGCTAAGGGAGATGAGAAAAGATCTTGGTTGTGCTGCCCTTCATGATTTCTGAGGTAATGCTGGTGTGTGTTGTGAAAAACTTCTATTTTGGACCAGTTTTACAGTATGCTGTTTTCTTAAGTGAAACGAATGAATTTGAGCAGAACACATGCCTGTTTCTAAAGACAATGTGGGGTTTGGGGGGGCGTTTTACACAAAAGAAGATGGGGAAGTGTTTGCTTTTTAATGAAGCAAAGGAAACAATCTCAGAAAATCCACTTGTTTCCCTCTATTTTGGTGTTCTGTGCAAAAGCAAATGTATGTATATTCATATGCATTGGCACACATCCAGTTCAAACCAGAGAATGCAAAAGAAGCTCTGGTGTCACACATTTTCCCCTTGTCAAGTTCTTGCCTCCTTCTAGGAACAAGGAAAAACAGCAGTAGTTATTCCTGCTGCTGCTGCACCTTCCCAAGCTTCTTCCCACGGCAGGGTAGAGGGGTTGTATGGCCGGACTGTGCCCACCAAAGCAGAGTGCTCACAGGTCAAGCCTAGAAAAACCTTAAATGAATAAATTAACTGGCGGTAATTTGTAACAAATCTGAGTGGAATGGAAATACCCCTCTGCAAAATGTCCACTTCTCGTTCCAGCCTACAGACCTGCAGGAAAGGTGGGAGATTTCTGGTTTAGGATGTGTAAACGGCTCACTGAACCCTCACTTTATCACTCCAAACAACTGAACCATTTTCAGTCCAGTTTTGAAAAGTAAAGAAAATCACCTCTGAGAAAAGAGCAAGCACAGTGTAATCCAGAGCAATTCTCAAGGATTATAGTAGAGACCACAGGACTACCTATTTAAGTATTTATATAGGATGATTTTTCATACAGTCACGTGACAACAATTTGAGCTATTTCATGTGGAAAAAAACTATATTCTGTGTTTTACGCGTGTGTTGCATTTTTTACTGCAGACATACCTGGAACCCTCAGTTCTGTTGTGATCTCTGCTACATGCACCAGGTATTTTGTTCTTAAATGTGTCTCCCTGGTTTTGTATCACTGGAAACAAAAAAATTTACCTATTCTCCTATTCATTTGTTGGTAATTATCTTTCCTCTCTACACCGAGGAGTTGCAAGTCTCTCAGCCTCTGAAGGCTTCAATGCCAGAAAAAATTTCTGTTGACCAATTTTTTTTTTTTTGGGGGGGGGGGGAACTGAGCAGAAATTAACATGCATCTCCCAGGTGGTTGTCAGTTGTAAGTGGATGTTCCCCTTATTTCTTCCTTTCCCTTGCTTTTTTCTTGTAACACTGACCCAAAGAAAAATGGTTCCCTCCCATATGTGTTTAAATGTATGCAACTACAGCGGCGCTCTGATTCCCAGTTGCAGGTGGGAAGAGCAGGCTCGGGAAGGATTCAAACCTATGGAAATGGCATTTTGTTCTCTGAACTGAGCCAACATCAGGGATCTTCTCCAGAGCTTGAAGATGGAGGCGGCACCCTGCTATACAACAGGGGTGACTTGGTAGCCCCAAGCCCAGGCTGCGGGACCAAAGAATGAAAGCCCTGTGTCGGCATGAATGGCAGCAGAACTGAGAGCCCCCGGTCCAGAAGCAGCTGCAATTCTAGTGTTACAGCAAACTATTAGCACACACCAAGGCTTCCTGATAGCAGGTGTGAGAGCTTCCAGCCAGATAATCGCTTTCATAAAAATAGTTTACTTGAGGGGGGGGGCAAAAGATTAACACTTTTTGAGGTTCACAGCTCAAGGGTCAAATTGTGTTCTCTGGTCTGATCCAAAAGTTGGTTAAAAGTGCATGGGTATTTGTATTTAGAAGCAACACATTTCAATGTCCCAATACAATTTCGATTTGTGGAGGAGAAAAAGTAGGAACACATAGCATGAGGGAAGCAACGGGCAAAGGAGGCAATTCTTGCTAGAGCTTTAAATGATCTGAATGAGTCAAGGGTAAATTAGCCAAAACCAGCAAGGAAGTCTGCATTAAATACATCAGGGAATTTACAAGCATAACACGCTTCATCAGAAAACAGCAATAAATACTAGCTTGTAGCCTATAAAACTAAGAATGCTGAATTAATAAGATCAATGCACTCAGATACATTAATATAAATACAAAACAACAATTACTCATGCCTGGGACTCAGAAGTAAGACAGCACCATGTAAGACTGACGAAGAACATCTATATTTATTAGTAACAGAGGAGGATGCTAGATAAATACAGATCAGTCCCCTAGGAGTGAGTATATTCAACTTGGCAGGCTGAGACCACTTGTGCACAACAATTCTAAGAGACTTGGCTGAAGGGTTCTCTGGCCTGCTGTGATGGTCTTGAACATATCTTGGAAATGCAGGGGAACTCTAAAAGACTAGAATAGCATGAAGTGAACGGGATGAGCAGAGGAGCTCTGCTGATGAGCCTGATATTCCTTCTGGGCATGAAGAACGTGAAAACCAGGAAGGGATCTCATTCATAAATAACCAAAGAATAAAGATATTAAAAAAGCTATATCACATAATTCTATGGAACATAAATCTTATTAAACAGGGCATGCTAAAGCAGGCAATTGAAAGTTGTGTATTTGGGAACAATGAATGGGAGCCAAACGTACAAACTGAGGATTGTGTTTTGAACGATGGTGTGTCTAAAAAGGAGTCGGGGGTCACAACCAACACAATTATGATCTCCCAGTGCAACACTCTGGAAAAAACAAGCAAGTGTTTAAACTGGAGAGTATTAAGGGGGTTTTGAGGTAGTTTTAATCTAGATTTTTAAAGTTTTTTAAAGTAGTGGTACTACTACTGGAATACTGTACACAGTCCTACTCACACATTTTCTAAAGGATGTTTAGACGCTCAATGGGGTATAGAAAAGAAACAGAAAAATTACTTCTGGTCTGCAGGAAAATGTGTTACAGAGAAAGATGTAAGGAGCTCTGCCTGATTCATATACCAAAGGGAGATAGGGTGGGTTAATTACAATGCAGGAATATGCTTACAGTATAAAACATGAACTATAAGAGATTTCTTTATTTTCCTGGAGGAAGGAATGACAAGAACCAATGCAGGAAGGTGAAGCCCTTTTCTGAGGGAAACAAGACATGCTCTTAGCAGTGGGGTGATATATCCTGCTGCAGGCAGTGCTGAATTCTCCAGTTTTTGAACCTTTCAGATGAAGCTTACATGCTTTTCTAGAAGATGCTCTTTAGCCAAATAAAATGTTGACTGAGTAAGATGTTGCAATCCATGACAGATGGAGAGGGAATGAGACAATACAACGATCTCTTTGGTCATTAAACTGCATATATCATTATTATGATATACGTATCATGATTAGAAGGTAGGCGGGTTTCTATTGATTTTCATCAAAGTAACCAAGAATGTTGTTAGGGCCAGAGACCATTCCTCGCCCAAGGATGCCAAAAAGCTACAGGCATCTAGATGATTTTATTAAAAAGAAATAACTCTTTCAGTCCGTGTGCTCATTGAACTTAGAGGCTTTTGTATTCAAGCACTGAACAATGAAGAAGCTTTTGGCTTTGGATAATGGTCATGACTTCAAGGGGGTTCCACAGCCTGTTTTCTGTACAAGGCTTTTACCCTCTGGATATTAAAAGAGAAAAAAAAATCAAATAGAAGTTCAACATGTGCATTTTCCCTAATATCATATGACAGCAAATGTAAAAACAGTGAATATTGCTTTGCATTGTGAAAGAAACATTTAAGCTGCCAATGTAATTTATAGGTAGAAAACAGTAAAATACTATAACTAATCAGCATAATACCAAGAAAGTCCTACAAAGGCCACTGGAAGCCATCAGTAAGTTATTCAGTCTGTGTTGTCTGTGGTCAGCAGCATATCCCTGCTGCTAGTGGAAGAGGTTTGAGCTGTAGTGTTTAAGTACACAATGTACTTGTGTTTACTTGTATGGAAAATAAAAAGCCACTATTGCAAAAGGATGTGAAAGCCAAAAGTTCTCTTCGAGTTTCTTTGCAAAAAGGATGCAGACATCACAGGAGTGATCAGTTATCTACCCTATTCAGCTCCTCTGAACTTCAAAACCAGCAGGACTTTGAATCAGAAATGAAGCTGAAAAAAACCTGAGACATAAAGCAAGTTCCTTTTCCTTCAGTGCAGATGGACCAAATTCCATCATGTCCTTCACCTTCCTCCACCCATGGCATGAATCCAAAGGATGTCTGTTGACAGGAGAGGTATTATCAGGACCACACATCTGCACCAGCTTCCACGCTAAAGAGTGGTCTCAAATACATCAATATGACAGTAAATTTGCAGCAAAGCCTTCAAGAGTACTTTAATGTTTGCATTAGGTCCTGATTTAGGTTGCTCTGCTCTTTCCCTTTGCATCCGGGAGCATTTTACTGTTCTAGCTTATCCTATACTCTTCTCTGTAGGCTCATATGGAAAGAACAGGGAGAGGTATTTTTCTGCTTACACATTTGTCAGGCTTTACATCTTGCAATGTTTATGGCTTTGATGTGACTTTTTAAGGAAAGGCTTACACTAGGCTTTGCGTGGGCAAATTTGCCACATTCTCCCACTTCATGATTTCATCCAAACCATACTCCAGAAGCTCTGGTTTTAATATCCTAATGCGTTTTTTTAGTTCAGAATCACAGAGAAATCAATACACAGGAAAGCGACACCCTCAAACTATATAGAGTTCCCCTGTTAAATTACCATCTTCAAGCTCTCTTGATCAGATCTGATTTCCTCTTTAAACTCCTTTAAAATCTCTTATGAGCCCTGGATATCACTGTAGAGCATATCCTGCTTTCAAACATGCATTCACAACCGCTCACAGTTTCAAGAGACTTAATAACAAGCAGCACTTCCCCCGTCTGGGTAGCAGAAACCTCTCCGGCAAGGCAGGGTGCCTTCCTTGCCTTGACTTTCAAAGGAAGCAAAAACTTTGGGGACACCTGAAGTCTACTGCCCTGCCAAGCTACCCCGGATGGTGAGGCCCCTTCCATATGTAAGAAATAAAACTCCTAGTGGACACCCTCCTTTTGGCAGCGAGTGCACAACGCACAGGGGCACCATCTTGAAGTGGGCACGCTGCCCTCTCCTTCGTTTGATTTGAATGATCTGACACGCAGCGGCAGGCAAACAGCTGCTTTTTGTGTAGGCTGGCAGGCAGGCTAGCAACTGGTCCCACTGGCCAGGCTGGGAGAGCTTTCAAAATAACGATGCTCTCCCTGCCCTACTCTTTCAGCATCTCTTCCCGTTTTGCAAGCACCTTCCACTTTAATGGTCGATACCTTACGTTAAGGACTAATTTCTGGTCACTTAAATTTGCAGTCGTGCTCCGAAGGGCACAGGACTCAGCAGTGTTTGGAGACCCAGAAGGGCAGTAATAAGGTATTTAAAACAGGAGAAATTCAGAATGGCTAAAGTTAACTCAATGAATGTCAGGGCAGGGCTATAGCACATGAAAAAGAGGAAGCAAGGAAGCAAGCCAAGTGTAGTAAGAAGCCTGAAAAGTTATCTGAAGATTTGTAGTCCCCTCTGTCAATAAAAGGGGATGCTTGCTATTGCAACAGGCAGCGTTGAATTCTTAATAAAAGTATCAGCTAAAAGGGGTAGAATAACAGCCTGTAAGTTTAAATGTTAGAAAAGCAACAGCTGGAAAGCCAGTAGAACACATGAACCAATTCAAATTATGCCTTTAAATGTTAAATGGTTGACCAGCTTAGGTCAACAAGTTTTACAAGCAGTTAAAAATTAGATATATAATAACACAACTGTACAATTACAAGAAGCTCCTTTGCAGACCAACAATGAAAGCTGCTTGAGATGCAATATGAGAACAGACACCATACTGCTCTTCAGGCCATCAAAAGGAAAAGGGGTGGCAGTTTTATTAGTCAAATACCTCCTTTTCATCCTAAAAGCCTGGCGTTTGAAGATGGCAGATATATTCTGATCAAAAAGACCTCTAAAAGAGTAACTTAAAAGGGTGTATACTCCATACTGTTCCATTCAGGGACAAGCATCTTTCATTTCACTTTTTTTTTTTTTTTTTAAGAATTTTTAATAAAGGAGAGGAGAGGTAACAAGAGTCAGTTCAGGAATATAACCCTTCATAGACCAAGGTGATCAGGATTTGCACACAAGAAGGTAACCTAAAGCTAGTTCTCTTGTTAGATGCTGGGAATGTTCGAAAGGCGGTAAGCTCTTAACTCAGGTGATGCTCTTATATGACACGTATTCAGGCCCTGATGTGTTCCTTGTCACTAGTAGCTTGTTATATCCTGTTACTTTGATCTCTCTGGAAAGTCAGTCAGGATCCTCACTCCTCATTCCTAATTTTAAAAAACTGAATTTTAATACCAACTATATTGATGGCAACTGGATGGAACTCTGCTTATAACTTAGAGCAAAAGAAATATCTATAGGTTTTTCAGAGTTAGCTAAAAGAAAACAGTAAGCTCATTGAGATAAGAAAACTCTGTGGAATGCTTGTAAGGCAAGGATAAATGGTAAAGCCACCAGTAAAGCTTTCTATCTTTAAAAGTCAAGAACAAGTGAAGAAAAAGTCCTGGTGCGTCCCTTTCAGCCTGAAATAAGCAGTAAGGTACTAAAAAGTTTTGCTAAAAAATGCATAAATCCACAGGGATTGGGGGGACTGGATTTCCTGCAAATCTGTTAAACAGAACCAGCCTAAAAAAGCATTACCCAAAACATTATACAAGGGAAAGATGGTGGACAGGCTTTTAAAAAAAATGATAACATGGCAGTTTCTTCAAAAGGGACAGCAAGGGACATCTGGTAACATGTTGAGAAGAGATGCTGGGTGATTTGAGACCAAAGGTTTTATTGATCGCAGGTCAACTCTCCAAAAGCCAACAACTTTTAAATTGGTTTAAGGACTTCTTTCCCACAGAACCACAAGAAAAATAAAGAATTCTTGGATAACCCACTTAAAAGGAGGAAGTGAGTACTATCATCGAAAGTCTAAATGTAAATAAGGCAGCAGGAACAGATGGGTTTATGACCAAATATAATGTCATTAGATGTATTTATCCAGATCGTGCAAAGAAGAGGTAGTTTCTCTTCCAGAAGAAACAAATAAACTAAAATTTTAAAGCCCAGATAGCTGCAAAGCCTGAAAATTGTAAAGGTTGGACTTCTTGCCTCTGGATGTAGAAATTTATTTCATTAAAAAACAGGGACTTATAGTCATGGCACTTAAAGTATGATCTTGAAGATACATTGAGGATTTGCACTTATGCTCTATAAAGATCCTACAGTTCACTTGTTAGTGAATCAAATGTCTTCAAGGGGAAGAGAGTTGGCAAGGCCCTGCTGACAGCTGACGGCTGTTCATTTTGACCATGAGAAATTAAGTAGAATTCTCAAAAAAAAGCAACTGGGGGACAGATCAGAGAGAGGGTCTGCAATAACTGTCTGTGAAACCATCAGGGCAGGATGTCTCATAAGCAGTGATTTTCCAAACATGCAGGTACAGCTCAGCTTCTACAAATAGAATTGTTAGTCAGATAAAAGCAAAGTGCTGAGTTTCAGCATTTCCCCAAAAAAAGGCTCAGATACAAAATTATTGTGGACTAAAGATTCAATGAGACACCTGGATATGTCAGGTCTTTTAATATGTCATGGTGTATTAATCTGGTTCAAAATATAAAATTTATTAAAAAAAAGGATCTTGAAGAAACAGAGTAAGAACAGAAATTTCTGAGATGGACTAAAAAATAGTGAAAATTAATATACTCCCTCACATTCTTTTCCTGTTTCTCTGCTTACTTGTATGTGTAACAGACAGCACTTTAAAGACTTGAAAAGCTGTTGTCATTAATTTCATCTGGTAATAGACAGAGCCAAAACCAAACAGCTCCGTGCTATTGAGGCCTCCCACAATGGGGAGTCTTACAGGACTGAACTAGTGGCACGTTATTACAGAGCTCAGCTGAAATAAGGAACTCAGCTGAAGGATATTTTATACTTGTGGTCCAAGGCATATTTGTAGACCGATACAGAATGAGAAGGCTGTGAGGAAATTTCTGAGATAAGTGCTGCATAAGAAGGAGATTAAGGACCAAAAAAAAAAATCTAAGCCACCTCTTTACTTGGCTTTCCTTGATATACAAAGATAAATAGGAAAAAACTCTTTTCCCTTAATCTTTTCCCATTTACCATCTTGATTAAAAATAAAAAATTCTTCACTTGATCCAATGTATAGTTCTGTTTGCATTATGACAGCTGTCACCCATTTAGATACTCTTTCTTAATATCAAATCTTATGAAAAGATTTGTGATAATAAAGTTAATGAAGATAATAAAAATTCCTCTCTTCTATCAGAAATAGTAATCAGCAATAATCGTGTAAGAGCTCTCATCTGACCTTTTTGCCCTTTTGAGCAACTGACACAGATGAACTCAAGGAAAAAAGGAATATTTTCTAAAATACATGTAATTTTAAATAGATACATCACCATAGGGAGTGAGAGAAAGAACACATAAGCTACTCATCTTCTAGGCACAATTTGCTCAAAAACAACTTTAATAAAAGATATTTCTATCTATGTATCTGTGTTAATAACAACTCAATGTGTATGATACGGCGGTGACTTTTCCCACTGGAGAACCTCTAGAGATGCAAGCTCCTTTTCCATTATCCTGGGTTGTGCCAGGAACCCAACCATGCTGAGTGGACCTGACCACATCCCTAGTCCTTGCCGCAGACAGCAATATCCCCTCAGACCTGCTGGGCTGCCCACTGCCTGCTGCTCACATGGAGTTCACTTGGTGCAGAAAGAAGACAGGACATCCCTCTTGCGTGAGAACCTAACTGTGAAGGGATCAAATATGGAAGACACCAAGTCTCCTCCTTGATCCGACCTTCTCCTTTCCTCCTCAAAGACGCAGCCTGCTAATTCTGGGCTACCTTGGTAAAAGATGGAGAACCCCATCAGGTCGCATTTCTAGAAATTCTTCAGAAGAGAAAAAAAGTGTTTGCAAATCCAGATTCTGTTCTTTACTTACACAAAAGGCAGAAATTCACCAGGTAATAAACACAAGTCTCTAGCCATGCTATCTTTTTATCTGTCATACTGATTACTTACATATTGCTCATACATTATTCACATACTACTTTTCCTTACATTTGTTAACAGGCTTAACTCTTCTGTTATGTGAATTGTATCATGCTAATGTTTTTGTGAATCCTGAATACTTTGTTTTGCACTTCCTGAATATTCTAACTGTGTTTTGGTCTGGGTTTTTCAGTTGTCTAAACAGAAATTTGTCTTTGATTTTGTTTTTGTTTTTATCTTTAATGGAAGGTAAATAGCTTAGGAAGTGCCTGGCTTGATGATCATGAGCCAGACAACATCTGGAGAGAATTACCAGCAGTAACGTTGCTTTAGGCAAGATAGTCTGAGTATGAACATGGTGAGTTTTCTAGGGAAAAGCAAAGAAAGAGGATTCCAAAACAAAAGGGGAAAGCTGAACAGTTGGAGAAGAGATAGCAAGAAATGAATTGAAGAGAAAGTAGCTTAAAGCAGCTAAGCAAGAAGAAACAGGGTTGATGTATCCAAATAAACTATCTGTTTTAATAATAGATACTTCCTCCTAGCCAAGTAGGTACATTCTTGACAGAAAAGGTGTGTCTGGCCAGGAACCTTCTTCTGGGCATTTCATCCCAATTTGCTTGTCTGTAAAACCCCAGAGGGAGTAGGAGAGAATCCACAGTGTCTAAATTGACCAAGGAAGTAAAAGGCACTACATGTGCAAGATCAAATTAAAGCCTCGAACCCATGCCTCATGGTCATGTAGATTACTGACACACAGAAGAGATGCAACCCAGTCTGACCCCATCTGTATGGCTTGCACTGTGCAATTCTTACTCAACAAAAATCAAAGGAATTTTATCTCAGATTAGACAGATAATGCCTATCTCACTGCTGTTCTGCCCAATTGGCTACTGTATTCGTACTTCTGTCTTCCTGGGTCAGCCTCACATAGTATCAACAAGGGAGAAATCACTCGGGTCACTGGAACTGATTTATAGCCACAAGAATGTGGATTTTGTCTTTGTTTTCCTTTATGCTGCTTTCCCTTTTCTCTACCGTAATTTTTTAAAGATTTTTTTCCCCCTAACGTTCTGGGGCTTCATGTGCCTGATACCCGAAGGCAGATATAACTAACTTCAAAGACCAGTCCAACTGCAGCCGTGGCTTGCATGGCATGGGTCCGGCCTGCTGAGCTCATGAAAGCAAAGTTTCATCTGTTTTGTGGATTGGGCTCTTGACCTGCCATAAAAATAAATGCTATCTTCTACAGTTATTAAATGGTAGACTGTTTCTTGTTACTGCTGTGGTATACATGTCTCTTCCACATGCCTGTCATTAAAAGTAATAAATTGGGCTCCCTTATCTTACGGGAGATCTATTATTTTCCCCTCCTGTTTTGGTCTCCTGTTCATTTCCACATAGTCTTGCTGACAGACTTGCACAGTTTAGATGAAAACAAAACGTGCAGCCTTTTTTCCTCGGACAGTAGAAAGGCCAGCAGTTCACACCTGATGTTCCACGAACCAATAGCACCCTCTGAACACGTAAGGGAAGCAAGGTAAAAAATCCTGCAACAATATTAGAGGAAATAAAGTTGCATACAAAGGCGGTATTCATGCTACCCATCATCATTGTTAAAGCATTAATCAGTTGTTTAATATGCTGCCATTTTGCGTTGCTCTTTGTTAATTCATTCTGTGTATATTCTTCCTATGCCATGAAACTGCAAGTGTCTAATTGTGTCCTGCAATAGCTGAGCAGGATCTTGGGTATTTTAGAGATTGAACATTTTACTAATAACAATGTTGCTCTTCTGAAATGACCAGCTATTGATTACCACTAATACTTTCCCCACCTCACTTCATTGACACACAGCTGGTATTTAATAACAGTCAGTGGCTGTTAACAATTCACAGTGATTTCACCAAAAGATACAATTGTTTTTCTGCCTCGTTATTCACCAAATAGTTGCATCAAAATCAGCAAACCTCCTTCTACTTCTATAGGTAAATTGATTACAATAAGTATCTTTATTTAAGGATGGGAACTCACAGGTTTTGTTGCACCAGGGAAGATATCCTTTACTTTATCCCACCCCAGACACCTAAACCACCACATTGATTTTACACTGTTAACATCCATTGCAAAGGCTCACTTACTTTTCAGGATAAGAAACAGTCCAAAGGTACTTTCTGTTTTGATGATTTTTCCTTTTTACCCTTCTGTTGTGGTTAGTTTAGTCCCTTGGTCCTACATTCTTCTTCTGTGAAAAAGGCAA
Organism: Gallinago undulata; assembly: GCA_026546715.1. NCBI lineage: Eukaryota > Metazoa > Chordata > Aves > Charadriiformes > Scolopacidae > Gallinago > Gallinago undulata. The sequence goes on along the minus strand of JAOTQQ010000001.1, from coordinate 82,473,826 downwards.
TTTTTAAAGCCCTTAGTTTCCCTTTGAAAAAGCACATTATGCTACATTTCAGATTGTCTCCTGCTCTGTTGTGGTTTTTTTTATCAAAGCAGCATCAAAATAGGAAAAGTAAAGCCTCTCAAGATATATTACTGATCACTGTGATCATTTTTTCTTTCATACTAGCCACCATAATCTTATTTTCATGTCGGGAATTACATTGTCTCTGAAGTTCTGCATGAAAATGTGCTAAAAGTTGTGCTGCTGAATATGATGTGAATTCTTTAGATGTGTGCATGTTCTGAGATGCTACCCAGGAACATTTCTCAACTTTTTCTATATCACTGGCTATCTAAATCCTTTAGAAAAAGAACAACTCATGGACCAAACCAGATGATGTTGCCACTGTGGTTTTCCCTTGCAATCAAATAAAACTCTGCCGAACATTTAATGCTTATTTATTACTTTCATTTTCACAGCTTGTTTTCTTGCTCACAACTATACTTGTATTTTCAGGCTGTTTCACACATGACCCGTAAGTACAGTCCCACTGCTATCAAATATAAGGACTGCCCCATTCCCTGTAATACTGCTGCCATTAACTGTAGTATGTGTAGAAGCTGGTTCGATCACAATTACATGAAGTGTAACTTGAAAAATGTATAAATCAACATTATCAGTGGATTTAGCTCTGTTTATATTAAATTCATCTGCCGAGAATCTCTTTACATTCCCTCCATGGCATTTCCATGCATTGTTCCACTCTCTCCCCAGTGTTCAGTTAGAAGGACAATGGGAGAAAGTAGTTCCACATTTCCATCTATCTATACGCAAACTGAGTCAGCCCATTCTTTCTTTTTTGTAATTTGCTTTCCCCCAGAAAACTCCCAGGGCAGGAAAGGAATGCTGGATCAGGCCTGTCCATAGTCGTGTGTTCCCTAGCATCCCACAGAGGGATGTTGTTGCAATTATTTTAACAGCAGATCTCTGCTGTTGTTGCTATTTTAATGGCAGATTTTAAAGCTTCCGCTGACATTGGTACAGACCCTGAAGCTCAGCTAGAGAAACAGAGGTGGTGAGCAGATGGTGATACAAAGGAGGAATGTTGTATCTATAAATATTCTGGTGCAATTCATATCCAGTGTTCCACACAAGAGCCAACAAACTATACTAAATCCTTAATATGGGGTTTAAATTAGCTTGTGGTAAATGGGTTCTTAATTTGGGTTTCCCTGCCAGGGAGATTTTCACTCAGAGGATATCACTATTTATATGAAACCACCGGGAAAAAAAAATATGAAAGGTTAATTCTGTATTAATCATTTGTTATTTTATATGTATTAATTAATTATTAGAAAAAATGTTAACAGGTGCCAATTAAGGGGAAATAAACTTCTGAATTGTCAAGGCTTCTAAATCAGCCCAAGGGAAGGGGCAGTGGCAAAGCCACAGTGATCTCTGGGGAAATGCTCCTGAACGGTTTGTCAGAATCAGCTTTAAGGTAATGTTACAGCACACCAGTTAAATCTGTAACAACTCAAATCTCCTTCCAGAAAAACCAAGCCAGTAAAATGACATTCATAAAACCCCTAAGTGTTTTAATAATGCAGTTAAATACACTGAACTTCTCAAAACAAGAGTTAAGACTGAAACTTGGCATTCAGGTGGCAATCTTTCTTTCACCGTATTTGAGTGTACTTTAGAAATCAGATAATGGGTCTCACACACAGAGAGAAGTTTATATATCATTGACTGAATACTCAAATACTGGCTGAATCAAGATGAACAGGATCAAAAATCAATATGGCCAAGTCTGGTTTAAGGTCAAGTGGGACGTCAGCAGCAGGACTTGGTGCCAAACTTGGGTCCCTGCTGCCCACACCCCTCTGCCATCGCCATCCTTTAAACCAAGCTGCCAAGTGAGTCTGCAATCCACCCTATGGATATCTGTGTCTCTGGAATCTGTAGAGTCTCTAAACCAGAAGTTTTGAGTTTGTTAGCTAGCATCTTATTAGCTATCTCTCTCCTCATTGAATATTGTGGGAAGGGAGAGGAAATGTTGTGTTTGAAAGACCTGTGTCAGGAACAAAACAGTATGGAGAATCAGTGCCTTTTAGCAGCATGTGCATAAGCATTATGCAGTTGGTTTCTTTTCCTAAAGTGGCACACAGATCTGAAAGTTGAAGAATGAAACTGTAGAGTTTGACGGAATGAGAAAAACTGTGTGAAAGTGTGGAACATTTTTTTCATCATTCTTTCATAAGCACATAAAATAATTCCAGCCTAAAGCACCTCCTTCAAACACTGGGATATAAAGTGTAAGGGAATAGATTGTCTGTCCGCATATCAAATATTTTAGCTAAATTTCTTAGGAAATTAGTCTCCCAAGAGGCTGACAGCTGGTCTATTTTCCCTTTCCCCTTAATATTCTGGACACACTGATCCAAATTGACCCACTGGTCAGCTTCAACCAACTTTGACAGAGGGAGAAAGGTCTCAAAGGAATTACATTTCTACAAATTTTGTGAAAATCAATGGCTAAACAAATTAGTACCCTCAACTATGAGGCTCTCTCTTGGCTTCTTGCTCAATGTGCTCATCGAGGCAGAACATCCTGAGACAGGAGCCAGATGGAGAAAACCCTACCATGTGTCTGGCTATAGTAGAAGATTTGGGACTGAAACTGGGGTGCTATGGGATACTCAGAGAAAAGTATACAGAGCTGCAAATGTTGGTAAAGCACAGGATACAGCCATTGGAGAAGGGGCAGGAGGAACTAACATTTCTGTGACAGGGACATGAGAACATAATATAAGTCATTCATCCAGCTGCTTGCAAGAAGCTTGCTTCTTTCACAGAAATACCCTTTAAAAGTCATCAAGACTTTCAAGTGCAAAACTAAGCATTTGAGTGGAAAATGTTTATAAAATCTTCCTGAAGCACCGCTCTGCAGTCATTCGTATTTTATTTTACAAGATCTAAATACTTACATCTCGCCTGTGCCCTGCAAATGGCTCTCAGTAAAATAGCTGCACCAGTGAGCAAGAAGGGAGAGCAAGAAATAAAGATTGCCTCTCTTCTTCTTAACTTCTCTGCAACCGAAGTCCAAAAACTGAGTAATAGCAAAACATCCTTTCCTAACTTTTATCTCAGGTTGATACCCAGAAAGAAAGACAGTTTTTTACCTGACAGCTCAGTCCACCATCATTCCTATTCTTTATGTTGGGTCTCATACACGTTTGTGCAGTAACTTTACCTAGCTTTGTAAGACGACAGCAGGTTTGCAGCCTTTATCTCAACCAGCTCTAGCAGAAGTTAAAGGCAGCATGCTATGGCTAGACTAGAGTTTTCAATTATGGTCATGTACGCCAGTATCACACATTAAATCCTGATAGCATCTTTGAAAGTACATACATTATTTAAGTACACTTTTTTTTTTTTTCAATTTTAAATGCAGCTTAGGCTTTTCTGTTCAAGTAAATGTTTAAATTGCAGCTGATGTACTTTCCAGCTCCCAGTGACTTCAGTGAGACTATTTTTCTGAATAAGGACATATAAGGGGTCACAATTTCATTTTGTTTAATATTCTGTCTTGTGTTGCCAACATAAAAGGTTACTTGATAAATACTGCAATTTCTGAATAGGCTTATCTTAAGTTCCGTTATCAGAACTGCTAAATATGCACCAGGGAAATAAAACCAAATTCCCACTGGAGTTCAACGGCAGGCAACAAAAGAGCTTGACAGTTCTACATTGAAAGGAAAATATGGAATGAAAATAAAGAACCCAATTCCTTGCCTCACAACTACAATAATTTCAATACATACTATTTTAATAGTTATTTCTGCTTAAAACTATATACTTATAACATGAAAAAATACATTTCTTTCTGAAGGGTCTGTCCCTTACTAGAGTTACACTTCATATCCAGCATTTCTATAATTGAAGTATTAAAGAAATATATTTTACTCCATATTCTCTGTCGTTTACTTTGTGCCACGGACAGAACTCTGTGCACTTTCCATTTCCCCTACAATTAGGCGCTGATCCTACAAACACATAAATGTGAGCTCACCTTTCCTGCTGGGAGGGATTTTGATGGGAGACTCGCCGCAATAAAGGACATGAATACAGTTTGGCAGGACCGGGGCCTCAGATAGCAAGGAGGAAACTGGCTAACAGAAACCACCTTTGCAAACACAAAGAGGGAAAGATCCCAGGAACAAAAATTAAAGTTTTATACACTTTTAAATGCCAGCCAGGGTGTTTAAAGGGAGTAGAAACTGGAGGACTTCAGAACTGTTCTCGTTTTTTAAATATGAGTTGAGAGTGTCCCTTTAAGGATTTATGGCACGGCACAGCCCAGGGTTTGCTTAGTTTGGCTTTTGCTAAACTATTATTTTCTTTTCTTCAGCGACTAAAAGCATAGCTTTTTCTCCCTCACAGCTGTTTGCTCCTATGCTATTGAATATTTTCCCTCCAGCTTTTGCCCTTGCCTTGCTCAGGGGATGTAAATGATGCAGGAATTTCGGCTGTTCTGCTTCAGTTTAGTGGAGTGATAATCTTAGGCAAACGCTTGAAATCTGTCTTTCATTAAAAGAATTTTTTACACTTCTGTTTAACATGGGGAATTTTTTGAATTGCCCTTCTAAAAGAGGATTTCACCTCCACTTTTGCCCGAAGGGAAACCCTTCCTGCCATGAATATATCTGCTGGAAATACGGGAATGCTCTTGTTGTCGAGTGGTTCTCATTGAAGACAGCGTTCAGTTCTACCTTCAACTCCTGAACGCCAGGTACTTCCTGCAAACTTAACTGTATGAGTAAATCGATGCATAAAATGATGCTTCTCCCATTAAAAAGTGAGGCATTTTTATGCTGTCCTGGACAAAAACAGGTGTTTAAATTCCATTTTAAAATGAAAGTAGCTTTCATTACCAAATACCTGGAACCTCTTGCAGAACATGAGTCTCTTATTTCTAGCCACCAAATGTAACACTAGAATCTAATACTTGTTGCCATAACAAACTGCAAAATAGGAATGGAAAAGATTGGTATTTCTAAAATACTTAAAATATATTAAATGTTTAAATTTGGGGGTTTAGTGGCCCTAAAAAGAGATTAGATTACAGTCTTATTTAAAAAAAAAATCGTATCCAAAATTTTCTTAGTATAATATATACATGTACATGTTATAAATCTATCTATATAGAGAAGCTCATACATGCACAAAATGTGGAGAAAATACATATCAAGCAAAATGGGATTTGAACTCAAATTCTTTGTTCTGCAATATTAAATAGACACTTTTTCTGAACTGGTAAGAGCAGCGGGAATTTCTTCCCTGAAAAAAAAACCCACTTCTTAAACAAAAGAAATCGTAGAACAAAATCAAAAAAGAGCAGGAGAACTACATTCATTGAAAATGGGGAATATTAGATATTTGGTATAAGTAAGTCATTGTCACTGTTAAACTTTTGTTTAAATACAGTGACAGGATGGACTGGAGTTCTCAGCCTCTTGCTGAATCTGGCCTCAAATAGGTATCTATATACTCTTCTGAAGAGAAACAAAGAAACAAATATTTTTAAATAGCTTTTGAAAGTCAGGTCCTCATAAAAAATAAGCCTTATGTGTGTGCAGGGGTAGCCAAAATTAAATTGAAGAAAATGAAACCGTTAGATATCCAATTTTGCAAATCCCTTGTGTAAGGGACTCAATCACTGACCGATTCCTGTGCTTTTCTTATTAAATCAGGATGCATTTCAAACCAGCAATTTCAATTGTGAATGATGTTATTTTCAATTGCTCTGCAAACTCTGCAAACTAAGCCTTCGGGTTCAGGTTGTTCTCTGCACTCACAAATGAGAAATTACCAATTTCTATTCCTTTGTTTATTTTTAAGATATACAAGAAGAAAGGGATTTCCCCCCAACAACTTTGACAGAGGTAGAGGAAACAAATTTCAGGAATTTCTGATTTTTTTTTTCACAAAATATTCCTCTACGTATAATGGAGATTTCACCTGTAATTAATTGTGTTCTGAAACAACATGTGATGTCTATTCAACTTCATAAAACTCTACTTTCATTATTTCTTCATTTAGGCTTTCACTGTATTGACATTTGAGTTCCAATTCAAATATCATCAATCATCTCTTTGAATTTATTATTAAATGATATCAAACTAAGATCACAAGCAAAATAATGACAAATCCTGGGTGAAGCCCCTATTTCCCTAATGACGGAGATACCAGGGAAGAGTTAAGAGCATTTGACTTGCTGTGCTCAAAGAAGCGAAGTCTGGCATACGAAATGAAGATCACATCTTCGTATGTACATGGGAAAATATTTAGCCAACCACAGTGTCAACGGTTGGTGTGAATGTTGTCTTATTAAAGGAAGGTGACTAACCAGCAACACCTTCAAAATATTATTCTTTGTACAACTGTAACGTCCCAAAGCCGTGGATGTGGATCGACGCTCCGTTGTACTGTTAAACGTAAGCAAAGGAGATCATCGGGCTGCTCCAAAAAGTCAACAGTCTTAAGTACGTGCAATAGTCCGAGTGCTAACAAAGATTCACCTCTTGCTTCAGAAATAAAGCTAGATAAGTGTCCTGATTTACAGGTGAAATAATTTGCCTCAGAGAAATATTTGACTCAGAGGAGCCAAAAATCCTACAACTGTGAATCTGGAGTAAAGAAAAAAGGAAGTGGAAATAGGGAAGAAAAGACTAAAAAAGAAACACACTTATTTTTCAGGAAAGTAATACAAAATAACCAGTATATGTTTCATTACATGAAAACAGTAATAATAAGCTTTTTCTTCCCATTTATCTGCACAGTAAACAGCACTGCATAAAGGCTACAATGAATAGCAACTATCTGACATATTTATATTTTCATTCAGGACTGTGACTCATTTTCATGAATATGAAATGAAGACATTTTCAGCAATTGTCTGAATATTCATAAATAAAATGATTAAAGATTATTCACAAATAAATATTCTCATTCAGCTACAAATAATAGTAATAAGAAACCAATATTACTGTTCTTAATTCTTCATTTAAATTATGTGGCTTTAGCCAGAGTGACATTTCCAAGCAATTTTGCTGCTGTGCAGAAAAGCTGCCGTCCTCTTCCCTCCACCTCCACCCCAGGAAAAAGGCACAAGTAAACAAAAGAACAAGTAGAAATTTTGAGTAGAGAGGGAAGACTGAATTATCTGCATTGGTTGATTGTCATAAGTCAAGCTGAATTGCTCCTTTAAGAAATGTGCCATGCATAATTTAATTAGCTGTTAAAATTGCCTCTAAGTATATATACCTATGTATATCTACTTAATGAATAACTACACTCATTGCAATGTTCACTTAGGCACATAAAAACTTTCTGTATAGTGACACTTTAAATATTAAGAATATAAAGCACTGAGGTACTTGATTTATACATACAATGAAAATCAATAATGTACAGCCAATGCAACTGTATAATAAAATAGACTTAAAGCAACTCTATCTGTACCATCTATTTATTATAAAAAGGCTGAAGGCCTGAATAAAAGTAGCAAAAAGGATTTTAAATATTATTCTAAAAAATCCTGTGGAGTTCACTGTAAGAGAAAATATTTCACCTGGAAGAATCTTCATAATTTTTCCTGAAGTTCCTGATTTTTTCACATCAAACTATGAAGAACAAAGACCACGGGAAGAAATGTTGTTCTATTTCCTGAAAGCTTCTGCTAATTTGAGAGATTTTGCCTTTTTTTTCCCCAGGCCTTTTACTAAGCTACACCAAATTATTATATTTGTCTGGTACAACATACTAAGTTGCCTTCATAAACTATTTTGAACAGTATATTTCATTTATAGGAATCTTGCCATTCATTATTTGGGGCGGTAAAAAACACAAACAAAGCCAAAAACAAGCAAACAAACAAAACAAAGCAAAACAAAACAGGAGGGTACACAGACGCAGGGAAAAAGTCTGAAAAGAGTTTCTGATTCCTCCTCAGGTCACGAGCAGCCAGTGGGTAGGAAACACAGCCTTGAACTGCTCCCTTTCCTGCCTCGTTCTCCTCTTCACCGGGGACATCCCAGGCCAGCGGGGGTCTGAGAGCACAACCAGGGATGGGGCACCTGCCATGGTAGAAGGACAAATGCCCCAGACGTTTTCTACCCCTCTTTGGGGCTGAACAGCTTTTCTGTTAAAGGCTATAACCACACCGGGTTACTCGCTCGTGTGCCCCATATGTACTCAGTCAAGCCTCTCTCCGTTTTTTTTTTCCAAACCAATTATTCCCGAATTACCCTGGATAAATGATGCTCAGCACCCTAATGTCACCCGAGCAATCAGTCTTGAAACGCTCTCGATAAACAGCCACTTCACAATCGAATCTTTCATTCCAAAAAAAGCGGAACGAGTTTTTGGTTTGGGGGTTGTTTTGTTTTTTTTTTTTCCTGAGGCCGCGTTATACGACTATATTTTCACAAAAGCTATTAATTATTGTCCGTTTCTGGAACGGCACGCTGCTGGGCACTTCCACGGCCGCCCTCCCTCTCCCCCAGCCCAGGAGCAATTTCCTGAGTTGTGGAGTAAACAGAATTGCTGTGTACAGAATAATCCCAGCAGTCTCTTCACGGGGCGGTGTAGGTTTTCTGCCTACGCTCTGGCAGCATCGCGGGGACCTGCAGAACAGGACTGTGATGTTACAGTCTAATGTGGGGAACACTCCCAAGCACTGAAGTGAATAACGTGACTGGCTTGCCGCTAAGCAGATGGAGACTTTGCTAGGGTTGTTTGATGGTAAATGAAGACTTTTTTCTTTTTTTTTTTTTTTTTCCCCTTGCTCCAAGGAGCCTGGCACAGGAAACCCCCAAATCCTACCATAATAAATCTCCTATTTATCTTTTAAATCCTGGAGCAAAATAAAAACCATTAGGCACCCACGGCCATGTGCTGTATTCTATATTTTCCCAGCTTCCTACAGCCCTCTGGCATAAAAAGATTTAAGTTTTCTGAAGTGAAAAACAGCTCCTCGGTTTAAAAATAACAGCCTTGTTGCCTTCTATGGAGCACTGTTTTATTGTACTACACAATAAAAAGGCAGGACCACTTAAAAATTACAAAGATGGGCATAATCCAGAAACCTGTATCTGATCCATCCTGATAGTTTTCACGTTATCAGGCATTTACAGGAAAACTGAAGAGCAGAGGAAAACATGATCCTTCCATAGTATAAAAGTGATCACCCAGGCATTAACCTCGTTGTCGTGATTATTTCACTCATATAGACTGACTCAGCATTACAGCAGACGACAAAGAAATCCCCGTTCGTAAGTCAAAATTATTCCAATCCTGACAGCTGTGCTGAGGGGAGGCTACTTTCTGGCAATCACTGTCCATTTAGGGCATCTCAGAGCAGAAATCAAGCCAGAGGTCACGATCCCCGTGGCGATTACTCATTCTTAACGCCACTGAAAATAAGGTCACAAAAGCTGTGCCCTGGAAAATCAGCACCATGAAGTCCTTTGAAATGCAGATGCTCAGCATCTCACAGAATCAAGCCCTCCTTTAGCAGCTCCCTCATAAGCATTTTGCAATGTCATGGGATACTTCCAATGTCTTTGTTTTCTAATTTTGCAGATATCTGACCAATAAAAAAAAAAAAAACAAACCAAACTCAGGGCCCGTACACATCTTTGCAAGAGGATATGTTAACTAAAAATTTAGGATTGCCAATCCTAATTATTGCATGGTATTTTATTACAGGTTAAGGCAGCAGCAGGGTACCATACAACCTGAAGGCTGAAGTCTGCTTTTAAAAAAAGCCAGTGGGCATATTTCCATTAAGGTCTGAGGGGGTACAAGGGAATGGTCAACAGGTCTTCCGCTATCATTTTTTTTGCCCTGATAAGAAAGATTTCTTAAAGCACAATAAGAATACATTTGCATTTTTTATGTCCACAGTGCATCTACACGCAAAGCTGAAAGAGCGGTGACAGGGAGCACTGGGATAATTTTTTTCAACAAACTAAGTAATGCTTGTAGAAGTGATGACAATAACACCTACGAACATTTCATAACTGACCTGTTAATAGGATCCTCTGAGCAGGATTGAGGACAACCCAGTGCAGTAAGTAGGTGAAAAAAATAGTCTCTCTGAATCTCTCCATCTCTTCCTAAGGTCCATTCTTCCTCAGCAAACTCAAACTTACAGAATTGATCTGCAGCCATTTCAGGGGTAAAACAACAAGAACCTATTTTTGAAGGCTCCCTGACCTACAAGTCATATGGACCATACATTTCTAAATGCTATGACATGTTTTCATTAGAATTATTTTCTATCCATAAGCATCCACAAAGTTAGTCAGCACTTTTGGTATCTCATTTAGGGATACTGTTATTAACTGGTGCAGCTTCTTAAGAAGTCAACGATGCACAGTTCCTCATTCTCATTAAAAGCAAAGACCCTCTGATGTCTTCAGTTTTCCGCTTAGTTTTGGGGTAGATTTCTAATCAGGGAGTTCTCTAGTTCCTGAAGCTCCATAAAAGCAGACGCTTGGTTTTGTTAATTCATTGGTCATGGGAAAAAAATATTAATGCAAGCCAAGAGTGCATCCAGTCCCTGAGTGAAGTCAAAGAACTGTAAGTCATTCATAATTATTCTCTGTGCCCTGGCCCACTGATTTTCAAACAATTTTTGCTGCGGCTGCATTCATATAAATGTGCTGATTATTAATATGATTTGTGTCAGTTCCTAACCAGTTGGTTAAGTACTCTGTAGAAACTGTAAATTGGTTCTTTTAAAGGTGGTTGGCAATAATTTCTTCCCAAGCTCCTTTCCAAGATCTACACCTGTGGATACTGCTGAAAATGTCCATTTAACAATACTGGAAGATTTCCTTCCCAAAAAGCAAAAGCCTTAAGAAGAATGAGCAGGTGCAGATGCAATGCAGTAAAACTGTCCACTATGACAGAGACTGAATTCTGCCATGAAAGAGTTTAGCTGAACTTTTTTTTTTTTTTTTTTTAAATATATATATAGGGAATTGGCCAAGAAAATACAGCTTTGGAGAAATGAAAACTTATTTATGAAATCCTACAGAATTTGGCAAATAACTTTGATTGTTAAAAGAAGAAAAACTGGGACAGTTTTGACTGTCCAAATGATCGATTTCATTATTATCTAAATCAAAATGCCTTATTTTTTAATTACAAATTCATGTTATAATTAATTTAAAAAATATTTTTAAATCTATTTGAACAAGGAGGTTTGGAGATCCATTTTTAAATGGCTGCACTTAAAAACGTGAGGTAATTTGATAATCCAAAAATAAATATTTAAAGGCTGGCCGAAACCTAAGTTTTCCTGTTTCTCAATAAAGTTAAGAAAAAAATAGCTGTTATTCAACCAAACTTAAAGGCCTCCTCACCATCTTCACTTTTTGTTTTTTTTTTCCAGTCCCCAGATGAAAAATCCTCCTCTGAATTCCCCTGTTGCTGCGAATCAGAGTGTGCTGCCCTAAGATATTTGCTCGGTGCAGCCTTCCCTCGGGCAGCTCAAAGTTTGCATGTGCAAATATACAGCAAACGTTGGACAACCCACTGTCACAGGGGTTTCACTCAGACAATTCTTTCACCATCTTCGCTGTCTGATCAATAGCTCAACCAAGCAAATGGCATATGGAGATATTATTGTAAATATTATTCTAACAAGTGCTTTTGTCACTTCTTGGTTTGATTTACTGATTCATTGTTTTGTGATCCTGCGGAGTACGCAATTAGAAGATGCCCCCGTCATGAATATTGTTGCTAGAACTTGAATTGGCACTACGTTTCCTCTCAGAGTTTTAAAATTTATTAATCTCTATTCAAAGATATTTCAATTTAATTTCACCATACCACCATGTTATTTTTCCCTAGCCCTTCTCACCAAAGCACACTACAGCTTTTACCGCAAGAAATGCAAGGGCATTGCATTTTGAGACAGCAAATGCTTTGCAGGCAGAAAGGTCAAAATCAGAAACTATTTCAGCCAGCATTGGAAATAAGCAGCGAAAAGCTACACCATTATTTGTTTTTCTGCGAAAATAAAATTGTCTCAGTGTTGCTGCACAGTACTCTCTCCCTGTGGAAACTCAAGTTCAAATAAATAAGGCAGAAAAGCCAAATCTTTCAATGTCCTGCTATGCAGAGCTGCTCTGGGCAGGATTAGGCACTGGGGCGCTGGAAAATTGCCTGATTTTCCCTGTACACCCGGGTGCCTGCTGCTGCTCTTCCTCATGCAGCCACGCAGCTCCCAGGCTGGCAGATACCCACCATCTGAGTGTAAACCCACCCTCCTTTTACCATCAGGATTTAAACATAACTTTCCAGCCCATTGCTGCAAAGTAATGGTACCGTCTGGGAGGATGTCGGAGAGCTAAGGGCTAGTGTAAAATCGCCTAATTCCATCAACAGGCACTAGCAAGCTCAGCTTCTCTGGGAAACTCTGCTGATCTCTGAAACGTTGTCAGTTTTAGAAAACTTAAGCTTCTTTCATTGGACTTGATTTTACATCACCAGTATAAACTAGAGATCTCAATATGGACGCTTGGGGTGATTTAAATCACACTTGAATAGATTTTACTCGCAACAGGAACTGATGTAAATGCCATATGAGCCGGTCTCAATATAGTCAGGAATTTTCCGAGTGCTCTCAGACTGATTTTAGTGCATTTTTTAAACTAGTACAAGCTTATTAATCTAGATCAGAAGGTAGGAAAAAAGAAAAGTTAAAAAAAAAAAAGGCAAAACAAAACAAATCATGTTTTGACCTTTGAAGACATAAGACCGCACAGAAAGGTGCATACAGGAATCCAACTGATTAAAATAAGAACAGTGATCTGGAAATAGAGGTGACTTTAGTGGCACCGACTGTGTTGTAAAACAACGCAAATGCTCTTTCCTGAATGTAGCACTCTTGGAAGACATCTTTTAACTTTTCCATCTGAAAAAAACATCAGTTTTCCTTAAAGACAGATACAGATAACGCAGGACACTTCTGCCTGAGGAGACGCTAGCTGGGCTGATATTTGATATAAGTGCTTAGTCCCAAGTGGGAGGAGAAAGAAGTGATTGATGGTTTGTAAGGAATTAGTTGACATTTGCTTGTAACAGAAGCTTTTTGGATTCTCCCAAAGTTCTTGTCAAAGACAAAAAACGTCTTTCGAAATAGCAGCTTTCCCCTTCCCAGCAGATGGAATAAACCTGTGTAAAAAAATCCTGCAGGTTTAAAGTGCACATAAAAGAAAGGAAGACGTTGTTTGACGCGCTGCCTTTTTTTTCTAATGCTCTGCTGTTCTGTAAGATTTGTCTCTATTATTCTGTTACCTGCCCTCTTAATACAGCGTGAGCAATTCACCTCTCTGCAGGACGAGTTTCACAAACCCAGCAGCAGGAGTTCACCAATTCAGTGAGATGCATATCACCGCAGAGACAAATACTTCTCACTCTCTGTCTCCTCCGGCTCCAAGGTCAGAGTCGTATGAACTTGACCAAGGCAATCCTTTCCCGAGCCCCCAACAGGGTTCTCCTGGCTCTCATCTGGACAGCTCCATCTGCCTCCTGCAACTGTCTCCTCTGGGAAGGGCGAGAGCAGAGCACAAGGGGAGCAGAGGCATTACGAGGGTCAGATTTTCACATTTCCTCCTATCGTATACCCAAGGGAGCAATGGATTTGAGCTCGGTATCCCCTCTTCAGGAGGCGAACCCATGATCCAACAGGTGGAATGAATTCATAAAATCCCAGTCACACACATTTGTTAGAAAGACGTTGCGTCGATAAATCCCAGCCCCAAGCACCTCTGCCAAAGGCAAAGCTGACGCTCTCTCTGTCTTACACCTCGTTGTTACGGGGCATTTGCTCATCGGCGAGACTTAGGGACCACACAAAGGATGGGGTACACCAATTCACCCTACCTCAGGCAAGGGACGAGAAAAAAAAAACTCATGCCAGCTCTTGAAATCCTAGTCCCATCCATCGAACATTCAAACAAAAGCTGAAGTGAGAAACTACGTCTGGAAGCAAATTAAGTCGCTCCCCACTCACAAAGTCTAACAGCCGCTGCTTCATCAATACAACCATTCAGAAGTGGTGGTATAACAATAAAATAAAATAAAATAAAATAAAATAAAATAAAATAAAATAAAATAAAATAAAATAAAATAAAATAAAATCCCTTTTCTCCCGCTCTTAACATTTTTTTTCCCCTCCGAAGGGTGGAGGAGCTTTGCCCGGGGCCAAGGAGGAGCAGCGACTTTGCGGCGGCGGAGCGGGCTGGGGATGGACAGGTAGGACAACAACATGCCACGGCAACAGAGGTGGAGGTTTGACCCTCGCCAGCCACGGCAGGCTTTTTCAAGCTATCGGATCTTCATCTTACGGATAAGCAGCTGTGATAAACACGTTGTAGGTCTCAAAATGTGCGCCGCGTCGTTTTTTTTTTTTTTCCTCGTTGCAAAGTAATTCGTTTAATGTAGCTTTAGAAAAACATAGGGAACGAAAAGCAGTTTGCAACGCAATGCCTTCTCAGACTGACAGAAAGAAAGTTCTCGAAAACGTTTTTTGGTTTGGTTTGGTTTTGTATCTGATGTGTGCGTTTTTAATACGTGCAGTCAAAAATACCGATGGGATGTGTGATACGAAGACTGCGCTGGGGAAATTCGTTTACAAACTCGCTAACGTGTTTCTTTGCGAGGAACAGGACTGTCCCAAAGCCGAGAAATTCGACATTTTTTAGCCGCACCGTTTCGCTCTGCCTGTGCCGCGTCTCTCCGTGCAGCCACCCCGACCGCCTGAGGGAGCAGCCGTGTTTCGGGGATGGGGGGGGGCGTGGAGGGTGGGGAAATGCGTCCGTGGGAGACGTGTGTGTGTCGTCTCCCCGCCCCCCCCCCCCCCAAAAAAAAAAAAAAAATTAAACTTCCGACGAGCAAAGAAGCGCTCTTCGGTCTGTCCCTGCGCCCCTGGCGTGGCGGAGGGAAGGGCCGGCGAAAGCCACCGCTGGAAACGATGGTAAATAATCTGTACATCAAGGGAGGCAACGCTTGGGCCCCCCGTGACCTTTCCGCTGCTCAGGTTTAATCTATAAATACCCAGAAGACACCCGAGCCCATTGTTTTGCTGCCCTCTGAAACCAAACCTGCCGAGGGGACGGAGGGGCGACCACCGCCGCCTGCACCCCCCCACCCTCCTCCTCCTCCTCTTCCTCCTCTCCGAGGGCCGGCAGAGGATGCGGGGCAGCAGTTGGGGGAGGCTCCGCCGAGCTCCCGTGCCGAGCCCAGCCTTCGACCGGCCCGGCCGTGGCCCCACTCGCGGAGCGCCCCGAGTGGGCTGGAGAGGGGTCGGGGACGGGGGAGGGAGGAAGAAAGGGAGAGAGCCGCTGTAATCCCGAATTCCTTTTCACAACTTCGCGATTAAAACCCGCACGTGATTAAAAATCCAGCTTTACCCCCCTTTTAAATGAGTCTCGTAAAACAGCACATTAACTCCGGCGACAAGATTCATGGCGGAGACATAAATAACTCGGATGTTCGGGAGACTTGGCTTTGTTTTGGGTTGGGTTTTTTTTTTTTGATTTTTTTTTTCCCCAAACCTGGGAGATTTATCCGCGGAGCTTTTCTCACCTTTTCCCCACGCCACCCCTCGCCCCGGAACCTCCCGGCCTGTCACCTCCCCTTCTCCCGGGAAGATGCGCGGAGGGTCTCTCGGACGCTCGAGGCGACTCGGGATATCGTCGCCGGAAGGTTTTGGGGACGGCTGGAAAAATCGCACGGAACGGGCGAGGGATTTCGCCAAAACGGGGGAAAAAAGGAGCGCTGCCTCCCCACGCCCCGCCGAAGGTTGGATTTTGTACACAAAAACAACCCCACGCCGCCCACGCCGCCACCCACCCACCCCCCCTCCCTCGGGGAGCCGCTGGCGGTGGGGATGGAGAGGAAAATCCCCGCGAGACGTGGCCAAGGCGTGGGAGAGAAATCCCCACACCCGTCTACGAGGAAAAGAGCTAGGAAAAAAAAAAAAAAAAGGCGAGCGAAGCCTTACTCTTCCCTTGGCGGCGTTTGCTTCCCCGCGGCGAACGGCTTTCTGCCTCTCGGACTCCGCAGAGCTGAAGTTGAGGCGGTTTTATGCGAAGAGATCGATAAATCGGCCTAGACCGATTTCCGTTATCACACACATAATTCCCCAGAGCATTCCCAGTAATATTTGGGTAAGCACACCCATAGCAATTACACACCCAGCAGAAGGAACAGCCCTGTGTTATTTCCTACCCTAGTCAGGGGCAGCGAGTTTGAGTTTTGAACCTTTGGGACGCTATAAAAACTCCCTTTTCTATTTTTTTTAATTTTTTTTTTTTGCTATATCGCTGGAGTTTTGGCAAGTTTCAAATACTTTAGGTGTAAAGTTTGTTCTTAATTGGGTCTTGTAAAGATGGAATTTGGTGGCCATTATAGAGCCGCTAATCAATTTTCACCCAGCAGCAAAGGTACACCGCGGAGGATTTAGGTTTAATGAAGTGACTGTGCAAATTACAGTCGCGGACTTTATTTAAAGTCTATCAACCTCCTAAAAATTATTTCTCAAACTGTTCTTCATTTCCTTTGCTTTATGAAAAACATCACGTTTGCGTTGTAAGGTTTCAGGCGTTCAGCAGCCATCCTCTCCCGCTCCCCAGTCGGGCGCAGGGAGAGTTTTCCAGTTCTTTATTTCGAATTCATGGCGAAATAGACAAATTAAACTTCTAGACGGACAAAAAAAATATATATATATATCCTATTGTGGCTAAAAATTAATGAGAAACGGTTGTGAAAAAAGAAGACAACCGTATATCTGCTCTCCTGTTGGAAAGCGAATTTTTACCGTTTCGTTTGCGCATTTATTATTTTGAACGGGGAAGTTCTCGGAAACCGTGAATTATTTTTTTAGTAGCGGTTGACATTTTGATCGCTTCTGTCCCCTCTCCTTTACGGTCGTCTCCCCGCTGAGAGAGAGGTCCCAGCGGCAAATTTTACCTACTTCTCCCTAGGATCCGCAGCGGGAAGGGCTGCGGCTGCTGCAACCAAATTGAAATGCGGTTTCTTGAGAGCGGAGCGGGGCAAAGTCTCCGGAGTTCCCGATCTTTCGCTCCTTTCAAAAACACTTAACAGATTTATTTTTTACACCGCGATCCCTATTTATTTCTCTTTTTTATTTGTTTTGTTTTGGTTTTGTTTGTTTGATTGGTTTTAGGTTTTTTGGTGGGTTTTTTTTTTTCATTCTGGGTTTTGGGCAGCAGATACTTATTGATAGCGCGGGAAAAGTCACGCAAAATAAAAAAAAAAAAAGGTGTTTTATTCCCCAAGTGCAATGGAGTGGACTTGGCACGCGTGGAGGAAAATAATTTCTGCCCTTTCTCTTACAGGGTTACCTACAGAAATCGCTTGACCTTTTTCTCCCACCCGAATATTAAAAGAAAAAGTAAAGAGTAAAGAGAAAATTCCCTTTCTCCGCAGCTATAACTGTGAGTGCGGGCTCGCCCGCTCCCATCCCGTTTCCCGGCGCTGGGGAGCGGGGCGGGAGGGGGGGAACGGCGAGAAGGGCGCGGGGGTGCGGGGGGCAGCGCGGGGAGCAGCGGGCTTTCACCCCTCGGGGTCGCGGCGGATCCGCGGCTGCTTTTGCGGGACCTTCGATTTTTTTAAGCCGGAGCGAAACGGCGGGGGCGGGTTGGGGGGAGCCCACAAGAGCAGACGGAGGGTTTCGCTTGAGTCAAACGATCACTCCGTGCTACCGGCTCCCTTTTAAATAAAAATAAATAGACAGATAAAAGTTTAAAATTTAAAATACAAATACCGCCAGGGAAGCGTCGTGGCTCTCTCTCCCCAAATACGGTGCAGGCGACCGAGGGGACGAGGCCCCGGCGCTGCTACCAAACGCCCCGCTCCCCGGGAGCTCGGTAGCGGGGCCCGGACCCCTCAGTCCCTGCCCCCGCTCCTGGCTGAGGCCCTTTTCCCGGTGAAGAGGGGACACCCCGTCCCCCCGCCCCGCCACCGGGGCTTGCGTTCTCCGTCCCGCTGAGCCCCGGCGGGCCCGGGAGAAGGATCGGACCCCCCAAGCCCCTCGCTACCGGGCTGTGGAGGTCTCGAGTGGGAGCTCGCCACGGGGCGGGGGGGGTTGGTGGGGGAGGTGCAGCCGGTCTCCGTCGCTCCACGGTGCCGGCGCCCCTCGCCTCGGTGCACGCCTCCTCCCGCACCCAAAGCTCCGGTTGGGGCGGCGCGGTCTCCGCGGGACGGGCGTGGGGTGGTGGCCGGTGTCTCGGAAAGGCGCACGGAAGAAGAGAGGGGTGATCCCTCCCGCGGGGGGTGCCGAATGTCATGCCCTTACTCCTTCGCCCCCCCCCCCGACCTACACGGCACCCCCACCCCCGCGATTGTCGGGAAGCTCCCAGGGTGAAGGCGAAACGCGTGTCCCGAAACACCCGGGAAGGGACGATCGCGACCGGCAGGCACGGAGAGGGAGGAAAGGGAGAGAAGGAGGGAGAGGAGGGAGAACACGCCGTTCCCTCCCGGGACATCATGGAGTTGCGGGGGGCGGGGGGGGGGGAAGAGCCGCAGTGAGTAGGAGAAAAGTTCTCGTAAACCGGGCAAAAAAAAAAAAAAAAAAAAAAGTTAAAATTAAAATCCAAGGAATCTCCGCAAAATCCTCCCCCCTTTTCCTCTATCCCCAGTCCCGGATGTTTTCCGGGAGGCGCTGCCCGCCCTTCCCGGCGCCGCTCTCCCGGCAGGGCTCAGCGGCGAGCGGCGGGGAGGGATCGGGCCGGGGCGGCGGAGGTTGGGGGGGGGGGGAGGTGTCCCCGAAGAGAAAGGAGTTTCACTAACCGGGGTTGAGGTCCAGGCACTGAGTCGGGTCTTCATTGTCGCCTAGCTGGCCATTGGGGCTGAGGCTTTCCATGGACAAATCCAGCCCCTTGTCCTCCCAGTCTCGCAGTTTCCTCTTTTTATTTGTCCCAATCAAGGCTTCTACGGAGAAAGCGTGCGCTCGGGAGCTGAGGGCCACCGCCGATCTTCGCCTCTCACTCATCTTATCCCCTAGCCCAGACCCTTGGGCAGATGAGCGGCCAGTGGCTGGGAGCGCAGAGCTCGGGGACCAGAGGCAGAGCCTCTCGCCTCTTTCTCCCCCCACCCCTCCCCAGCTGCACCCCCAAGAAGAACCAGCCCTCAGTCTCCTGAAGGCGCTACATGAGGCTGCAGATACTCCGTAGGCAGAGCCGGGAGGGTGTGCTCAGCCCAGGTCCCCAGCACTTGCTCAGAGGGGCTGCAGGCTGGATTTCATCTTTTTTTTTTTTTTTTTTTTTTTACTGCTGAGGAAGTAGATTTAAAA
>JAOTQQ010000001.1:82441302-82453157 GCA_026546715.1 Gallinago undulata | reverse complement strand
GCGAATTTCTTCGATGAGGCTGGACAAAAAGTGGAGAGGGCAGGCGGGGGAGGGCAGCTCCTTTAAGCCACCAGAGTGACCCCGGGGGGCCCGTGTCTGCGTGGTACGGCGCAGCCCTTCAGCCCTCTCCCCCCGGCCTGAAGCCCACCGGGGTTCGCACCCACGGAAAGGGCTTTCGGAGGAAGAGCAAGAGAGAAGCCGTTTCTTCGGGAAATCCCGGAAAAAGCTAAACCCTCTTATCTAGGCCGAGGAGCAGGTTTTGTGCCTCCCCATCACCCGCCCTACCCCCCCCCCGCCCTCCTCACCCCCCTCCCCGCCGCTCCTTTCCCCTCCCCTCTTTGTACCTCGCCTTTGCCAGGTCCCTCGCCGAGGGCTCAGCGCCGAGCACGGCGACACTGCCACGCGGGGTGTCGCGTACCCCGCTTTCCCTTCCGCGGGGAGCAGCGGGAGGACGGGAGCGACAAGGGCGGGGGCTCGGAGGGAACCGGCGGCGGGACTGACCGAGGTGCGGGGACCCGAAAGGACAGATGCCTTTCCAGAGGATGCCCGGGCTGCGTGTCCCTCCCCCGGCGAAGGAATGCCTCCCAAATAAAAATAATCCCTTTCCCTATTTCCGAAAGCCTCGTCTGGGAGACAGACACCGAGGAAGGCTTTTAAAGAAGCCGGAGGGAGATTTTAGAAAGAGAGCCCAAGAAAACGGGATTGTTTCTAGCGTTTTAGCCGGAGGAAATGGTGTTGGGAAAGCAGGGCGATTCAAACGGAATTTGGGGGCTGATGTTAAGGGCTCAGAAATAACGTTTTCCACAGCGCTAAGTGTGGTTTTACGGCTCGACAGTTTAAATCTTGGTGTCTCTTACCTAGGGGTTCTCCGGGCAGCAGTTTAAATCAGCCCCGATCCCTTGCGGGTCCCTTACCTACCGGGCTGCCCCTCCAGGTCTGTCAGCCGCCTCAGACCACCCCGCACCCGGCCCTGGCTGCGGGACGCAGCCTCCAGAGCAGCGAGCAGAAACACAGCGGAGTTGCCATGTCAATACAGCCCTTAACTGACAGCATCCTCCTCCCTCCTCCCCCCTCCCCCCCCAGGGAGCGGACCCTTTTTTGCCAGGGACGGGAGAGCAGCTCCCCGCGGTCCCGGGAGCCGTGTCCGGGGGCTGCGGGGAGTCACAAGCCACCGTCGGCCGCTCCTCTCCCGCCTCCCCGCCGCTACGCCGATGCCCGGGAGATTTAGCACAGCTCACCCCCCTACCCCCACTCTCACCCCCCCTCTACTCGTATGCGCCAGCCGGTGCAACGGCGATAAAACACAAAGGCATTCTCGGTGCGAGAGGAAGGGAAGGGCAGAGACCTTGCGGCCCCGCACACACGGGGATGTGCCGGAGGGAAAGGGGAGGGATGGGGTTGCGGGAGTGGAGGGGGGGGGGGGGAAGAACCAACGCTGCCCCCCTCGCAGGGATCTCCGCTCCCCGCGCTGAGAGGCTTGGCCCGGAGAAACCCACGCTCCTCAGGCCGGGGGACGGGATTTCGATTCAGTTTTTGGATCGAATCTCGTTGAGCAAAACGCACCCGGCGCTGCGCCGCCGGCCCCCGCAGCTCTGAGCCGGGGCGGCCTCAGGGACCCGCGTCCGCGCTCCCCGCAGCAAGCGGCGTAAATCTGAAGTCTGCCCGGGCTCAATCTGGATTCAGATCCGACTCTGACCCCCGGCCGCCAAAGATGAATGCGTCCCGTTGCCTGGTCTTTATTCCAGACCCCTTACTCGCAGGGGTAGCTCCCATTAAATCCAGGAAACTGCTCCCTGGAATAAAGTGGCAGGAGCAAGGGTCGCAGGGCCAGGCCCCGGGGTTTATAAAGAAATCATTCACTCCTGCTTTCCAGTTGTCGCGGAGCGAGCCTGAAAATATTTGTTTATATATGGAAATATTGGGGAGGGGGGGGGGAAGAGAAATAAGGGGAGCCGGCTGCGGGGTGGGAGTGCTGTCCAGATGTGCTGCTTTCAAGGGCTGAGCCCAGCCGGTTTCAAACCCTGCTCCACTGCAAGGAAAACCTTACCGAAGGTCCGTTATTCAGCCCTAGCCCGGGATACTACTATTTTTATTTTTTTTTTTTTTTAAAGCTAGTAATTGAAAACAATGTTAAAACCGGTCAGCGGGTGCGGGCTGAAGGCTGTCTGCTAACGTGAGCGGGTGATTTACTGGACTTTAATGCAACGACGAATATCTTTTAAAAACGGAGCGGAGGATTTGGAGGCTCGCCCTCTCGTAAGAAGCGAGTTTTAAAGCGAACGCAAGTCGCCGCTTGGAAACTCGAGCGAGGTGATGTTCCCGGGCTGCGCGGGGTCAGTCACTGTGACTGCGGAAAAAAATACGCCTGCAATTTATTTTTATGGTCTGCACAAACGGTATTGTTGCGTATTATTAACTAATTCATAATTATACCCTTATTAGGCCGTCGATTCTCTCTCTTCCCCCCCCCCCTTTCCCCCGGTTTTCTCAGGCTTTGAGAATTGAACCACCGCAAAATATTTACAGTCTCAAGTGTTTTTAAATGGGCTTTGTTTGTGTTTTACAGAATAAAAATCTCTATTAGTGTTTAAACAAACACCATGCCAGTCTCTTAAGCCTTCCAGATGTTTGCAATAAAATGTCAGGTTTTGCCTTTGGGACTCGAAATAAAATTTAACTACCTTCACCCTGTAATTATTCTCTTAGCTCTCCCTTCATAAATTTATCTGCTTTCTATCAGGAGAGAGAAAAAAAAATCCGATTATACACTTGGACTATAAAAACCAGCCACTACTTTCCCTCCATTTTACCAGGGCTTCTCCCCGACTTGTTTCGGCACCGCAAACCAACGCGCGTACATTATTTCTGGCTCTTCTGTTTTCGGGGCTTGAGAAGGAGACCAGGCAAAGCAGAAACATATCAGCAGGTTTCCTGAGGTTAAGGCAACAAAATGCCCAGTGTCCCCGGGCCTGTCCACCCCCCCACACCCCCACACACACCCTCCAGTCTCCCCCAGCTCGCTGTTCCCGGAGGGAAGGCGAATGGGGAACTTAAATTGTCCCTGAACTTCCTCCAGCTCCGGGCGTCGATTCTTCGCAGGCACTAATCAGACCTGACTGCATTTCGGAGCCTCCCCGCGGAGCTGTTTGGAAATAGGCAATTATGATGAATAATTCAAACAAAGCAGGTTCCCCTCGCAAACAAAGACGAAAGTCCCGGGCTAGAGACCCTTCTGCCTCCTCAGCTACCAACTTGGAACAACACGGGCAGGGTTAAAAAAGCCATGCATTTTGTATTTACCGCGCCAGACTCCGGAACAACTCGGAGAGATAAGCGAGGGTCTAGATGATCTCTCTCTCTCTCTTTCTCTTCATTTGCCGCCTATAAACCCAATTCTGCCTCAAGTCGGGGTCCTCGACTTTTCTGCAGCTTTCGGCTGTCCCTGCATGCGTGTCACCCCGCAGGCGCGGGGGAGTCTGCCCCTCGCTCCCTCTGCGCTCCAGGCACAGCCTGGGGGCGCCTGGGCCAGGGACACCCCACTTCACACCCAAGGGCACCCCGGGGACCCACTCCCGGTGGCTACTGCCGCCTCTTTTTTTTTTTATAATGTATTTATTCCCCCTTCCCCTCTTCTCGAGGAGAAACCTTCTTCTGCAGGTTTTCTGACTGCCTTCTGCTGGGGTCTCTGCTGACAGGTGAATCCGAGAGGCTGCTGCTCTCGGGAGGCAGGGGGCAGCTTCAGGGAGGGCAAGCCCGCTGGAGAGCAGAGGTCTCCCCAAAACGAAGGTTGCGGTACCCTCGGCACCTCCGAGGAAGAAAGGGACGGGGGGGAGGACAAATAGGTGTCTAATCGGCCACACTAGCCTGTCCGCAGCTTGCCCACCCCTCCGCGTTACTGTCCTGACAGCCATATCTGCCCCCCACCCCCCGAGAAGAGGTGGCAAAGCAAGACGACGTCCCTCACACGGGAAGGCTGATGCCGAGGGGAAAGGGGGGGCGAAAGGGGGGGGGGGGGGCGGGTTCCGCCGTCCCTCTGCCCACTCCCCCGGCCCCATCTGCAGTGGGTAGCTGAGGTTTCTTTTCCTTGGGCCTCCTCTTTCCTGCCCCTGTCCCCGTTTGCAGGTGGACTCGGGGGTGGTGTTGGCCGGCGGGAAGGGACAGAAAGAGACGTCAAAGCACTTTTTGGGTCTGGCTTGTTTGGTTTGGGTTGTTTGGGTTTTTTTCCCCCCAAAGACATAACCCACCCTAGCGGGACTTCGGATGAGAAGACCTAGAGGGTTTAGGGGAGCTCGGAAAGAGCGGGGAAAAGCCGGCAGCGGGGCCGGCAAATTCCAGATAAATTCCAGGTAAATTCCACATAAATTCAAGGACGTGAGCCTGGAGGCTTGGGCTCTGCACCGCTTATCGCCCCGAGCCCGGAGCAGGGCCCCGGGTGCCTCCCTCCCGCCCCACGCATCGCAGCGGCGTGACCGGAGGGATGCGAGGAGCATCGGGGGAAAGCAGCCGGGCCGGGACCAGGCGTGGTGAAGCCCACGCATAAATTCCGCCGGGGAGTTTTTAGTGTCTCAGGTGACTGTTCCCAGCCGTTTTTTTTTTCCGCTGGAAAAAAAAAAAAAAAAAATCAGTTCCCCGCCGGTAGCAAGCAGATTATTGCCGCTATTATAATTTTGGGTAGATTTAGGGTTTTGAAGGTTTGGGTTTGGTTTTTGGATTACTTGTTTTGATTTTTTCTTTTTTCACAGCCCCAGTGCAACCCTCGGCTTCCAAACCCGCCGGATGGAGTGTAATGGTTGGGGAGCTCTGGGTCTTCACCCGCACATGGGGCTCACCCCTACCTTGCAGCCGCCCCACTTGAGGTCGAGGGGCTGTGAGGAGGAACTGGAAAAGCCAAGCCTCCTTTCACATCCCCCCCCCCGGTCCAGGTCGGACCCATCTGGCAGCCAAGATCCCCCCTTGTCTCCACACCTCGCACCAGCCGAAAAAAAAAAAAAAAGCGGCGTCCCGCAGAAAAAGCTGCGGGTCTTGCACACAATGGTTCTCGTATGGGGCGCTGCAGGCGGACAACCGGCCCCTTGTTAACGAGACGGGATCCAAAGACCGCTTTTCCAGGGAAGAAAGCCGAGCTGCGCACAGCATTTCAATGTGTGTTCAGTCAAAAAATAAAATAATAAATATTTTTTTTCCTCTTCGAGACACAGGTCTTTGAACCAAGAGAAGTCTGTGCGCTCCCCTACCTCACACATGATGTGTTATACTGTAAACAATCCCGTTTAGGGCCGACACTTATACGCAGCAGACTTTAATGGCGCTATTCGGAATGAGCAGTGGCTGCGGGATGCGATCGAACCCTGCTATCGAAACCAGGCGGGGTTATCCCGCAGTGCTATCGGCGCTGGGCACGACCACAAAACCCACCGGGCAGCAGTGGACACGGCACAGCCCCCGGGACGTTCCAACGCGGCTCCTTTTGTCCCACGAGAAATGGGATTGCCGTATAAAGCAGGCACGCAGAAACCCCCTTCCCGTCCCCGCAAAACCGGCCGTGATCCGGCGGGCCCCGGCCCGGGCTCCCTCTCTGCATCGCCAACCTCTCCCGCTCTTGCTCTGCGCCCGGAATTTACCCAGATTTATTATTAATCGAGTTTTTATTAGTTTCTAATACTGTTTTTATTAGTTTCCAGTAACCAAAACGCTGCCGGGGGACCGGGCTATCCCAGAGCTAAATTTGGGGCTGTTTCGGGAGCGTTTTGCTCCTCTGCCTCTGGTCCCTCGTTTGCTGTGCGACCTGCTCTCTTCGCAGGGCTTTTCTTTTTTTTTTTTTTCTTTTTCCGGCTGTAAAATAGAAAACTTGGAAGGGAAGGGAGGGCGAGGGGCGATGCCGCCGTGGGGCACCCCCTGATCCAGCTGTACCTTTATTCCTCTCTCGGCGCAGCCCTCTCGTCGCCCCACAGCCCACCCCGGTAATTCTCAGCCAAAGGCGCGGAAACCTCTAAGGATCTCCCCCTCTCCCGCTAGTCGCTTTCCTGTCGGGGTCACTTTCTATCGCGATATTGACACTACGAATGAATTTATCTTCTCTCTCCATCACCCGGAGGAGAGATCTCTCTCCGAAGCCGCGATCCCGCGACCCCGGCGGCGTGTGCGATGCTGCCCCCCCGCCCCCCGCAAGGCCTCTCGCTGCCCACCGTGCCCCCCCTCCCCGTGTCCCATCCCCCCCCAAGCCCGACCCCGACGCGTCCCTGTCGGAGGGGGGCACGGAGTCGCCCAGGGTCAAGCGTGTGGCATCGCCGGAGGAGGAGCCCGAGGGCTGAGTTTACAGCCCGCCCCCGGGGAGCGGCGAACCCGCTCTCGAGCCCTTGCGGGGCTGGGGGCGTGAGGCCGGGGCACCGGGCTCGGCCAGAGCGGGGTCGGCGGGAGCGGGACGCCAGAGCTGCGGGGCGCCGGCCGGCCTGCCCAGCCCGCTGCGGGAGCCGCAACCCGCCCCCCCCCCCCCCCAAATCCCCCCGCCCCGGTATTCTCCCGTAATGCCGCCTTTCAGGCTCCCGCAGAACAATGGGGGGGGGCTGCTGCAGCCAACTCCTGCCCGCAAGGGTCGAATGGCGGGGGTATCCCCGCAGCGGGGGAGAGAGCGGAGCCCCCCCCGGCCGGTCGGGGAGAGGGCAGGCCAGCCCGGTCGGCGCTTCCCGAGGCTGCCCGAGGTGGGCGCAGCGACCGAAAGGTTCCGTGTCGAGAGACTTTCCCAAACCCGAGTGGGAGTGGGCTCCGGCTTTGGGAAAGGCGCTGGTGGCAGCGGCGGAGTGAGGTGGCAGGGGAGGGGACAGCAGGTCGCCCTGGAGAGAGGGGAGAAGGGGGGCAGCACAGCCAATTTACATCTGGCAACTCAGCACAAATTGGGGGCGCAAAGAGGCTTCACCACCCACACCCCCACACCCCCACACGCCCCCCGGGAGTGGGCTGCCAGGGACGGAGGGAGACCCGGCTGCAAGACCCCCTGCAGTGGGTGTTCAGCCGCCTGCATCCAGCGGGGGTTTGGTGGGTTTTTTTTTTGTCCGTGCGTGGTTGTGGGGCGGCATTTAGTGGCCTTTAGGCATCGGTTCTTCCTGACTTTGGGCTTCAGTCAGGCGGGAGCAGCATGAGGAGGGAGGCCGCGCAGCGACCAGACAAAGCCAGCCTGTGCCACACTTCAGCCGCGCTCGGGGAATAAGGGTTTCTGCTTTTGGAAAACAAAAACACAATAGCAATTAAACGCTCGTCTGAATGTGACTGCTTGTCTGGCAGAGACTGGCCGGAACCTGGAGGCTTTCCCCCTCGCCAGCACGCACATTTTCCTCCTTCCCTATCGGTGCGGGGAGGCGGCCCGCACCAGGACGTCCTGCCTCGGGAAAGCTCTCCCAGCGAACTGGGACGAGCCTCAGGTTGCGGGTGCCCACAAGTGTCCCCCTCCACCCCCGGAAGGGGGACGAGTGTGGCCTCTTTTAAAAGAATAGGACGGATCAATAGCTTCAGAGTCAAAAATGCCCCCGTAGCAATCCTGACTCGAAGTTTTCTTCTCTACAGATGTTTTATTACAGAACAGTCCATTTGTTAAGATCCCCCTGTGCCCTGATAATCCTGCCCTGCCGCATTTACTTGCTCTGCGTTGATGTGGTTTTTCCTCTTGCCTTTCAGGATTATAAAAATCTCTCCCTCTCCCTTACTCTCTTTTCCCTCTAGAGCCGGGTTTCAGAGGAATGTTGGCTAGACCTCCTCATCTGCTGCTTTCTTTCCCCTGTGATGGCAAATTCGGCGTCATTTGTGGACTTGCCCAATGCAAACATTGCATTAAGAAGTATTTCAAGGCATTTTGTTATTGCTCTGCAGTACTTTGATGTGGTCTATAGGCACCAATTGTTGATGTCTCCCTGCGACTCCTCAGTGTCAGCATCTCGTTTCTGTAGTTTTTGTCCTCCCCTCCCCCCATTTCTCCTTTTTTAAAAAAAAACGGGTTTTGAAGGGTCGCGACAGATCCCGCCACTTCACCCGTGGGTCACTGCCGCCCCATTTCGCAGGGGAAGGGCCATCTCCAGCGGTACCGGGGGCTGCCCCTCTCCCCTGGTGATCACAGTTTTCTCCGCCCGGAGGCTGCGGTGGGAGGCCTGTTCCTGGCCGCCGGCCGGCAGGTCTCCCCCTGTTCCCCGCGGGCACCTCGCCTTCCTGCTGGACTGTGCTCCTCTTCCCGCAACTCTGCCCCGCACTGCGGGGCTCACTGCGAGGGATGGCAGCGAGCGGCCCGCACAGTGCAGAGAAGCGGGGTGTGTGTGTGTGTGGGGGGGTGGGCTGCGACAGCGCCGGACCCTTTGCTCCCGGGGCCGCCGGCCCACTCGGGGACACAGCCTGCGGGGAGGCGTCTGCCGTCGCCCGGTGGCTGGAGCCGTCTCGCCCCTGGGCAGCACCGGAATCGGAGACGGGTCTTTCGCCGGTGCCAGCGGACTCGTATGAGTCCAGGCGGCCACACGCCGAAATTCGGCACGCATGCGGTTCCCGTGGGTCTCCACCCGCACCGAGGGAGAAGGGCGCATCCTCCGCGCGTTCCCCGGAAACCACGCAGAAGCAGAGCCCCGGCCGAGCTCCCTCCAGTGCGGGGCACTTGGTGAGGCAGGCGCTGGAAACATCCCCACGGGGGCACGACGGGCTCCTGACACGTTCTGCGTGGGCTGTATGGACCCGAGTGGGCACCTTCAGGATGACAGACAGCGGCGGCGATTGCCGAGCAAGAAAACCACCCTCGTTCAACGCCACGTTCAGCACAACCCACGCAGGGGACACGGCGCTGTTTGTTTTTCAGTGGGAGGGTGGTGGGGGGTCGGTGTCTCTCCAGTCCGTGTGTCTCCCCCGGCCCCCCCTCGAATATGATTTTCCCTAGCAAAATAAAATCCCGACCTCCGCACGGGTGGGTCTCTCCCGGGAGTGGAGCCCTTAGGCAAGTGGCTGTGGCTCGGTCAGGGGGGTGGGACGGCCCCAGGATTCCCCCCACCCCAACGCCGCCTGCTGCTCCCGTCCGGGCGCTCTTTAGCACTCGCTGCCCCCGCACAGTCACCACGGCGGCGTGGCCGTGGCCGTGACCGTAAGGACCGGGATGCCGGTCCAGGATCCTTCTGGCAGGAGGGAGCAGACAAGAGATAGCTGCCCACCCCCGCGGGGCTCGTGATTTTTTTGGGGGCGAGCCTTTTTTTGGGGGGAGCGCTCAAAGAGGGTTGGCCGCACACCAGCGAAAGCAGAGGGTCCCCCGCACATCTCCCGCCTGTTCGGACAGAAGAGAGTCTGGAACCCTCTGCCCCTCCGGGTCCTGGCCCTCGCCGCTTCCCCAGCCACGCTTTTAACCAGCTCCCGCGGCTCCCTCCCCGCAACACGAGGTGTGCGTGCCCGCCTCTCTCCGTGGCGTCGCGCCCCTCCGCCGGCCGCGGGAAGCCAGGCGCAGGGAAAGGGAAGGGAAGGTTCCCCTCGGACGCTCCGGCCAGCCCCGTGTGCGCTGGCAGAGACTTTTCCCTTGTGAGAGAGAGCCGGGATGTAAAACTAGCCCCGAGCAGATGTTCCGGCGAAGCAGGCTCCTTTTGGAGAGAAAGCCCTTTCCTTTCCCCGCCGCCTCATTCCCTGCGCTCCCGGCGTTCGCTCCCGCCTCCCCGGGCCCTCCCCGCGCTGCCCGATGACCTCATTCCCGGCATGTTTGCCATTACGGCTCTGAGTTACCCAACCAATTTAAAAAAAAAAAAAAGAAAAAAAGGAAAAAAAAAGAAGAAAAAATTAAAAAATATAAATTGCTGCTTTGCGAGATCAAAGTAACGATTCCTGGTGCATCTGGAAACTGGAGGGAAAAAAAATTGGAGCAGCAACAGTTGCACAACTTCAAAGTGTTTTTTAACAATGATTTTTCTCCTTCCTCTCCTCCCCAATCTTTCAAGCATCAGATAAAGACAATGGGCTCCGTGGCTGTTTTCCAAAGAAATAACCTGCCTAAGCGGCCGTACAAAATCTCAAGTAGACAGGAAACACCTTACACGGCTTTCTTCTTTCCATCAAATAGAAATAATACGAGATTCGTCTTTCTACTAGCCCCAAGCCCATCGCTACCAAACGGCGTCTGCGGACTGTGTTATAACGTGTAGGGAAACGAGTTTCAGGCTCGGGCCGCCACTAAGGCTTTATTCTTTTATAGAGGCTTCTAACAACCCCGCACATGCCCCGTATAACGCAGCAGCCGAGTGTAACCCAAGAACTTGTAGGGAAGGAGCAGAGGGCGGCGGCGAGGGGAAGATTTCACCAGCAGATGCCCCCGGGCTGAGAGAGGATGCAGGGGACAGAGAGAGAATGCAGGGGACAGAGAGAGGGGCAGGTCCCAGGAGCGGCAGAGAATCGTTTGTTCCATTTTTCAAGAGGGATATGCCGGCTTCGGGACCTTGGGGATCATGAATCCCAAGAAGGGAGAAGAGAGCGGGATGGGGAAACCGCGCTGCCCTCAAAGCCCCGCTCCCCGTCGGGGTCACTTCTTCGGGAGCTCGGTGGGCCTTAGTGCCATCTCTTTAGTGTTTCCAAGGAGAAATACCGTGACATTTCCCTCCCCCCTCGGCCCCCGGCCGCGTCCCTTAAGGTCCTAAGAACGGGGCGATGCCCGCAGGGAAAGGCTGAGGCCGAAAAGTGCGAGCCCGCAGAGGCGGCGTCTCTAATGGCTTCGACCCTGCACTCCTGACCCTCTGCCTCCCCCGCACTTGTCCCTTTTGCCCCCTTAACGACTTCAGGACCGTGCCTTTGAACTTGGAGCCGAGAAGAAACCCCCCCGTGGGCTGGGCGGTTTCCTGCGAAAGGGAAAAAGCCGATCGCGACTTTTCGGTGTCAGGAGATGTATCTGGAACACCGGGAACAGAAACCTTGGCGAAGTTTGTTTTTTGTTTTGTTTTGTTTTTTTTTTTTTTTAAAGTTAACGGTCAAGCGTACAAATGCAGAGAGGAAGAAGGAATCGCGCAGAGGGGCGCGGAGGAGAGAAATCTCAGCGTTTTGCTCTCTGCTGGGCAGAACCAGCCCAGCTGCATGTCTCCCCTCCAGCACCGAAAAAGGCCGAGCTGGGTCACAAAAGCAGTTCGCAGCCGGGGCCGGGGCTCCAGGCCTTTCGTTGCGGTTGCAGGCGATCCTTCCCCTCCCCTCCCGACGCCTCTCGGCCCGGTGGTGGCAGGCCCCGCCGCCGGTAGGCGCGACACCTCTGGGTCACACCTTCTTCCCTCCGCCCTTGACACCGGGCATGCGGGTCGGCCTGTGCGTTTTGCGTGACCTGCTTGTATTGGAGCTGCATATTTTCTGGATTTCTTCGGGGGGGCTTGGGGTTTTTTTTTGAGGGTTTTTTTTTGTTGTTTTTTTTTGAGGGTTGGGTGGGGGGTTTTTTGTTTTGTTTTTGCATTGGGGTTCTCCCCCCCGCACCCCCGTTTTGATTTTTAAACGCAACGTCTCGGGCGGACCGCCGTCTAGCCGCTGTTATCCCATTTAATCCCCTTCGCTGCTGCAAAAGATTTCCAGGCTCCCCATCCCCTCTTTAGGTTTCACGACCGATCCCCGGCGACTTGGTCTCATAAGCGACGCTTCAAAGGCCGCCTTTTCGGTTTAACCTCGGCATTTGGAAAACAATTTAGCAAACGCTTTCCCCATCCCTCACATCCCCCCTCCATGCCTCACACCTCCCCCCCCGCCCGGAGAGACCGAGACCGCGCACAAGCCCCAGAGCCTCGTAGGAGAGAAGACACCTCGGCGACACATGAATCGTGGAGACACCAGGTCTTGAGAGCTTCCGTTTTGGCAGGGAAACACCCCGAGACCTGGTCCCAGGTCTCGGG
>JAOTQQ010000001.1:82386248-82441202 GCA_026546715.1 Gallinago undulata | reverse complement strand
AGGGAAACACCCCGAGACCTGGTCCCAGGTCTCGGGGTGTTTCCCTGCCAAAACGGAGGCTCTCAAGACCTCGGCTTTCCAGCACCAGTCCCTTACGGTTCGCAGAGTTGCAATAAGAGCTCGACCCTCCCTCCATCCCGCACTCGGTACAAATAATCATGGTAAATAAATAGCTACAAACGTTTCGGGGGTCGGGATCTCCGCAGCTGCAGAACTTGCCCCCCCCCCCGCCCTCCCCTCCTCCACCGTTTCACGGCTACAACGCCGGGCGGCTCGTCCATGCGGAGAGCAAGGTTTTTTCAGCGAATTGCCCTTTTCCAAAACTTGTCTGTCTAGAAACAGAGCTGGGTTGGCGGCATTAACTCTTCTCGTCCTCTAACCGTCAGCCGAAATTGCTCATCTCCCCATTTGCAACGGCAGCTACATCTGAGAAAAGGGGGAAATCCCGGGGGGGGAGGGGGGTAGTAAACGATTTCAGAGACCACCTCATGTTTATTTCCGGACAAAAAAAACCAACAAGACAACAAAAAATCCCCAACAACCCAACAATAAACCGGTGATCTATATCAAACGCGCCTAGAGAAGATGAATGTTATCTCTTTTCACTCAATACAGGGGTTGACACCTCGTTTACACGCTGACGCGGCTCGGGAGCCTTTTACGGATCTATATTCGTTTACGTAAATATAAATACAAATACGTTTCCTTCAAATAAGCCCTCTGAATTTTGACTGCTGTGATTGGGTTTTGGTTTGGGGGCCTTAGCTGTTCAGGAAGGAGATGGGTATTTCTTTGTCTCATTACTCAAATAAGAACGAATTCGGGAGGGTCTGGGGGGAAACCCACGCAAAACAAACTGGTGAAGGACTGGATATACACTTGAGTACTCACTGGTTTGACCTAGGTTGCCTCTCCTAGAAAGCCCAACCCCAAAAGTAGACAGAGGGACAAACAGATGGACAGACCGGCGGGCAGGGACACGGCAAGTTAGAAATGGAGCTTGAGTTCAGCCTGGAAAGGGGTGGCCCAGTTCAGAGAGCGGAGTTCACTCGGGTTTATTTATTTG
Source organism: Gallinago undulata (assembly GCA_026546715.1). Lineage (NCBI taxonomy): Eukaryota > Metazoa > Chordata > Aves > Charadriiformes > Scolopacidae > Gallinago > Gallinago undulata. The sequence continues at coordinate 82,440,136 of JAOTQQ010000001.1, read as the reverse complement.
GATGGAAGCATATATCTCGCTTTCGCAGGCACTGCCTTGCAACGAAATAAAACCGCACGGACACTTCCCTGTCAAGCTCAGAGGAAGGAGAACGCGGGAGTAAACTCTTCCTGAGTAGCCGAAGATAAAAATCACGCTCCGGACGAGGTGGTCTGGCAGCTCAGAGCCAGCGCAAAGAGGGGCACAGCCAGGGGCTGCATCACTCATACTCACCCTCTCTGCCTTGCCAGGGGGTCGTGTGGAGACCAGAGACAACACTCCTAGATGCCTTCAAACAGAAAACCCGGCAGGGACACGGCAGCCCAAACGCATCCACGCACACACAGGACGCTCCCCCCCGCAAGCACGCACACACTCACACAGCGACACAAGCGGCGTGAGAGCCAGCCGAGCCCTTGGGTGCAGGCTCCGAGCCGGGATGAATTTGGGGAACGGCGCGGGGTGCTCTTGCAGCCCCCATGCTCGCCCGGGACCGGGAGGAGAGGCGGGGTGCGTGTGTGTGTGTGTGTGCGCGAGATTTGCGGGGGGACTCGGCGGCGTGACTTTGTGCCGGCTGCGGGGTTCCCAAAACGCCTCCCCAGGCGGTGAGCCGACGGCTCCATCGGGGCGGCGGGGAAAGGCAGCGGGGGTGAGGGGGGCGGCCTGCCGGCTGCGGGACGGCTGCGGGCAGGCTGCCTGACACCTTCCCCCACCCCCACCCGGGTTGCTCTCGGCCTTTAACCCTGCGGGGCACGTCCGCACCGCACACCGCATCGCATGCCAGACCTCGCGTTAGCGGCCCCTGCCTGCACCCACGCCCCGCAGCTCGCCCGGCTTTGCACGCATCCTCCTTTAGCAGCGGCTTCACACCTACCTTCCTTCCTTCCTTTTTTTTTTTTTTTCTTTCTATATATATATTTTTTCACACGGGATCTTAACTCTTATTCTTGATGTGTTTGCCATTACGATTGGTCTCTCCGTGCTTAGCCTATTTCCCGCAACAGCAGTAACGATTTTCCAGGGCATTTTTAGCTCTGTCTTAAGGACAGACTTGCCTCCTAGGAATCCGCTTTAAAGTGCATTTCCCCGAGACTTAGTTTAATCTCTCTGCCCCAACAGATTTCCCAAACCATCTTGTACCACTGCCGCGGTCTTAGAATGTGGAAGGAGTCAAGTACGTATATATATATGCCTTTCCCGGCTCAAAGCTGCCCAGCTCGCAAGAATTAAGGGGGGAAAAAACTAAACCATATGTGTACAACGCCACATTCCGTATTGCACTATAAGATAAAGAGCTTTGCAGCATCGATTCAATGGAAGTCATTAAAAAGAAAGCCCAGGAAGATTATAACCGTATTTGGGAGGCAAATGCTTGTTTAGAAAATTTATTTCGGACACAAAACCCCTTGGCGAAAGTTCGAGAGGCGCAACACAAATCATCGGCGTAGGCGCCTCGGCCGCCTGAAATAAAAGAGGCAGAAAAGATACTCGGCGGGGCTGACACCTGGGTCTGCGGGAGAATCCGGGAGCGGAGACCTCCCGCCCAGGGTGAGCACCAGGAGGGGCAGGGGAGGGGGGGACCGGCTGCTCCGAGCCGCCGGAGTGATGTACTACCCGCCCCCCCCTCCGGCACCGCAGCGCCGCGGGCTCCGGCACCCGCGGAACCTCCGCTGGAACGGCGGGGAGACCGGCCGGACTCGCCAGGCTTTGCCGAGGGAAGAATGAAGCGAGCGGCGGGATTTAGGTAACGCAACTAACGCCGTACCCCGCGCCCGGAACGGTGCGGGACGCTCAAGGCTTCATTTCTCCAAAATGTTATCAACTCTCTAAACTGCTTCCTATTTTCTTTTCTCCCCTTAAATTGGGTTTGCGACGCAGGGAAGTTGCTGCAATTTTCCCCGCTGAGGTGCTTGAAAAGCCAAAGCGCTGCAGCCCCCCGCTGATTCCCCCTCCCCCCCCGGCTCCCCCCCCGCACGTTGTCTCCGGGAGATTTTCCCGTGAACCTGGGGTTTAACCTCTCGCTCATCCCAAAGAGCGCAAACTGCGCGGAATGTTACGCGACGGGATGCTCAGCGACTCGCAGATTGATTCCCTGCCGCAGCAAAACGCGCCGGCTTTGGCCGAAATAGAACGAAGGCAAATCATTGCCTCGCTTTAAACCCCCTCCACCCCCCGCAAGCTCCTGGATGGGGGGCACAGGCGGATGCGGTTCTGCCCACCCAGGAGCCTGGGACCCGAGGAGGAGGGCAGAGGCGAAGAGCCCCGGCCCGGCCCCTCTCCCGCATCTCCCTCTCCCGCCACGCCGGGGCTCGGGGAATTTCGATGGTGAGGAGGTGCGGGGCCACGCAAGGTTTTAGCGTCGCTTCGCAAGGACTGAAAGAAGCTCAAGGCTGAGATACACGGCCAGGATGGGTCGTGGGCTTTCCAAACCCCACGCCTTTGCTTTTGTTTCGAAGGTTTATTTGGGTAGCCCTGGCAGAGGGGAACGAGTAAAGCCAAGAGGAGTAGGGTCGTGCCTCGGAGCTCGTACTGTAACAAAAGGAGGCGGGTGTCCTTATCTGCCAACACATTCATTCTGTCCTCGCTGTAACCAGCAGAATCAGGTGTGCATCGCTTATCGAGCCTATTGCCCTCTCTTGAAAACAAAATAAAAGGTTTCACGGGCGGCGTAGCACGTTTCTCCTTCTCTCCCTGCGCTACAAAGGCGATGGCTCAGGACAATCTTTGTCTCGCCTCTTATTTTTCACGTTTAGCAAATAATTCTCCTAAAGCAGAACTGATCCCGCCTGCACATTCCCCTCCCGCATGATTTCGAACCATTCGGCCGCTGAAACCCTCCCCAGCCTCCAGTTCACTAGGAAAAAAGGTGAAAGTGGCCGGGGAATAAGCTCCGGGAGCAGGATGAACAAGCAGGGACTGGAGTCCTTTCCCCCGCAGGGCTTCACTACCCTGAAGGCGGGGCGGGTTCTGCCCCGTTTTCTGCGCTGAAATCTGCGGAAGGGTGAGGAAAAAGCCCTTTGGGATGCGGAGAGCTCGGGATTGCCTTCAGCAGAGCTAGGGCTCTGCTCCGTGCGGTAAGCAAGCATCCTCCTAGAGGGAGGGAAGGAAGGAGAGGACGAGAGGCTCGGAGAGGCGACGCCGGTTTGTTTTTGACGTCTGGGGGGCTCAGTAAGCGCCCAGAGGTGATGCCGGGGATGCAGCCCAGCCCCTTATGCGGAGCCGGGACACGGAGCTGATGGGAAACCTCATCGCCCCGCAAATAAAAGGGGCTGACCCGGGCTCCTTCATCCCCCTTGGGGACTGGTTTGAATTTGGAAGGCTAAGCGGGCCTTTGGAGGGGCCTTTCTGAACGGGGCTGCAGGGAGAGGGAGATGGGGGTCTCTCCTCTGACCTCCCCGTCGCCGCGCCCGCGGCTGCCCCCTGGCGCCCGCCGCCCCGCACTGCGCGCCCCGCACCGCGCTCCCCGCCCGCGGGGAGGGCCCGCCCGGGTGGCAGCTCCATCCCGCAGAGGGGAAGCTCCCTCCCGCCCGCGGAGGCTGAGGGATGCTCCCCCCCCCACCTCCTGTGACACCTTCTCCATTTCTCCGCTATTTTCGGGGAGAGGTCTGCAACACCGGCATCCCACGGTGGTGACAGCAAGGGCAAAACGAGCAGAGGGGACCAACTCCAAAAAAAAACAACAAACCCACCCAAAAAAAAACCCCAACCCCGAGCCCCAAACTGTTTACTATTCAGGAAATTTAGTAATTATTTTTTCCCTCCTTGTAGTGGCATTACCCTTCTTTTGATATTAGATCCTTGCCCGAGGCCCTCACTTGCAGGCTGCAGGGAAGGGACAAAGATGAAGGAGCTGCTGTAGAGAGCACAGTGTAAGTTTCTTTCAGGATGTTTTCAGGCATTTTGCAGCAGAATAAAAAGTATCAAGTTAGGAGGTGATAGCCTACAGGTTTCCACGAAGCAGACAACTTTTGACGCTTCCATTGGATCCGTTATTTATTACTCCGGGTTGAACTGTTGGCCCTCTGGCACATTTCACTGTGTTTATTCATGCCACAAGCACTGCTAATAGAACATCTCAGGAAGAAATACTATAACTCGGCACCAAGCAAGGGCATCTTCAACTGGAAGGCTCAAAAATGCTTAGCAAATATTAGTTTAGCCTCCCAATACCTGTGTAATGAAGTCTCCCATGCCTCATTTTATAGCAAAGGAAACTGAGGCAAAGCACACTTAAACAGCTTGCATCAAATAACTAGAAAGTAAAACATGTTCTTAGATTCCCTTAACCCTAGAGCAAAACTCTTTCTGCAGAAATAATAGTAAAGGAGCAGAGAACTCCAAGGAAGACAACAAAGACCCAAATCAGATAAAAACCAACAAACCAAAATGGCCATTCTGATACACATTTGGTTGTTTTCTATGCAGCTGTAGAAAAACATTCTACAAAGTTGATAGGAAATCTCTATTTTAATTCTTGGCTGTTCAGATGAAGATACATTACACTTTTTTTAAAAAAAAAAAACACAACACAAACCTGAAGAGAGCTAAACTCCCCCTCCCTGCCATCACCTTCCAGCATCCATTAAATCTTCTTGGGCCACCCAGAGATCTCTCTCGACAACCAACATCCTCTACTGAAACATCCTCATAAACCACAAAGATGACATTCACATTTCAGCTAATCCATCTCCTCAAAGGCAAGCGGAAAGTAGAGTGAAGCCCTTTGAGTCAGGACTTTGCCGGACTTAAGGAGAAAAGCGGAGCTCCTATTCCAAGGCAGCCTGCCAGCATGTGGTGCTGCTAAGCAAAATGCATTAAAACCTCAATTTTGCTGTTATTCTATAGAAGTATACAGTAACTCGGAAGTCTATTTTAACAACACTGTTTCTCTGTAGGAATTAAGTCCATTTGAAATATCACCTTCCCTCCCCAAAAGCACGTTTCGTCTTCAGTGGAACCAGAACAACCTGCTCCCCTATAGAAGTCAGCAGCACACCTGAATCCAAGATCTTCAGAAGCCCAGCATATCCCCGAGCCATTTTTGCAATGCTTATTAAACACCAAAATGATACTCTCCCAACACGTCACACCACTACTACACAACCTGCAGCCTTCATGGCTGTAAATTCACACAGTAAATTCACCCACTTCACAGCTTCCTTTTAGGGGGTTGGTGTTGCTGAACGCAAGCCAGGAGTGTCACAGCTTGGATGAATTGTCTCCATGGCAGCACTAATCCTCTCCCAACCAATGTTTTCCCAGGGTTCATCAAGGCTCTTCTGCCTCTTGTGTCATCGTGCACACCTAGTGAACACACTAGCTCCGAGAATGAAATGGGTTTAGCCATTCACATCCAGCACATTCAGCCTGCGACTAGACAGCAACTTCAGGGCTTCTTGAGAAAATGTAATGAGGAGGAGCTTTCTGTGCATCAAAACTATAGTTAAACTCTGGTCCTTTGAGATGCCCTGTCCACATGGACTCTACGTATGCCCCTGGAATGTGTGACCAGATTCTTTTAACGAGACACAGCTAGAGAAGCCCAGCATTCACTCTGCACACCTTGCTTCCTGTTTGAAGAGAAAGAAAAAAAACTGTAACCTGTATTCAAGAGCAAGAATCTCAGGAACAACTTCCTGATCAGAGCAGATGGAAGGCAGGACACAACAGCACATATGGATAACAAGTCTTGAAAACTAAATACCCAGCCTTTTTTTCCCCCAAAATATCCACACAACTTCAATTTTGAGGGTTTGCAAGCAAACAGAAAGTTGTTGAGGCTTGCCTAAAAAGAATGGATGCCACACTGCCACTCACAGTTTATATTTAGCTTACAAGCCTAAACAAAAAAAATTGCTCTTTCTTTATCTTCTTGCTGTAGCAACATCTGCAAGACAGGCTGTGAAGGAGTAAATGTGGGCAGAGCAAGCCCCAACTCACTCAGATCTTTCTTGGCTTGAGTACTCAAGAGGCACTTACCAAGATCTTTGATATTCATTCAGCAAATGCCATGAAGAGAGTTTTGAAATACATTTGAACAACTGCCTCCAGTCACAATAAAAAGTAAGTCTCACAACATTCAACATACAAGATATTACTTTACTCAGAGAGGGATGTGGTTTAGGGAGGGCAACATGAAGGTAAACTGGGTGAATGAAGCCAAAGATCACCTATACCAGAAACTCTGGGTAATGCCGGAGAGTAGCCTTGTTTTGATAAGTTTCATTTGTATTTAACTTAAAAAGATGTTTCTATAAATCCTGGGGCATCAGGAAAGAAGTTTGCACCAAAGATAGCAGAGATATATTCAATGATTCTAACAGAAGTTTCAGTAATTTTATCAGCACGTGACAATAATTTCACATTGATGGATGACCATAAAGTCACGCCAACAATGAAGACATGCCTCAGAAATCAGACTGAGTGGAGAGTTGTGGATACAACAACATGTGGGACAAGTGACACTACACTGTCCATGCAGAATCTTGCCTGCGCTTTGTCCCATATGGAGTCCCCACCTGAAGTGTGACCATCTTGTTTCTGGATGGTTTAGGCCAGCAAGAGAAATCTGGTACCACCTTGCTCTGCCATAAGCTGTTGCTTCCCACCTGTAAGGGTTAATCCATTAACCCTTCAAATTAGACTCATTAATTACATTGCTTATATTGAGGAAGCAGATGGCTTACTTTACTCCACCACCACATGCAGCCGTGTGACTTTTTGTGTCGGCCACATGAATGAGGCTATGACCATGCCATCATACCCAGGCTTTTACAAGCATGCCGTTACTACCAGACATTTAATAACTTTTAAGAATTTCAGTGCTGGAACTCTTGTCCTGACATTTCAACTTGCAGATACACCAAATATAGCACATCTGGAACTGATCAAGCCTTCTGGTGTGGCACAGATTTGCTCTTCCTGTCTCACAACCATATTGGAGTGCTGAGAGCATGACAGCACAACAGACATTAAGTTCAGTGCTTAGTTTCACATCCACAGGCAGCACGAGACCACTCATGTAGTGGATAATCTCATCTTCAGTCATGGTGTTCTGTGGCAGCAATTTACCACAGCAGCAAAATACCTTCCCAGATGTTAAACCGTTTATTGTAACTGGGCACATGTGCTCATCCCTCGGTGCTGAAGGTTGGCATTTGGGGTTATATATAATAATTGTGAAGCCAAAGCCACTGGCTAAAAGCAAAATGATCAACAAACCTGCCATTTGCATAATAATGTGGGACTGTCGCAGGTGGAATGATTTTTCATTGGCAAAAATGATATAAATATTTTTCTGTCAAACCTTGCACAATATGACTACTAGCAGAACCAACAAAAATGGCAGAAAAGACAGTGATAATCAGCACAGCATCTTTTGTGACAATAAAGAGAATTTTCCATTACTTCAGCTGTCATCTGGTCAACAAAGGACTATGTGACAGAAAGCCTGGTTGGAAATTCAAAGTTTAACAAAAGTCTTTTCTCGCAACCTAGTGAGTTTAAAAAAATCGAACCAAAATACAAAAGCTTTAATTAAATCAATGAATGTCCCGATGTCACATAGAATCACTGTTTTGCTGCAGCATTTTCCCTGAAACTGACTCACGCAACTAGTAAAGTCCTATGATGTAAGGACTTCTGAAACGAGAAGAGATACCTGGGTCCTTTCAAGAATTTTGACTACGCAATGAAATGATATTCTTCTTGCAGATATTATTGCTAAGTTTACCCAGAAAGAAGGAACAGATCAAGGCATTTAAAGGAAATTAAGACAGTCCAATATAGCAGAAAGAGAGTGCTTGTTTTCCTGGCAAAATATAGATAAAACCTCTCCTGAAGGGAAAAACTTTTCCACTAGACTCCCTATGCTAGCATGCTAGACTATTTCTCTCTGTAGAGCAATCAGTCATAAACAAACAGGTTGGCAGCATCCAGGAACTCAAATATAGAGACATCAGAACAGATAAAAGATCAATCTGTTGTTCAGAACATAAATCTAACCAAGCTGGACCACTGAAAGAGCATGCTCATTAGATTCAAGACTCACCTGAGTCTATATTGTTGCTATAACCAGAACCACAGACCCTCTCTGAGTTTTGTCATGCTCCTTGAGTCATATGGATAAGCAGAACGTGCATCAGAGCAGTAATGAAAAATACAGATGAGTGTTTCAGAATGGACCTCTGGCTCTTACTGATCCTACAGCAACTACTAAAATAGGTATTGTAGCTTAGCAAAACCAAGCTGTTTCGGGAAATCCCCATTTTGGGAAAACATCCAAAGACTTTGGATCTGAGGATTAGATTTGGCTTTTGCTAATGGTTTCCAAACAGATTTCTGCTGACACTATCATCTAGCAAACTGTAGAGACCAGAAAAATTAAAGTTTCACATTATAGTACTGTCCTCAAGAAATCAAATACAGAGTTCCTACTTACACTGACATAAAGGCAGTATTTACTGTGGTGCTGTTGTCAGGATCACTGGGGCCTTAATCAAGGATAAGAAAACATTTGCTCTGATAAACTAGGGTCCCAAAACACTTAGATACAGGTCAGTCCCCCAGGATCCCATTTCAGTCTCCTTTAAACTATCATCTCACTCATACGAACTCCCCAACCTTCAATGGAGGCAACCATAATCCTGCTACAGTTTTGCTTGAATTATTTGTAGATAAACACACACTGAATCAGAACTATGCACAAGGCCTTCTGGAGAATCTATGAAACCAGATCATTGTGTTTGAAAACTAAGCATACTTCAACCACATCTTTAAGCGTTACAAGCAAATTCCAGTATAGTGTACAATATATACATACTCTCCAGTTATTTGAGGCACAGATGTACATGTATGCTGGAGCAGAGCCAGAGCTCCTTTATGAGGCCAACCATCACCTGGAGTCTAAGCTGAAGAAAACAGTGTTCCTGAATTTAAAATTCCCAGTGAATTCTGCACTCTAAATAGTGAGACTTATTATCAGCCTATCAGACTCACTTATCACTGATACGTGGTAAGATGACTTCCTAGGAACCGCTGATCACAAAGCTAAATGTCTTAAGTGTATAAATGTTTATAGTATATATATAGTATAAATGTATATAGAACTTAGTAAGTTATTCACTGTGGAGCTGATGTTCATCTCTAAAGCTAAGTGAATCTCTTCAGTTACCAGGAGGTGCTAGGTCTGATACTGCAGATGCCAACCACTACATATGTGCTTCTGGTGCACTAAACATACAGGACTGGGAAAGGAAGAGATTTAGAGACCAAGACACAAATTACTGCACATATTCAAGGAAAAGGATTGCTAAAGAAAAGGAAGCTGAAACAAAGAGCAACACAGCAAGGGGCAAGGACACCTCTCTGTCTTTCAATTTTTCTTTCTTCAACTAGGAAAGATGCGATTGGATCTCTTTTCCACCCAGTCCTGGAAGAACACCTTGCAATGACTTCCACAGATCACAGGGCACGCCTACACTAGGCCTGAGTTGGGATCAGGAGTGCACTTCTCCAGAAACCCCCATCAACTGCACTTCAGCAGGCATCAGAGAGAAGTCTCAGGGAATATGAACTAGATGAAACCCTACAAGAAAATGTATTTCAGGAGTGAACTACTGCACTCCAGATGTAAATAAAAAGTAAACCCTCAGCACACTGGACTAGTTAGTGTGAAACACATCCTTCTGAAATACATAGCGTCAACCTTTCGCCAACAACTGTTCTCTAAAAAGTTGCTCTAACTCATCTGCACTACTTTGCTAAAGTAAGTGCTGTCACATGCCACTGTCCAAAATTGGTCCTTACAAAAATGTTCTGAAGAGGAAATATGGAGGCAGAAGAGCAAAGAGATCAAGTAACTTGGTATCAAAAACTTTTACTGATAGTAGTGAGCACACATTGTTTCAAACTCAGCTTCTTCTTGCCAAACTCTTCTCAGATGTCAAGTAAACAGCTCAAAGAATCCAAAGAGGCAGCCGGGCTAGGTCCAGCTAGACTCTTAACCTGAATGCCAAGATGGTTAACTTCCCAGAAAAAACACTGAAAAGTGAAGTAAACTGAAATAGACAGCAGCTACTGCAAACATTTGCATTACCATTGTCTCCTCTCAGGGGACTCTAATGACCATGGTTGTTAGTGGAATTGGGATCATTTCACTGGGCAGACAGAGCTTTTATTTTGAGAATTCCTCCACAGAAGCTACTAAAATAAAAAGGCCAAAGTCAACAACCAGTAGGTGAACATACTCATTTTACACAAGTTCAACTTTCCTGAAGAAGAAAACACAGGCATATTTCCTTACTTGAAGGAAATAGGCTAGGCGAGTAAGATTTGTTTGATTGATAGGGAAAGGGAAGGGGGAAACACAAATCTATTACTGAATTAAAAAGAGAGAAAATAATAAATTTGTTTTAAACACAGCTAAATAGGGAATGTGTTAAACTCCTACCCCAAAGAAAGGGCTCTTCTGAAGCTTTGCTTCCTGCTTCACCTACATGATTTTCTTCAAAGTTCTAAGTTTCGTAAAGACAGCTCAGAACAGCTTGGGTAATGAGCCAAAATTGCCTGTAGATTCCATTCCCTCTCCCCCCTCTTTTTTTTTTTTTTAATTAAATAATTGTATTGAAGATATATGAATACTCCTATTTCCTTTTGATTGCAAAGGGGTGTTGAATGCCAACCATATTTGGTAGGTGATTAGAGTATCAGAAGTGTTAAGACACCATGAAACTATGATTCACCTTTTGAATTTTGAATGAATGAAACATTGCGCTATCTTTGTTAGTAAAATAGAGGAACAGGTAGAAACTATTGCTAAATGATCTCTGTGAGCACTCTGTTAGCTTCTCTAACATAAAGTTCTAAGGAATCTATTGTGGCACCTCTGCAGAAATCGACCCATGTTAAAAAGTGTCACTGCAAACACTTTATGCCCAGTTAGTAAGCAGTGGTAACAGCGCGTGCTAATTTTTTTTCTTGGTTCCTACGCAGACTAATGCAGTTGTTAAACATTGACAAAAGTTTTGTAAAACTACCTAAAAATGCAGTTATAACTGTCCTTTCCCAATCCGCTACAGCTAATTTGAAAACAGAGACTATTTTCAAATACACTTATTCTTGCCAGAGGACATTACCTTGGACTTGTCTACACCAACTTTGGTTTTCCATCATTCTGTCTCCATCCACTCCGCTTGTCTAGTCTTGACTAACTTCAAAAACTCTGTCACCATCAAGTTCTTGCATGGCAGTTCTCTTCTTCAGATCCCTAACAAATACACGTGTCAGTACAGATCCGCAGACACTCGGTCTGCCACTTTTTGTTCTGCAAAATTAAACAACTCTTTCTGAATCATCTCACTATGATAATTAACTAAATTTAAAACTAAATAACTTTTTTTTTTCTTTTCAAAATACCCAAGTCAACTGCACTACATAGAAACCCTCATAGTTTTATTAACTCAGTCACGTAAGACTGCAACTCTTTGTGACAAATACCATAGCCATATAATGATTATGAGCTGCCAGAGTACAGGATGAACTCAATTTACATTACAGCATAGCAATTTCAAACACAGCAACATTAAGTGCAATGATCTATTTAAACATGCTAGCATAGGACCAGTAGGGCTTTCATTACCTTTCAACCTGTACTAGTAACCCCTCTTTGGAAGAGCGTGTCTCCTTTTGACAATTCCCCTTTGCCACACATGCCCAAACAAATGCCATGGTTCCTGGGTCTGTGAGTCTCGTGAGGCCCAAGATCAGCAAAGCCTAACACCATTCTCCCACTGCTGAGCTTTCTTGAGGGAGATTTCATAATGATGTATTTAAGCTCAGTCTGTCTCTGACCTCAGCATAATTTTCTAAACAAGTAATGTTGTAAATTTTACAGCAAGTTCTCAGATTTCTCAACCTAACATTTCTTTCACACAAGATTGCAACTTTCCCCCTGCACCTTTTCTAAAGGAATCCTAGGCTTGATGCTGAACTGAAAATCCTGGAGCTTCCTGCTAAACCAAACAGCAGGCGGAATAGGAGCAGCTGAAACACATGTTGTTTCTCACTGAAGGACTTCAGAGCTGACCAGCACGACAGCACAGGTGGCAGAAGTGAAATTCAAGTCCACTCTCTGGATTCCTCGGAGGGACAATCAAAGAAGCCATATAGCACAGTAGTCACAATGAGTTTCAAAGCATGGATATCCATATTCATAAGACGCACCGACTCACTTCACACAAACTAGATGCGGATATAAAGTTACACTGAGTTTGAGGACAGGACAGGGAGAGGCAGTAAATTCTCTCTTCATCACCCTGAACATTGTGATTTGTAAGCTTTTATTCTGGTCATCCAAGAACACAATCAACCGCCATATCAAAGGTGAATTAACCACCAACAGGATGTATTGTCCAATCTGTAACAAGATCACATGCACAGCTAAGGATGTTTTTCAAAAGATTACAAATCTTTCTGCTAGATTCTGATCACCTTGCCTATACCTCAGCTTCTTGCAGTGGTCAACAGAAAAACCCAAACCCTCATTTGGGCAATCTTATATTCTGCTTTTGCAGGGTTTCTTCGTGAATTATGATTGCTTCCCTCTTTGACTATCCAGACAAGCTCAATGCTGGTCCCACTGGAAATATCTGGCTTCAGGCACATTTTTTTAATGCAAACACCTGCAATGTTCTACTTGTTTTTTCCAGCAAAAAGAGGTTTTGTTTCAAACCAAATGATTAAGAAGATACAAATAATGTCTGTCCCAGGAAACAAAAGTCCTTGCAATTATTCAGCAGCTTCTACTGAAATCCCACCAGTCGCCTTATTTCTTGATAGATGGGGACAGCCAGTTCTTTGGCCTTCTCTGCTCCATCCTCTAAAACCTTTATCAGATGGGATTTGTCTTCCTGGAGTTTCTTGATTTCACTCCTGATAGGTGCAAATTTTTGAATAACTGCCTCTGCTACCACCATTTTGTAGTGAGCAGTGTCGAGACCAGCAGATTGATGCACTACTTCTTTTATGCTAAGCCCTGTTACTGCAGCATGAATGGACACCAGATTTGAGACACCAGGGCGACCAGCTGGGTCGTACGTCACCTCGGAGGTAAAGTCAGTCACAGCTTTGCGGAATTTCAGCACTATTTCATCAGGGCTATCCGCTATGTTAACAGTAGCTAACTTCTGTGGGTCTGACTTGGACATCTTCACTGTTGGATCTCTGAGGGATTTTATTTTCTTTGTTGTACCTTAAAAAAAAAAAAAAGAAAGGAATAATTATGAACGCACAGAGAAAATGGTTTCTTATGACAACTGTTAAGAACACTTTGTAGCAGCATGTAGCAAAGTTCTGTTTATCCTTGCTTAAAAATAAGCTGTAAGCACAATCACGTATGCTTTTATTTAGTCTTTAAGCCCTCTATGTACTTCTTAGTCACTTTTCTTCTCCTATAAACTAAATGAAAACCTGCTCCGTTTCTCCCCTCCTCTCTAAACAGAAACTGCTGGGACACTCCCTAACATTTTCTGTGGCTACATGCTGATTTTCCCCAAAAACTCTCTTCTCCCCTGTATTCCTGGCACCGGGGACAAGTTATCCAGACAGGATGAACTGCATGTTACTGAAAGGTTCTGTAACCGTGGAAAAACAGGTTAAATCCAAAGGTCAAAAAAGAAACTGAGAAAAGTTAATCTCCTTACTTTCTAAAACTCTTCCACCCAAAATCTCCAGGCAATTCTCCAAAATATCAATAAAGATAGTAATTAAGAGTTCCCTAACTGAATACTAATCAACTCTGCTAGAGGGAAAGCACTGTTTAGGTAAGAGGGGTGTGGGTATTGTGCAAACTACTAAGATCCATGGTGTACATGAAACAGAATAGTAGCATTAGGGGAATATTGCAAAATACTTTCTTTAACAGCGCCAACCCAAACTGTTTCAGACTTTCACTAAGAAACCTCATTCATGGAGTACACAAAGTATCACTGATGTAGAAAGTACTCACATGAATTGTTTCTAGACACCTAATAGAGCCTACTAAATTATGCACTCAGTGTAAGGATAATTGTTCTTCCAGGGCACAATTCAGACTGCCCCAGGAAGTGCTCTGTTCTGAATCACCTTTTGGAAGAGTCTCTCTCTCTTCTGTAGATTTGAAGCAGTTCAGGTATTCCTACAGGTAACTGCCAGGTAATTGCCTATAGTTGGTGAGTGTGAATAGGTCATTAACTTCTCCATTCATCTAGGATATTTTATTGGTTTGCATATACTTGTGCACTTCTGAAGGTACACTTTCATGAGGAAAGTGAAGTGGTTTTTTGTTTGTTGGATTTTTTTCCAAATTAAGCTTTTCATTTCCTGGGAAACAGTTTCGCCTCCATCATAGGCTCCACTCAGCTCCTCATTACAGTGCTTAACATTAGTTGTTCATTAGAAACTGCAGAGCTTGCAATACCTAATAGTCTCCAAGTTCCACTCTAGGTCTAACACCATTTTCGTCACTGAGGCTTGAAAACTGAGAAAGGATTATTATTGCCTGTCTTTTCTAAGGTGAGAGCTCCTTGCCCTTTTGGGGGCGAAGGTCTCTGCTGTGCATTCCTCTACATTACTTACAACAAAGATGCAATGCTTCTTCCTTGCCCAATTCTTCACGTTTCTTAACAAACATGCCATTTGTGCCATCTGACTCCTCCTCACCCCCCGGCCTATGACCTTATAGCTCAAAAATGACTGAGAAGATTTTCCTCCTAAGTCTTCCTAAGTCTAAGATCGAAACCAGAAAGTCCAAGTTCTATAAAAGACTCTTACTGAAATATGCAAGTATATATTAAACACACTTAAAAAAGATTTTTAAGCATTGTAGCAATAAACCTACGAAGGGTTCAGCGTGCTTAATGTAAACATCTACCACTCAGACACTGAAGAATTCTGCTTGCTAGAGGTCTCTTGTCTTGTTCGTTACACGACATGGATCATAGACCCTACTCTTAAAGGGTCTAATACCTGAAGAGCAAGGCTGACCAGCAGCAGCAGAGTACATCTGGCTCCCTGGACTAGAATACCAGACGTCGCATACATTCCTCTATCGGGGATTTGTAAAGCCTTATGTCTATCTTGGGAGTTCAGTTTCACAGCCGCTAGTCTCTTGTTGTCAGTTTTCAATTTTCCGCTCTCTTTTCTTGGTCCCTGAAACTATTTCCACAATATTTAAATCCATCTTCAACCTTGAAGTGCAGTTAAGGGGGAAGAAAAAAAAAAATAACCAAGACCAGCTCACTTAAAATGGCTTTGGGCACAGGAAAGAATTCTCCGTATTTCTTGTTGAAATGTTGTGCTATATCTTGGGCTAGTTCCAGGTGCAGGACTTGATCTTCTCCAACAGGAACACGTGTCGACCTTTTAATAGAAGACAGATACAGGAAACTCAGCAAAGCTCTCTGGTTCTGTTGAAATGTTACTCAAGACTGTCACAGCTTCTGCTATGAGTTGAGGGCCAGATTGAGCCAAACGCTCAGTCCCAGCGAGATATAGGTGCTGTGGGAACAAGATCCCAAACTGACCATACGCCAGGATGAGCTTGCTTTTTGTGCTGAACTGAATCACATCTCTCAGGGCAAAAATAGCCCTTCAGAAAAACATATATGGTAAAATAAACAATACGACCAAATCATTAAATTCAGCTCAAAGAAAGGTTTTTGTAGTATCTCCTGCTGTCTCTTCAGGAATCAAAAAGCACGTGTTACAGGGTGTGAACACAGTAAAAAAGATACACAAGGCATAAAGTGCAAGCACCTTGCCTTGTCAAATCTCAGGAAAACCTAACTGTTATTGAGAAGTTAGTACGGTGGATTTATCAAGGGAAGGAACATAGAGAGTAGTTCTTCTTAATAGGTTGCCATTATATAAATATCACATGGGTGAATACCTCAACTGCCATAAGTATTATCATTCATAGATAAGAACTATTAGGATCAAAGGCTCATTTGATCTTCTCTATTGAACTCAATAGCTTGAACACAGTTCTGGAGGAAAACACAGTCTGTATCAGAGGACATAAGAAGGTAAAGAATCCATTATTTCCCCTGGTGATTCTTTCCCACAGTTAATCATACTCGCTAAAAATGTATGATCCTTTTAGATGAGGCAGTCTTGAAGTCTTGCCAGCTTTTGATTACTCTCCCCTCCCCCAGCAAATTTTTTTTCTAAGGCTTCTGCGGTATTCAGCTCTGAATCCTGGATATGTTCCAGCGTAAGAAAGTTCACTATGCATCTTTTAAGTTCCCAGAAAATTTCAGTTCAACACGGTACTCCTTCCTTCCGATTCTGAATTACTGGGCTGACATCCAGGAATCAATTTGTCCACCTTTATTCCCCACCAAATAATCAGCAAGGCAACCTAAAAACAGTTACAGTAGCCAATAGGAAATCACAGTGGCCTACAACTAACGCAGAAAGAAAATCAGTTACCATAGTCAATATCCTTTAAGCAGGTCAAAAGAAATGTTTCCATATGCCAAAATGGTTCCATATTCACAAAGTTTGCCACTAAACAGAAAACATATTGTCTTTATAAATGCCTCTGTATAATTCTTTGCCTTTTACCTTGCTGTTTTTTTAATATTTCTGTCCTGGTGCTATTTTCATTCTTTTCTATCATATATTTATCTTCTGACCATTTTCCTGTCTCTTTGATTCTTGGCTCATCTGAATTAGTACTGTTTCTCCCCCTCCTCCAGCTCTTAATTCTCCTTTAGGACTGCTGTTCCCTTCCTGTGTTTCCATTCCACCCTGATTCTTGCTCCCTATATTATGTTTTTACAGTAAAACATCTCTTATTAAAGATATTATGTCAAATTTCTTCAAAGAGATAACGTTTCTCTTTCACTTCCTTGTTTTGTGTTTTATCTGGACAGCCTGCTGTTAATACACAGGTAGCAAACAAACCACAGGCTCCAGTAGGGAATGATGAACCACATGACCTAATTAGAGAGATTAGAGATGGAAGAGACATATATGGTTGAGCTCTATCAAAACAAGGCAATTTCACATAAAGTTGTCTAAATTTCACCCTTAAATACTGCTTGACAATCAACTGGGACTTGCTGCTTAGAAGAATATTTTAACATTCAAATTCATTCCGACTTTTGCTTGCTTCTCATTATTTTTAGTTAAAATTCAGATAAATTATAAATTTCATCTACTGGTCTCCTAACATTACAGTTTTCCCCTACTAACAATCACTTAGGATTAAATTTCTCTAGATACATTTTTATGGATTAACAACTGGCTAATCGTGGTTACTCTGTCCTCATAGCTCTGTATTACTTCTCTGTCCCAACAAATATTCACAACTTAAGAACAATATGAGACTTATTAGGAGTGGCTGAGGTCACTTGGTTTGTTCAGCTTGGAGAAGAGAAGGCTGAGGAGTGACCTCATGGAAGTCCACAACATCCTCATGGGGGACAGCAGAGGAGGAGGTGGTGGTCTCCTGTCTCTGGAGACCAGCGATAGGACATGAGGAAATGGAATGGAGTTTCACCAGGGAGAGTTGAATTTGGACGTTAGGAAAAGGTTCTTCACTGGGAGGGTGGCTGGTCCCTGGAATAGTCTCCACAGGGAAGTGGTCATGGCACCAAGCCTGTCAGAGTTCGAGTGTCTCGATGATGCTCTTAGTCATATGGGTTAGTTTTAGGTAGTCCTGGGAAGAGCAGGGAGTTGGACTAGATGATCCATACGGGTTCCTTCCAACTTGAGGTATTCTACGTTTGTAAGCAATGTGAGCTAAAGGAAGAGTTGGTACGCTCATCAAAAATTTACAAATTTACAAGGGGAACTGTGAACTCTCAAACTTTTTCAGATTTTGTCCAGATGTAATTGCAAGACAATTTCAAGTCAATTAACTGTAAAAATCTGGTAAGATACAGCCCTGTCTCTTCCACCTGACAAAAGCTGAGGAAGAATATAAGAAAATTCCACAAAGTCAATGTGCTTGGAACATAAAAATAATTAATACATAGTGCAGTGCCTCTAACATTTACTTACTGTCACAGTTTAAAATATATTAGAAAGACACCCAGTCACGACAATGCACAACAAACTCTATCAGCTAGGCTACAAAGTTAGCCATGCTGAGTCACCAGTCCCTCATTAGGGTGTATTTCCATTGCAGTACATAGTAAACCACAGAGAAAACTGCTCTAGTCCAGGCACAAGGTGCAGTAAATTACTCACTTCTTCATCATTATCAACAGGCTTACACAGAATCCCACACTAATATGGGTATACTACATACAGCCAGCTTAAGTATCTCTACAGTACAGTGCATAAAATGAAGCTTAGCTACTTAAAAAAAAATATCTATGTATATGTGTGTGAACATGTAATATGTATAATTAAATATCAATGTGTTATAATTCCCTAAGAATTGTTCTGAAGTGACCAGCTTTTTCTCTATACAGCCTTGTCAGTTGCCTTCAAACCAGGCTAGTTTTCAACCAGCCACTTGAGAGGTAAAAAGCTGTTACCCATTTCCAATCTTCTGATCTAATCACACCCAGCTCCCCCACTTAATAAGTTAGCATGTTGACCTGATGAACATTTGTTCTAATGCAGCTGAACAGTCATTGCCCATGGGCTCACATTCTGCCTCTTACTTGTACAGCAAAATATCTGCTGCCTGAAGCACTGGATAAGTCAACAAACCAACAGTTCCTTCATTATTCTGGCTGGCACGCTTCATCTGTTTGCAAAAGAAAAACAGAGAGGAATCATACTTTTGGCTAATGATGTCAAAGGGATTTAAATTAATCAGCATTGTGACTAATTTGAGTAACTTACTGTGTAGCTCTAGAGAAAATTGCCATGTAAAATACACTCCTTGTGAATACACACATCCCATTTTATGTCCTATATTTACTCCCTACATTCAATTCCCCCAGAATTTACCTACACGGTTCTGATATTGTAGTGAGGAGAAGACACAAGCTTGGGTTTTCTTTCTTACTATGTTTGTAATCTTAGTAACAAAAAATATTACGAATACAAAACAATTAGGCTGGCTTATTACGCTTACTACTGATAAACCCTACTTTTTAAATAGCACTTTCAGTAGTAAGTTTTTGAAACACTTTCTATTATAATAGAGATACAAAGAGGCATTAATACCCGTGTTTCACAGAAGAGAGATCAAAACATCGTGACCAAACACAGTAACCAGGAGAGAGTGACAGCCAGGAGGAGAACTCAGAACTACAGAGGCAGAGTCCCCTCCATTAGTTCATGCTGCTCCCCACAATCCACTCACTGTACTGAAGTCTTTTACTGCTCCAGGATATGGATCATTTTAACCAAGACAGTCAGACTACAGATACTCACTCTGTTCTAGCAATGGCTTACCTAGATTTTGCTTTTATCAATCCTTAAATACACTAAAACCCTTAAAATCTTAATTATTTCATTAAGACTATTCAAATATCTTTATATTTTTCTCACCCTCTCATGCAAATCCTGCCTTCTGTCTACATCTCTAAGTGTCCAGGTTTCAGGGGACCTAATCTGCAAAGCCTAGCACCTGTAACACCTATCTGTAGACTTGGAAAGTCAATCCAGTCAAAGTTGGATTTAAGAGCTTAACTTTAGAACCTCTGGTTTAAAAAGGTTGGCTTTAATCTATGCCATGCATTAACGCTGGTTGCTGTATTTAAGTTTTACTGTTTTTATTTAATTAAGAAGAAAAACAGGAAAAAAGAAAACATCTGGAGGTATTTAAGACTGCTCTGAACTCTGCAAGCCAAACTGCTCTTAAGATTTTTTTTTTTATTCCCTTTTTGATACTTCTCTCTCCTGCCTTTTAGGTTTTGTGCTTCCTAAATGCCAAAATAAAATAGAAGGAAATTAAATGCAAGAACTCAGTTGATATAGTCATGTTGATGCAGTATCAAGATTAAGAAGATGAATATTTGAAACTTAGAGAAGCAAACATTTAAGGTGCATTAACTTTATCACTCAGCACATTTTTAATATTTATAATTTCCATACTCTTCTTTCAACATATGCTTCTTTTGCACCCTCTTCCATAAAATCTACAGAATAGCCACTCTTCGCAGTGGAAAAAGAAAAGCGGCTTATGGAACTCCTTAAACACCAAAGCTCAAAGTTTCCACTGCAGTATTTTGCAGTATCTTGCAGTAGTTTTGCATTATTAAATAAGCACTGAAATAACTCTAAGCATTCTAGCAAAATCACTTTAACAATACTAAACAATCCTCCTGTTTAGTACAGTTTCTGCAGGTCTGCCAAAAATATTATCCTGTAGCTTCCAGCAGAAAAACCTTCACTGAGAGCAACAGACCTAGAAAGACACGTTTTCTTCCTTCCACCATAGGACTAGAAAGTTACTTAAACCAAAAGCAAGGATAGTCAAGATACAATTGGTACTTCACAGATAACAAGTATTTCAAGGATGACAGTTCTACTGAATTCCCAAACACTTCCTTTCAATTTATGAAACCATCCATACCTTCCACTGGGGCAAGCGTAGTAGACGTGGCACGTTAGTTAAGCACCCAAGAATCCAGGCAAGTTCTGCATGCTCAGGAACCTGGAAGTACAAAGTCAGAATATATTTTAATCTTCTGCATTTATATGAATATTTTCTCAAAATCAATACAGATAAATAGTATCAGAGATCAGAAAACTATTTATTTTTGTCTTTTATTTTTTCAGTAAGGTCAAGTCACAAGTTAATGGAAAGTTTTGGACACTGCGTGGATTGAATGCACTATTCTCAAGCGGCACAGTAAGGTTCTTGATCCTGTCCACTCATCTTCCAAACAAGAAAGAAAACACTTTAGCAATAACAGAGTTGAACTCATATGTAAACTAACCAACTGCTGGCTGCTGTGCCTCCCCACACCTTGACATAGAATCATAGAGTCATTTGGGTTGGAAAGGGACCTTAAAGATCATCGAGTTCCAACCCTCCTGCCATAGGCATCGAGTTCCAACCCCCCTCCCATGACCCTGCATGGGACATAATATAGTAATAGTTACAAAACCCCTTTGCCTTTCTTAGTTACAGTGCCAATAAGTTACACAAGCTTCATTTCTGCATCAGGGTTCCAAATACACTAATCTTCCCTTAATTGTCCTGACCAGCCTCATCCAACCTCTCCACCCATACCCTCTGCCCATGGCACCAGGAGCCCCATCAGATTAGGTTCCTGCAGTCCTTGCCAAAGCTATGTTACCCTGCAGTTTGTCTGACAGTATAACTGCAGGTACTTCACAGAAACCTGAGCTAATAATAACCAAGGAACAACAAGAGCTGGGCTGCAGAAAGCTACAAACCAGGCAGGAGCTGTTATCTTCCTGACCAGGACAACATCCTGCACTATTTAATCAGGGCAGGGGTGGTGATGGTGATAGTCTGGTGATCATCAGATACGACAAGGTAGGTAGTTGCATCTGAGGTCAATTCAGAAAGCCAAGTGAGAAAATCAGGACAGCAGGGACAGGGTTGAGCACAGATACACTGTGACGTAGCTCAGGTGCAGACTGGGTCTGTGAGCTTAAGTGGAGCTCCAGGAGCACTGGGCAGTAGGTATACAGGTGTAGGGTCCAGATGAGGCTTGTCAAGGCCAACAGTTCTTAATGACCCTGATCTGCCTGCAAAACAGGGCACCTAAGGTTGTATGTCAAACTCTACAGTACAGCTTGAGTTGTGGATTAATTTGTCCTTCAGTTCTGCAATCCTCTCAAAACTAATATTGACCTGCCAGTGAAAGAGAAGGATCAGGCCTCCACTAACCCTTTGCAACAAGGGTGGTTTGAAGAAATGAGAGAGAAAGAAGGCTCCATTTAAACTCATATCACAAACTCTTCATTTAACATTTGGAGGGGACTGCAGTTATAGTGGAATTTTAAGTTTCAGAAAGACATTAGACAGAGTGATTGCCCCTTTCCTGTTAAGAGGATGACTTTCTACAGGCAGAGACAAGAAACATGCTGTGCAACAACCTCTGTTGGATGAATCTATGTTTAGCTTCTTGACATACATTCTTCAGGTTTTGCATTTCCAGTATTCATTTTAGGATTAGTAAAACAGGCAAGCATTGCTGATGCACACCCTGTTCTTTAACTTCTGTCCAGTCATTTTGTTCTGTTGCTAGTTAGCTATATGTAAGATAACCATCGAAAGAACAAGGTGATCCCTGTTCTGCTCCTATGCTTACATGTTTGATTCACTCTTTCCAGTATTAGCCGATTTGGATGTTTAAGAGCATGCTAACTGTCTCAAAGATGTTCAAAGCTTCATGCTTGCAACACAATAAAACAACCCAGATGGAAAGCAGTAAAAAGTGTTTGTTAACAAGTAAGAATTACTAGCATTGTTAATGGCAGTTCCTTTGTTGTCACATTTTAAATGTAGTCATTTCCTAGCTAATAGTCATTAGACTATTTTGGTTGTCAATGTTGTATAGAGGTATGCGACCTCAAGACAACAGCTAAGCAATTAAGAGATACAAAACATTCTACATTGATTCTCTTTCCCTTCTTTCTGCCTTTCCCACAGTTGGGTGGTTCTTTTTCCTTTTTCATTTAATTTCCTCAGGCTTGTTTGACCTGCAATCTTCTCTGCTCAAGACAAAGTGCAGCAAGATGCACCAAATGCACCTTCTACAAGATACAAAGAGTAAACTGAGCTGTAGAGAAAATACTAAACTCAAGACCCCTATTCCATTTAGAAGGAATCACCATCTGGTTCAAAGTGGTTTCTAATTCCTTTCTTCTAGTCACGGATAGAGAGGAGATGGTGGTCTGTTGCACTTGTGTTGACAAGAGCTCCCTTTAAAAGCTATATCGTCATTGATCCAGCTCTGTCTGACCCTGCTTCCACAGCCAGGACTGCACGTGTGTTTCATTGTATCAGTGGCTTTGACATTACATCAGTTACCAAAATACAAAGTGATCTAAACAGCATTTGTTGAGTTGAATCCGGAGTTCTGGGTCCTAGCAAGTTACACTCACTTCTGATCCCTAAACACACACCGTCCTTTCCTAAGTAAGACCAGAGTGCTGAACACTATGGAGGAAAAGCCTGAAAAAAAAAAGAGGCAAAATACAAAGGGTAGGGATTTCAGTTGGAAAAAAATTCAGTACTGGAGCCTAATGAGTTAACATTCATCACCCAAATTGCAGTAACTGACTGTATGTTGGTCTGTGAATCAAGAGGTACTAGGCTTAAACCACAAATCATTTGTCAGACTAAATCATGGTTTAAGCTACTGTGTTTTACTTGGCCAGAGGGGCAGGTAATTGCTGCATTTGGTTGGTCACCGTGCATCAGCTCAAATGTGGTTACTCATTAAGCTACGGTACTCCATCACTTTGATTGGATAACTTCGGATACAAAGAAACTGGAAGAAGTGATGATGTATATGACACCAGTAAAATAAAAGCCCACTCTACTCTCCCTTTCTGGCACTGAGCAATACCAGTGGATCACAATTAGGAGACGCCATTCTCTCAGACAAACTCAATCAGCCTTCTGCCCCAAGTCCATTTAAAATTCTGAGCAAATGTCTTCATTAAACAACCAAAAGTTACGAAATAATATCCTACTGGATCACAGAAGAGGCAGCCCAAACCTAGCACTCTGGTTCCAGGAGAAGCAACGAAAGATGGCATTTAGGGTGAGCACATGAGCCTATTGCTTCCTGCAGTATCTTCCCCTCATACTTCTCCAGCATCCATAATTGTTGTACTAGGGACTACGAGAAGATATTATCCCTGGCTCAGTCCTGTCTGTGTTTCTCATGACTGTGTCTATTTCCTTTCTGAACCTGCTGATACTTCCCACTTCACAACTTTATGTGGCAACAAGCTCCAGAAATTCAAACCTGATGCGTACGATACTTTCATTTAACGTTTATTTATTGCACAATTTGGTGAACAATTACACATTGAGTTTATCCAGTGCTTTTCTGGTTTTATACAATTCGACAGCATCTAAACCTCAGCCTTCTCCTCTTTGAATTGAAGCACCCCAGACTTTAAAGGTTTTTCCTTTTAAGGCAGCTACTCTATCCCCTTCGTATCATCTCTAATCCACCACTTCTTGAGATGCAGACGTTAAAGCTCTAACCAGTATTCAAGACATGGACAAACTAAGGTTTCGTATAGTGACAAAACATCACCTCTGTATTGTTCTCAATAGCTTTCCTGAAGATATGGTGATGATGACATGTTGTTACCTTTTTTGAAAATTACTTGTGCTGAGCCAATGATTTCAGAGAACCACCAGCGATGACTCCAAGATCTTTACCTGTGTTGTGACTCAGCTCAACATTGTGTAAAGAAGGTTTAAATGACTGTTATCTATTTAAAGCTCTTCTAACACCAATTTGCCTTCCCACTGTTTTACACATCCTTTTGGAGTTCCTTTCCTAGACACAGCATTTGACTACACAGAAGAACTTAGCACGGTCCACAAACTTCTGTTCACTACCTTCTTCAGGTCATGAATGAAGTTGTTGCCCAAAACTACTCCCAGCATGAATCCCTGAGGGACATGACAAGTGACTGCACCATTAAAAAAAAATTAAAAATCACTATATCCGATTTGGCTTTCAACTCTAGTCAGCTACAAGACTAGTAATGAACATTTCTTCCAATACGCTTCTTTTAAAAATAGGCATTTATATAGAATCTTGTCAGAGGCTTTTCAAAAAATTCAAATCAATTATGTTCCTGGGATGCCCTTAACCACATGCTTACTGACACCCTCATAGAGTGCAGCAGTTTAGTCAAACAGGACTTCTCCTTAAAGAAACTATAGCAATTCTGCAAAGAGACTGTTCATTCATGCACTCAGCATCCTATTCTTTGTTGAAGACTCTTACCATCCCTGGTAAGATAAAAATCAAAATCATCACTTTGTAACAGTTTCCAGGCTCTCATTTTGAGCTCTGCTTGTGTATTCCCAGCCTCTTCAATCTCTCCCAATACTCTTCAATCTACTATTCCTCTGGCAGACTTACCATTAATGGTGGCAGACTGGCCATTTATGGCAGCAGACTGCACATCTTGGCCACCAGTTCTGCCATTTCACATCTGAGTTTTTTTCAGACTTCCAGCTGAATGCCATCTGGTGTCTAAACTCTCCATCTTTACAATTTACAATCAGCAGTCCAATACCAAGAAGAAAGCCTTGCTCTTAGGGCCTTGTCAGCCCTGAGTGTCTCCTATACTTTGTGCTCACTGATCCCTGAAATGACCTCCTGTTTTTGATTCAAGACCACTTAGCTATCAGCTTAAGAATCCTCTGCAGGGTGCTCCTCAAATCCTTTTTTAGCACCCTTGATTTTTTTGTTTTTAAAAAAGGGGACTTTCCAATTTTATATGTTTTCTTGTTTTTCTAATTTGGGCAACTTTTCCCTTCTGAAAATCTAATCTTTTTCTATGATTGCATCCTAACTTAGGGGACCATGGAAAGGGATTTGCTTGACCAATGTTTTCTTCATGAGTGGTATCACATATTTAATTGTTAGTTTTGTTGGGATTTTTTGTTGTTGTTTGGTTTTTTTAATACTTTTTCTTTTTTTAAATGACTTCCAGGGTAGTTGTAGTTATCTTGCTTTTTGTTTATTTCCGACAATTGGACTTCATTTTCCCCTAGGTCCCTTCCTTGAAATAGAACATTTATGCACTTTATTTGGTCTGCTCTCTCCGGCTACAATGCTAAACATGGCTATAATGAGGTTGCTACTACTGAGAGCCCTTTACTAAGACATCCTGAACTAGGTCCTGTGCACCACTCAAAAGCAAACATAGAATGGCATAATTTCTAACAGACTGTACAGCTAGGAAGTAGATTCATTTGATCCAAAAATTTTATCTGTACGTCTTATCCTAATAAGGGCTACATGTGGATAGTTGAAGTGTAACACTATTGCTCCCTATATTAAATCTGCAGTTTCTCCAATTTCACCTAACATCTCCTGATCACTATCATCATCTTCATCAGTGGGGTCAGTAGTACAATCCCAGTAACACATTTTCTATTAGATTCCAGTATTTTTCACACACAAGGATTTTTATTTCCCCGTAGTATTATGGAAGAGGCAATCCCTCGAGTAAATTCAACAATGAAATGAAACAGAAAAAAGACATCTTCTCTTTGTATTAATTTGTCAAATGATTTTCAGTTGCTTCCTATTGTGTTAGGTAGCATTTATCATGCCATTGCAAGGAAGACATTTTTCAAAGAAGTGTCAATTTTCACTAAAGTGAGTAGGATTGTCAGAGAGGTCTTTTGCTTGCCTTTTATTTATTTTTTTTACAAAACGTTCACCCCAAATCTAACTATGACTCTAGAAAACAAAAGTATACCGAGTTCCAATCAATTAAGGTTATTCTGTGTATACTTGAACCAGTGAAGAACGTAATTTGTTTTGTATTTTAAAATCTAGCAACAAAAGTACCCTCTGGAGCCATGACATACATCAGGAACACCCCATATTCCCAAAAGAGAACAGATAATAGTAAGCTTAGGTCTTCCTCAATGAAGACATCAGTTTCTCAGCAGTGTCCTCTCCTCCAAATTCCCCAGTGTAATAACAATAATATGAAACAACACAAAATTAGAAAAACAGAGTCACATCTCCAATGAAAAAAACTCACAACCACTGCCAGTTCCTGAATTGTATGTCAAATCAACTTCCAAGAATGTCAGAATCATTGGTAACTCTGGAAAACTGCCATCTAATTCATTAAATCCTTCATGTCAACTCCAGCTACTTTTGTGTCCTGAAATAATATAATAGCCTAGTTTCAATATAAACATTATTTTCTCAGGAAATATTTCTTGCAGCTTGCCTGAAAATATTTGGAGGACTAACAGTCTTGTAAGTCCTCTATTTATTGTTTCCCTTACAAAGCCAACTAATTCCCATTTAGCAGTTTTCACAAAAAAGCTTAACCAGATCCACATAGCGAACCCCTCTTTCTAGACTTTCCGTATCATACTCTTTGCTTTCCTCAGTAAATACATTAAGTTTCTCTCTTTTTTCCTGTTCTGTGCTCTTGCTCACATTAACATAGTTTTCTTTTCCTAATCTGTTGCAAGTCTGTAAAAACCATCAACATTTCTCAAAGGGTCGAGATGGTCATCTCTTTGCTATTACCAGTGACACATTTCCTTCTTCTATTTCCATTGCATTAAGCACAACCTGGCTTACTAATCACTAATCAAAGAGTTACTTCCAGAACAAACTACTTACATTCCTTCCTTGTGGCCCGACAAGCCTGAGACTGCACAGTGAGAGTCCTTTTCCTTTTTTTTTTTTTTTTTAAAGCACACTTATTTAACAGAGGTGACAACTTCCAAATGATAATGGCAGTTATCTAGAAGACACAAACATCTCTATTTCTTCACCTGGCCGAGTGCCCTGCTCCTCCTTCTTTACAGGCAAATAACTTCTTAATTCTTCACTTTTGTGGCCACTTAACCTTATTAAACTCTGATCACACTGTACAGTTGGATCATCTCTGGGGTGTTATGCACTGAGTCGAACCCCATGGCTTCTCCCTGCAGATCTGTTACTTTGTCCTTGGACCTAGCTATTCTCTATGAAGTTACTACTGCTATTCCCTGGCCACAGCTGATGACATATACATGGAAAACCAATAGCTACTTTTAGTCCAAGTAAGTCTGGATTACTTTTCATGCTGAAGCATACAGCGGAGGAGGACAGCAAGCAATGAGATTCAAGAACAATAACAGAGGGAAAGGCATGGATAGTGTGAGCAGATCTGAAACCAGGCAACTCAGCAACAATGGATCTCAGCTTTCTGAAGCCTATTAGAAAAAGTTGTATGTCTGCAGCTGAACTGGCTTCCTGCAGAAAGAGATGCGGTGTTTCATTTTCAAGATGGATTTCCTCAAGTTGCAACCTATAGCCCTTCTCTGTAAGGGACTGCAAATTTGCTGCATGTTTGTTATGTGGAAACAACTTCCCCTCAGCAGTGTAACTTCATTAAGTGCTACATTTTAAATGGGCAACAAATTTCAAAGATTTGATTTTGACAGTGTAGAGGACAAACAAACAGGTCTGGGGCAGTAATTTGGATAGCTGTGTACTGAAAGTGTACTTCTCAGCTGTGTACGTCTCAGCAGAGAAGTGTCCTAAATTTCAGGCGGAATAAATCCTTATTTTAAGATTGTTGTCTTTTCTAGAAGTACCAGATAGTGCTTCCAAAAAATTCGAGGCCTTTTAAAAGGAAGTGCTGCTCACATTTATTTTTTCTTGAATAAGTAAGATTTTATTAATGCCTAAGGTTGCGAGCGATACGTTCAAGATATTTGGTAATGCATCTCTGTATTACATAGCTAGTAAGAGAGTAACAGAGCCACAAACAAGACAAAATAGACTCTATTGAATCAAATGCACACAGCAACTGAACACCCAGTGAGATACCATGTCAAATTTTCTGTCGTAAAGGTATCTCAAATTCCTGTTCAAAGAAATAACTCAAGTGTGGGTAGAATAAGTTCCTGGTTACAAAGGCAACATCAGATTTAAAGAACATATTAACCTATGTTTTGAATCTATCCATATTTACAGCTTTCAGTATTACCTTAGAACAATTTAATATCTTATCCTTATTTATATGTAGCTAAAACTTACAGAAATAAAATCTGTGTCTCCTTTCCAAAGAGCCCGGCCAAGAATACCCTTACTGGAATCAGGTTATACTGGTTATAAACCCAGATAGAACACAGTAATTTGGCCAAGGCATCCTTTCCCCTCCCTTTATTCATTATGAAATGAACTTAATTTCAGAAACATTCCCCTAGTCTAATTCACAATACTGTTTTAGTAATTAGTTTGGTGTGTCCAGAAGACTGGTGGAGAGAGAAACATATAACAGCTACATAATAGTATGAGATAAACCAGGTAAATTAAGGAAGAAAGAAAAAAACCTAAAAAATCCTACTGAACCATGACTTTTCTTCCCACTGAGCTCTAGTTATGTCTAGCCCAGTCCTATGGGGGAGAAAACAGAGGGATGAGAGAAGCAGAATAATTTTCTAAATTAAATAGTCACATACTTCCTCTTATGACAGGAAGTTTTCAATGGACCATGCTAAATTAATGTAGTTTAATGAATTTATAAGCTATGATGCAATGGAAGCTTTTAAGCCCCTCTGAAAATTGGACGAGAAGTAGTGCAAATCCATTCAAACTCTGCCCACAAAACAAAGCAGCTGGATATTTCTGGAAAATAATAGCAGTGAAACAGTTAGTGCACACATTTAAATTGTCGTATTTTGGCTTTTGGAGTTAAGGCTAAGACAAATTGGCAAATTCCCACCTCCCAGAGTTACTGCTTCAATTTGCTCGCACACTGCAAGAATACTGCAGCTGATTATACTCAGAAAATAAATCAACCCATCCAGAAGGCTGAAAACTTCAATTTTCCGCCCAGAAACTGAACGTTACGTTGCCCAGAAACTGAATGTTATGTTGTCCAGAAACTCACAGGACTTCTCAGAGAAGTGTTAGTGCAGCATATCACCCACTGCCTGCTGAATCAATTCTGATGGAATTCTAGTTTCTTTTGGGACATTTAGTATGTGTCTACTACGATAGGTAGGTGGACAGGAAGAACAGCCTGAGACCACATAAAAGCAACAGCAGTTTCTAAAATTGTTTTGACTGTGAAGCAGATGAGATACAAGATGGTTATGGGTAAGAAATGAAATGTGTATTGTACCCACCAGGAATCAGAGAAAATGGGCTTTACCATATAAGCTTACCATGTGTGCAGATTGCTTACTGTCTTCCTTATTTCCCATCCTGTAGTTCTTTTTGTTTTTAATAAAACATTCTACATTTTATGAAAGATGACTGTTACAGCTTTCATCAGTTATGGTACAATTTAAGGAATATATTTGCTCTTTTTTCTAGTATTCTCAGGATATGTTCTATAAGTCATTATTCTGTTACTCCTCTTTTATGCCTGGTAGGTGAAGGCAGCCACTTAAAGCATATCTTGACATTTTTTTCTCTGGGAGCAAAGAGAGTTTCATGTATTTTGCAGCTATGCTCCAAATAAAAATGTGTAATTTTGAAATATGCATTTATTTTAATTTTTATTCTTACAGAAATTGTCGCTCTTCTATGCATTGTCTTCCTACTTAAGAAAATATAACTAAACAAGCTGTAATGAAAGAGCTTCTCTCGCTGGGAGGCCATCCTAGTGTCCAACATATTCCACAATTGTGCTTTCCTAGGTACACCAATTAAATGTGCTTGTTTATAATCCTTCACAGATAATATGGTTCCAAGCACTACCCTAAATATTCATCATCATCCTTCTTGCTTCTAAATATTTTCAAGTTATCATCATTTGTTCTTTGTATCTACTACTTCCCTAAGTTGGAGTTAAAGTTTGTATATGGTAATGTAAGTGTGGGAGGTATCTGTTGAGCTGCCATGTATGGAGACCAAATATTCAGCCAGCCATTAATTTTCTGTTTATATATGTTATACACAAAACTAATTTTCATCAAACTTGCAGTTTCCTTTTATAGGTAACTGAGCTGTATATCCGGTAAATAAGAACAGAGGCCATATATCCTCTAAGCAATACAATAAAACTCAGTCTATTAAAAATTCCTCTCACTTCTATTTCACTCTACTTGCAAGGCAATGACATCACTGTAATCAGTTCTGGGACTCCACGACAACTTCACCTGTATCCTTATCATAACAGGGCCTTCTGGATCTGTTGCAAACATGAGAGATATCTGTTCTCACAACACTTTTTTCCAGCAATCAGTGTGTGATTAACATTGTTCAACCTTTTTTCTCTTGCTTGTATTGGAATGGATGATAAAATGTGGGAAAACTCTGGAGGCAGGTATTTCAGAAATATCTGTATTAGAGATTTGATCTGTATAAACTCTGCTGTAAATAAAAGCCTACTGACAGTGAAACCCTTACCAAATGCATATGCCTTTCAAGAAAAAAGTAATCAATATTTTTTTCACATCTGGCAAACATATTCCAGAGAAGCAACACAAGCAGCAACAGAAAGGAAGAGCAGAAAGAGTAAGCCAAACAAATAAGTAAAAAACCCATCATCCCTCTTCAGCAATTCTAGACCATCCTTGCCCAAGCTAACCCAGAGAATGCAAGAGGACACAGGAGCGCTTACAATAGTGACTGCATAAGTGATTCCCTTAATGAGAACTTACTATTACTAGCATACTTTTGCAGTGTAAGAATTTCATTCTGCTACATACTGCTACAGAATCAGGGTCCTTCCAGTTACTAGTTGTAGCTGGTTTTGGTGATAAAATCAAAAGTTCTTATTTCATAATAATTTCATTGCGTGATGTTTGTTTAAAAAAAAAAGCAAAAAACAGAAGTGTAGTGCTGCTACGATCTATAGATTTGGTAATTTTCAAGATAGAACTCTCTCATTTATCAGTTTGATCTGGTATTGAAAAGAGAAAGCTACTTTGCTCATAACCAAATAGCTAAGCTAGTTCTCTATTTGCAGCTGGATTTCTACTGCTTTCCTGATGACTTCTGGAAGTACAATCTATTTCAGTATACAACTGGTCACTTTGCTTTACAACTCAGCCAAACGTTTATAAACAAAACTGTGGCTTTTTAGACCACCCTTGGAGACTGCTACAGTGGCTAATCCGAAATCAAGCAATAAACTTTCTTGATTAGCAATAGCTGTAATCCATCTTACACCTTTGCTTTTAGGAATCATCATCTTGACAGTATGAAATTCCATAACGTACTGTTTCATTATCATACTAAAACAATAATCACATTAACAAGGTTCCTGTCTCCTTTCCTCGCATCAAGAGCTACAAGCAGATATTCCTTTTAATTGCTTCCAGAGGAATGTCTGGTCCTGCCAGTGCAATTGTAACAGACCACTGTGTATCCCTGTGTATATCTGACCACTACATATAGCTTGAATAGACTTTTTTGGGGAAGTCAAACCACTTCAGCCTAAACCATTACAGAAACACTCTGGATTCACCAACAACTGTGATAGTCCTTCTACTTGAAGTGTGACAATGAGCTTACAAAAATCTGTTAGAATCGGCCCCTTCTGAAAGCTCTGTGGATACACATGTGGTAAGTATTATTAAGAATATGGTTCAAGACATCAAATACTGCCCACAAAAGCAGATACTTATGGTTTAGATTGAATAAGAAGAACAACCGTAAGACCGGACAGATAAGGACACCCAGAAAAATTATGATGAAAAGTAGTCTATTTAACAGAGGCCAGTCTAACCACCATGACACAAACCAGAATCGTCTTCAGTGGAAACTTTTGTTTGATAAAGCTGAACATTTTCAAGTCTAGCTACCTAAAGTTTTCATTGGTTCTTGACTCCATTGGTTCTGTAGAAGCATCACTTACAGTCCCGTACTCCCATCGTTTCCTGAGTATGGAACTTTCTCTTTGGGAACTCAAAGACTCAATCTCTGCATTATTATATTGTGAAAGATACAATGCGCTTTCTGTGGCTGACTGCAATGCAAGATCCTCACTGACAATTTGCTGGCTTCAAGGGAAGTCTGTGTTTGCTCTAGCAAAACTTGGAACAGCGGTAGTTTAGGTTTTTGACTTGTAAGAATATAAAAAAAGCAACACTGAAACATATTAAATATCCATCTCTGAGAGCAAACAACAGAAAAGAGCGTAAGTACAGAGAAGTATAGATACTCTCCCAACTGTGGTTGCAGCACTTCCTGCAGAGGTGCCACCTCAGGTATGTAACAGTCCTCAATAGATTTTTCAGACTAATTTGACAAGTCCTTACCTGAATCCACACACATTTCAGCATGCACTGGATTCTATGCCAAAGAGTTCTGTAGCCAAATTGTGGACTTCATGAAATGCAGCATTGTTTTGCTCATACTGAATCTATCAGGTGTTAACTTCTTTTGATAACTGTTAGTTCATGTTCTTCAGTGGATAAAACAGTTGTTCGCTATTTATTTTCTCCATTTCACTTTCAGTTTTACTAACCTTTCCTTTACTCCTCTCTAACCATAACCTGAAAATCATCTCTCTTCTAGGCTGAAGAGTCCTCTCTGTGTATCTAGTCACTGCTCCTGCGTTGTAACTGAATTGTTCAGTTGCAGGAAAACAAGAAAAAACAAAACTCCAGACTGTTTTTTTTTTCTGCACCACTGGCTTTTAACTCACTGAATTTCACTGAATTTCATTGAATTATTAGAGTTGGAAGGGACCGTAGAGATCATCTAGTCCAACTCCCCAACTCACCTTGAGATTATTCCAGTTAATGTCCGCCTCAATATGAATGAAGTCAGAGTAGAGCCAAATTAAAACCCAACCTGGTAACTTATTTACAAGGATAAATTAATTTAAACATATCTCCACTAGAATTCTGAGATAATCTATTTAGATTGATTTTTTAATACAGAGGTAAAGTGAAGTAGGAAGCGTATCTGTCTTCATCATTTCAATATCTACAAGGGATATGGAGCTATGATTGTCATTTTCAGCTAGACAACCACAGGAAACTCTGCCTGTAAAGAGCCATGTTCAAACATGGAATGTAATACCATGATTTCATTTCACACTGATAAAATTCAGACCCTATGCATCCCCTTCGCAGTTCTGCTGCAAGTCAGACATCCGTTTAAAAATTCATATCTGCCTCCTTAAGAAATTACACAAATTTGCCAGTTTAGAGTCACTAACAGAAAGATAATCAG
The DNA here is from genome assembly GCA_026546715.1 of Gallinago undulata. Taxonomy (NCBI): domain Eukaryota; kingdom Metazoa; phylum Chordata; class Aves; order Charadriiformes; family Scolopacidae; genus Gallinago; species Gallinago undulata. Next base: position 82,406,366 of record JAOTQQ010000001.1, on the reverse strand, counting down.
GCAAGAAACTAAGTTGTGTTTGAGGAAAAAACAGCATGCAATAGGCTAGGCTGACATAGGCTAAGAAGGAAAGTAAACCCAATACCCTTTGGGGTGGTGAAGAGAAGCAGCAAGTATTTCACATGCGAATTATCAGTCAGGTGGAAAAAGTTGCATATAAGAAGGAAGTTATAGAGAAGAAGGAAAAAAAAAAAATCCCAGAGAAGGCTGAACTCCCTGGTGATTACGATGGAATTGACACAAAACTTACCATGCCAATCACCTGTTGGAGATACTGCACAGATTAAGTGGTAAGTGCTGATACAAAACCACAGAATCATGTTTTACTTGCCTTTATGGTTGCATAGACTACGTTTATGCATTTATGAGTTAACCTTCTGTGATTAAAGTGAGACTTACAGAGCTAAATTAATGCTTTCCTAACAGGTCTTTTCAGTATTTTATTCGTAAACTGCACAAACTCCTAGCTCTGCTTGGGAAATTTAAAATGTACTTATCCCTAAATGAAATTCTCAATCATGGTTTCAGACACTTCAAAACAGCAGCAAGGGATAAGTCTGAAATCCAACATTGCTAACATTTTCTATGACCAGTGACACAAAGATGATGAAGTAGTTCAGTAATGCTATGTTCATTCATTAACACATCTGGAAAGCCACTTAATAAGAAATAAATCTAACATAATGAAAGCACTAACCAGCGACTGTCGGAACAGGAAACACTTCTTTGGGTCAATACCACAGGCAAGGACAGCAGCAGTGGTGTCCAGTATGTTCTGGCGCAGGACAGCTGGCTCCTTGGGCATGGTGAACGAGTGCATGTCCATAATGCTATACAGCACCGAGCTGCACTCTTCCTGCAAATTCACCCAGTTCTGAATGGCTCCAAGGTAGTTACCCAGATGAGGCGTCCCAGTTGGCTGAATACCAGAGAAAATCCGATCCACGGCCACATTCTGTTACAAAGCATCGGTAAAATTAACACATGCATTCTTTTGACAGATTATTTTATATTTTAAAGTCATTAATAAAGCCTCACTTAGGCCTGTCTCTTCGCTCTTCCTGTCAGTGTGTTAAGGTATAAATTAACTCAGGATTGACTAAAAAAAATTGCAGTTCAGTCAGTCAAAATACCCTTTCTCACTGCAGAGAGACTAACATCTAGTGTAATTTTAAGCTGTCAGACTGCATATGCAAACACACATAGCTGTAAACAAGATCAGTAAAAACTAGATCGCAGAAACCAAGTGGTAGACTCTTTCATCCTTTTTTGCACTGAACCTGTACGTTTCTCTATAGTACATTATCCACTCTGATACAGAAACAGGATCACAGTGTAGAGACATTCAAACATTTTTGTTGACAACATATGCAATATCCATGTAGACTGTCATCTTAACTCCCATGCACATTGAAGTTTTCTTTTTCTAGATGCAAAGATGTTTTGAGCGGATCCGGAAAGAAACCTAGTCCTTGACTCAAAGGTCAAAGAATAATGAAAGAAATTGTCAAAGTTCTTAAACTACTCATCTTGGCAGCAGTAGGATTTCTAAAAAGGGCAAACAAAGAAACACTGCTATAGCTCAAGATCACACCTGGTATACTGTGGATGCATCAGTACCAGTAAAATGTCAACATCTGAAGAGAGTTCACAGAGAAGCAGCAAAAAATGATTAAGAAGCCAAGGTTGTGAGCAAAGATTAAAAAGCTTAAAACATGTATAGCTTGGCTAAGTGACAGTTACCATCTTAGAAAGTTTGTTTTCCTCCATCCCAGCTCTCCATCTGACCATTTTCTCACTGGCCCAAGCTGTCAGCATATGATCAATTACCTCCCCGACCTTTCCAAAGAATTCCACCATATTCAAAAACTAACTCAGCAATGTTTTATGTTAAAATGCTTGTTATGTGCCAAGTTGTAAGAGCATGCAAGACTGCTCGACTTATAAATGAGGGTCCCACCAACCTCAGCAGGGAGTCCCAGTCACACAGCTGCACAATAAAAACCCTCAGACTCTGTTGTGCGGCAGGAACATCAACTTCATTATGCCTCTGGCTGCATGATTTTTTTTTCCTGCTAAATTTTATAAGCAACATCTATAACAAAGTAGAGAGAATTTATTTACTGATGTGGTCCATTTTAATTTCTGTGAATCTTTCACAAATGCATAGGGGGGAAAAAATAATAAAATCATACAACTATGAAACCGCACAAAATGACAGTAAAAGTCAAGGCCAAGTACCACTGGTTTTAACTATTTAAAAAAAAGGACTTAAAATTGTCTTAATTAATTTTGACTCAGACTCAAGAAAAATTAATGAGGAAGCATTTCCAAGTGGGATAGAACTTTTTTTTTTTAAACATGATTTATAGTTCAGAAAAGCCTAGCCCATTTTCTTCAAAACTTGCTGAAAAATTCCCTTTGCTTTCAAAGTAAGCCTGCTTTTTCCAGATCAAGACAATTTTCTTATCCAATGTTTAAGTGTTTGTGCTGACAGGTAAGAGCAGGTTTGGGCTAGCAGCATCCTAATTCCTGCTCACATACTTGTCCAGGTGGTAACCTCCTCTCCCAATCCCAAATATCTGCTTAACTTCTAGTTGTATTCTTGGGTCAGTTTCTAAGTGGTCTTGGAGACCCTCCAGGACAGGAGCTGCAAGGTAGTCACTGCAATGAAAAGCACACTGTTTCCTCTAACAGCAATTCTAACTTCCAGTTCTTGTGCTCTAGCTCACAACCATTCATGCTTCTTTTCTCCATTACACAAAATGGAATTATGCTACTCAATTACTTTTTTGCCATTTGATCTCTTGTTTTTCTAGGAACCTACATCAGAACATTCATCACCACTCACAGAACCCCTTCACCTCCCACTAAGCTATTACCTGGCCCAAGGACTGCAGCCAGCTTCTTGTTAACACTGAGAAGGGCCAGGTGTTCACCTAAAGGAGGCACACAGAATCCCAACATACATAAATTAAATGAATTATTGTAGAAACTTGGGACTCATTAGGCTTCAGAGCCTTCTATTATTAAGGGCACAGAGCAGTTGCTAAGCAATGCAACAAGTACTTCACAGGTATAACACTTGCCTTTTGCTTCCCATGTTCCTGGTCTTCACCAAGAGAGTAAGAGGTCAAGAAGAAAACAAGGCCATAGACAAATGGTCACTAAGATGGAGTTCTGCCCCTACAGGGATCCCAGAACAGCTGATTGGTTGTCAGAGCACATTTCCTCTTCTCATCTCCCTGTCTCTCCTCACTTAGTTCAAATCCTGATGCTCCTTCCCACAATTATTTCTCCACACAGTGCTTTCTGCTTTCTCTGCCTGTTTATATGCCTATTTAACCACACTTTTCTACACAGGCTACAGCTTCTTACAGTCCAACTCTCCATTTTCTTAGCAGATAGTTTCATTCCTTCCAAGTTCCTGTATTCCTTTGCTCCTCCACTTGTGCTTCCCTACTTCCTATGTCCCGCGAAGAGCTCTTACATGGTATATCCAGAGAATAAGAAGGCACAGTATGCCTTCCGTATGCCGTATGCCACACAGTAAGGAAGTTATTACTGCCTTGACTCCAGTGATTTTATATAAAATATGTTTCCCACCTACACTGCTAGAATAGCGAAGAAACTTTATGATGTTCTAGAAATCCACTATGGACGTGTATCAAATAAAATATATTAGGATGACCATGTCAAAGCATGGTGCAGAAACTTGCACATCTTTCAACTGCAGGCTAGATAAAGACAGCATCACCTGTGATGTCTCCTGATGTTACTGCTTCTTTTCCCTGGGACCTGGAGGCTAGTGCTACTTCAGTGCAGGAACAGCTCTTTCCCCTGGGGTAACTATCTGCTATACCAGAAAGCGGGGATCTTTGTGCAGTGAGCACAGATCAGCTAAAGTGCCAATACCTTGACCCAAGCAGAAGTGGCACCTTGAGCCATTAGAGAACAGTTCTGCCTACAAACCTTATCAGTCACAGAGACTCCATTCCCCTGCAGCATCAGCCCCTGATTCACATGCTTCCCGCATACACGTACATTACCTGCCTTTTCCCCTTCCCAGATCATTGTTGATTAAGTCACAATGAACAATCTAATATATTGGCAAAATTACATCTGTTAATTTGAGAATCATACATTCAAATAGAGACATTTAAGTAGGCAGTTTGAGAACATTTTTACCAAGAAATACAAGATAACAGAATTACATTAGGCATTCAAATTCTGCACTAACTCCAAATATTTGAAAGGTAACAATGAGCTAACTAAAGATAGTTATTGTAACACTACATAAGTTAGCATCTGGTGACACGCTATATGTTGGAAAGAAAACCTTCAAGTACAATGTAAACTGTTTCATAAAGAGATAACAAAGTTCTCTGTCTCTCCAGTAAAGAGTATGCCTGTGAAAGCAAGCATGGCATCTTTAACGGCGCTTGTACATTCAAATGGTAAACAACTACTTATAAAAGGCTCGTTCAGTATACGGGCAATAAATATGAAGTTAAACATGAGAAACAAACAGTAGCAGTATTACACTAAGTCTAAGCTCAGCAATTACTTAACCTAAGTATGGAATTTGCAGAAACAAGTAAATCCAATAATGAAAACTGAGCTAGGCTGGACCTGGGTAAAGCACTAGCAAATACATTACAAGGAACAAACCCACACAGGCTCCCAGCTGAGGGACCAGTTGACCAGGAGTCTTTCATCTTTAACTCCTTTGATTCCATTTAACAACATAAAGCATGAGATGTTACAGCAAATAGGGTGGTATGAAATATTCCATTGTGTTAGCAGAAGTCTATATTAAAAAAAGCCCATACAAAACACCCTTAAATGAATCTTGGATTTCTAGCACTAAAAATATACAGAGAACATTGCTCCTTTGGAGAGAGTTTATGTTCCCTGTTTGTTCACTCCGTGAGAAGCAGCGGGCAGCATAGCAGCGTGGCAGGGGAGTTCTGCCTGGTACCATGAAATCATGGGGCTGGAATGCACTTCAATGAAGCTGTTAGGTCAGGGGATGGGAGCTGTGTGCTTGAAAGTACTGGAGTTGGAAAAAGATGAAAACAAAAGGAGTGAAGACTTCCCAATGGAGCGGAGTGAAAGCCACAAGACATGCAGCCCCAGCCCACAGGCACTCACTCATTCAGACATCTGTAGTAAGCACAGTGTGAGCCTGCTGTTCGTATGTTTAACTCTGTGTGGTGTGTGCACCTACACCAGTAGTACTGCATGTTAATCTTCACTCCTGTAAAGAGGCTGGAATTTGACAGATGTTTTAACATCTATTACTTATTTCCTCTCAATAAGACTTCTGCGTGGCAATTCCAAACACCATAGTGCATTTCTTAGCAACATTTCTAAATGAAGCTTGGCCCAAAACCCATTAAGGTTCAGGTGTTTTCTTATGTAACCTCCCTTTTCATGATGAAATGAAGAACCACGCTGCTCCTTATACTGGAAAACTATCAACATCCAAATGCTCTCAAATAATCAGGAATAAGCATTACATTCTTGTCTCAGAGCAAGAATGGCTAAAGTCTGGCCCCAACACCCTGTAGCATGGCCACATTCATTTTCAGTGCAAAAGAGTACACGATAGCTTCCAAAATCCAATGCTGCTCTCTTGGACCCAAGCAGAGCTTTTCTCATATGCCACACCTGTAGTAAGGAGAGCTACAATTGTCAAGACCTCAATTCAGTGCAGTCAAAACCACACTCATTCCCTGCCCAGGAGACAAACGTGCCAGAACTGGAGAACACATCAAAGTTGCCGGAGTTAAGGAACTCCTATCTGCATGTCTCCTAAAGACCACCACAGCTTTATTTTTAAAGGAAAGAAGATGTTAACAGCGTGCTTGCCTAATTGAAAGAATTTTATGAAAGGATATTATTAAAGTCAACTTGATGCAGTTCAGTTATATAGGAAAACGTATGTTTAATACGCAGCGTCTCATATTAATGACATGAGCAGACTGACTTGAAGACCACTGAATCTCACCTCTTTGAAGACCACCAAATCTTTAAAAGAAACATGAAAACTACTACTCACAACAATCTAGCAAAGCAAAAATTCTTTGAAGAAGGACTCAAAAAATACAGCTACTTTACACTGAGTTTCAGTTTGGTTTTTGCCTTTAGTGGACCAAACTATTTTCACATACTAAGCCGGTCAGCCATTCTGTGTCAGAAAACACCACCTTTCACTATTTATAGGAAACCTTGAGAAGAAGGACAATCAATTTTGGGGGTTAAAATGCTCATCTCAGAAAGCAGACACAGAACTCTCTCATCTGTTAAAGAGTACACAGAGAAGCTTCCAAGTTCTGCAACCCAGCAGCCCTAAACCCTAAAAGCGGCTATGCAGTTCTTTGGATGCTGGTAGCTGTGCATATTGCATTTCCAATTGTGTTTAAAAGCTTTTTTGCAACCTCCAGAGCAGGATGCCATATGCTCCTTAAACCATCTGCAGCTGTAGAAAAAGTTTAACAATAAAGTTTCTCTATTCCATTCCATTAATTTCAGCTGACTCAAATTTACTTTGTTAATAATCTCTAATTTAGACATCTGTACAATTTCAGTACATATTACTCTAATATCGAAACAACAGAACAGCTACAAGATATCTTTAAAGAAGCTAAGTATCTTACCCAGGCAAAACTTTTACACGCTTAAAAACTGAAACTAAAATATTAACAGTTACTCTACAAAAATCTGTGAAAACACGTCTTTCTTAAAAATTAGAGAGTCTGGAAAGTAGGAGTTCAAGATTCCTTTTAAAACAAGCATGGAAGTGATAATCTAGAACTAACCATAATCTAGAACTGTTTTTTCAAGCTAAAAATCAAGTGGAAAGGAAAAGACAACCCCATTGTAGAAAGCACTTCGTTGTATCACTGACCTTAAAGTTACAGGTCTCCTTCCATGAGCTCAGCACCACATCTGCAACATTTAAAATGGTAAATCTCCCTATGTGTATTAGTATAAGAAGCCACCTCTGCCTCCTTAAAAGTTATAGAAAGTTTCCATTTTTCATTTTATTTTTTAAAGATTTTTAATACTTCACCAGTAAGATTTTTTTTGTTGTTATTGTTTTTAAATTCAACAGGATAAGCACCAGGCAAACTCAGGCATGAAACTCTCTTCATACTGAAACACAAACCATGAATACAAAACACAGCTATTTGGAGAGGTAACTAGTGATTTGGGAAGCCTCAAATTGCATTCATTCAAAAGAAGAAACCAATTCAGGTCTCTGAAAGTGCTGAGAATCCACACAGAAAAGATCCACGCAGATCAAAACATCCCATGTCACTAGCCAATTTAGTATCCCGACTATATCTTTCATGTTTCGCTTTACGAATTCTGTGACGGCTGAATACAAGTATTTATCTGATTTGCCTAGCATGGTCAACAGAAAACTGCTTCTCAAATATGTAGTAAAATCAGTCATAATGCAGTTCGTCCACTTCACAAAAGAGTTACACAAATAAAATCAAGTGAAAGCATTCACAGGACTTAAGTTTTCAAAGTCTCTCTTCTGGATAACTCCACATAAATATTGCCATCATACACTTAAAATTGTAGCTTGTCTGCTGTCATTTCAAGGAAACCTTACGCCTTATAAATACTTTAATCTCTTTGTGGGTTTTAAAAACAGAAAAAGCTAGCATCCAGTCAAAGACATAGGAGAAAGCTGCCATAAGACAGACCATTCTCAGAACTGCGTAGGAAAACATTTATGCAATTATATAAAATTATACATAAAAGTTGGGCTGGTTAGAGTCTGGTTTAGACCTATTATTTAACACAACAGACCACAAAATGATGACATTAATCCTGCCCTAGAAGTTCAGAGGCAGTACCTCTCAGCTTCTCAACCTACCCAGTGATGAGGGAGACAGACACTCACATGTTCAGTGTGACTGAAATGTCACCCCCACTAGCCAGATATAGAGGTGTAAAAATCAAGTCCTCAAGAGTCTTTTCCTATTTGCATTCTTTGAGTAACAGGAGGTAAGGACGAGGCTTCAGCCTAATTAATTTCTTTAGACTTTGTTCATAAAGCTATCCAAGCAAGCTAACTGATGGAAGACAGGCTTATGTCTCTACATATAATGTGTCTAATAAATATTTCCATCTTTACATTAAATGAAGACTTGCTCACAAGCTCACCTTGGGCTGAAACACAAGCAAGAGATTTCAGACCTAAAAAAGTCACTATTAAGAAAACCGTCAGTATTACAATAGCAGCTGCAACAGAAGTCACTCTGCAACTCACAGCAGTGGTTACTATTCACATGCTATAGCATTTAGCCATTCTGCTTTATTTTAACAGCTATTTAGCCGGGGAAGAACAGGTGAAGAGCTGAGTGAGATCTGCAGCATCAGAGCTAATTCTAAACACAGGTGGTGGGCACGATGGAGAGAGCAGGAAGCCGACAGGAGAATCACTGCTGACATTTAGGACAGGGAAGATTGATGGCTTCCCTCTCTAGTTTTCCCCACTGTGTAGGCACGCAGGGGGTGGGGGAAAGGGACGGAGAAGCTGCTGTGCTGGCGACATAACACACCACACAGCCTCCCCAGCACCAGCACTGATTAATGAGACTGGAACAACTCAGGAAACAGCAAAGGATCATTCACAGACTTTGCTCTTCTTGTTATAATTTTATCCACGGTGGTTTATTTAGCCCTAGTTGTCCCAAACTGAAACAAGCTCAAATTTGCCAGAGGAAAAGAAAATGTGAAAGCCAAAGGGAAGAAAGAGCAGCATTAAGCAAACACAGAACATGAGTAAAACACACATATTGTAAAATTTGAAATTTCAAACATGAGGCTCCTCTCAACACAGATCAAAAAGGGAAGAAAAAAAACAACCTAAAAACTTGCCTCAACCTCTGAGACAAAAGAAATTCTTTAGCTGACGGAACTCCCCAATTACTGCATCTTTTGCATCTATGATTTTTTTTTTTATCTCCCTTGTTAATACTTTGCAACTTCAAAGCTCTCATTGCTAAAATGATATGTTTGCCTGTTAACCTTGGCTTAGCAAAACCTGTCTTCAGACTGCTATTAAGCAGCAAAATGAAGGGAAACCAGACAAGTCAGATTTTACTAGCTAAACCATAAATTTTAAAGCCTAATTGGGACAATTTAAGTGTTAATGTTATTAGAGATAGGGAAAAAATCGAAGGAAAAGGGAACCTTGGAAGCAGGCTACATACTACAGACTTTGCTTCATTTACTGCTTTTTAAGCAATTACTTCTCCACAAACTTGCTGTAGAAACTTTTAAAACATGTTTATCTTGATCTGGTAATTCAATACATCAAATTCACCTGGTACAAATGCTATTTTATCATGCTTATTTCTTAAAAATAGGGATTAAAGACCTAGCATTAAATTAGAAAGAAACATATTTACACCAGAGCAAGTGTTTCAGATAAATAGCTTCTGAGAAAGGATTAACTTGTTGCTCAGAAATGGAACTAAATTAAGATTTAAACAGCACTGCCTGGTACCCCCTTCTTGAATGTCAAATGCATTTATATTTAAACTTAAGTAAGATTTTAATATTTATATTTAAAATGAGAAACACATTTAAAGGGAACATTTATAGCACATACTAACCCCACCCTATAAATTTAACTCTGCCCTCTAGGGCTAGCAAAAGTATAGAGTATAACTGGGTTTGGGTTAGGCTGCCCTCTCATGCTGCCTTGTTGAAGATGACTAAGCAAAGGGATCCTTTAAAGTACACCGCGTCCTGCAAATGTATTCTCTCATTTGCCTTTATGAGCTCCACGTGCCACTCAATGTGCCAGTGACAGCTGTATTGACAGATGCAAGGATTATCTACAGCAGGTTGCCGCAGTTCACACTGCCACACAACAGAAAGTACCACTGGACCCGAGGCAGCCATGGACCCTTCCCTCCCTGCTCACTCAAACAGGTTATACAAACTCTGGCTCGGGGACTTTTAAGTCTACAAAACAGAAGAGCTGCCTCAAGTATTCTGCAGAGGTCCTAGGTCAAGAAGCGCTGATAACACCTGATAGAGCAGAAAGGGTTTGTGCACAGTTGGTGAAGGAGCCAAGCATCGGGTCTGCACGCAGCCAGTGGCGGTCACCGATCTTATTCTAAACCCTGATGTTTTCCTTAGCAAGGAGGCAGCCTGATAGTCTTATTTTTTGTGTGCTGCGCTCCCTACAGGTTTCCACATCAACTGGAAGGACAGTATGCTGTGGCATCTGTTCAAAGCTGAGACATACCCCAAAGAGATGCAGTTACAGAGCAAGTCCAAGGCATGCTAACGCATGTGCTACTTCTGCACCTCCTGATTTTCAAAGGCATACACAGAGCTACAGTTAATGGTTTCAAATGGTCCCAAACAAGAAGCAGTTTTTATAATAATTCCTGCATTAACTATTTTCAAACCATTTACTTCCCATTTTTTAAAAGCTAAGGCATAAAGCTTCTTCAGTCAAACTACCTAACCACAGACATTAACTGCAAGCCCTATCAGTCCATTTCACCCAGACTTACTGAAAGGGTAAGGGACTTGATAACACTATGTTCTTACGACTACCATACAAGTAAGGTGCTAAGATGTAAACCAAATTAGTGCCCCACTGATGAGGCTGCAGCAGGAGCTAAGCATGCTGAACCATCAGCGTGAACATTCTTGCCAGCCGGACAAGCCATGAAGGTCAGGCCAGTTCAATATGTGCTGTTTCTAAATCCATTAGATGACACACACAATGCTCAAAGCTGAAAATTTGATAGTTACAGTACTGTAGATATTAAGAAGGTGGCACAAGGAAAAGGACAAGGAGCAGAAACACAGGCTTATTACACCATGGAGAACACCCCTAAGACACAAATCCATAGAAAAACTACTTTACTAGTTCATTCAATAATGTGGCTGAATCAGCAGCAACCAAACAAAATTTGAGGGCACAGATGCCTTCTGGAAACAGTTCTTTGAAGCACCCACAAGGTCTGCCTTCCTCCTGATCCAGCTGCAGGTCCACAGGCTGGCAGAGCGCATTGGCACAGCAGCAGCGGGCCACGGAGCGAGCAGAGAACCTCATGCTCCACTCCTCACCTAAATGGGGTTACTCTGTGTCAGTCAGCTTAACTTCTTCAGTTCTTGGGAAAATATAGGACCAAATAAAGAACTCTGAAGAAATGACAGCTATAAACAGCAGACAGCAGTATTTCTCAAGAACCAATGATGTCAGATCACTCCAATAACCTTCTATAGCACAAGAGATGCTAGAATGGAGAAGAAGTACTAAATGTAATATCCTGGTTTTCATTAAGTTCCAATATTATCTCAGTTTGCCACCAAGCTAGTGAAATACCACCAAATAGAACATAATATACACTGTGGGACAGAAAAAAACCCCAACAAAATGACATTATCGGTGACTTAAACTGACAGTGGAAAGATACACCGAATACAGTTTTACAGGGTTTTCTCTTGGGTCCAGCATTATTTAATATTTTAATACCTTCATTAATTATCTGGATGATGAAATAAAGAGCATTCAAAATCTGCAGATGACACAAAGGTAGAAGGATGATAAAGGTTCAAAACAATATTGACAAAGCGAAGAAATGGTCTGAAACAGGGTGCTACTTACCAGGTAAAAATACATGTGTGTATACAGAAAGAGCTACTCAACTGCACAAATACAAGAAGGAGAACACCTGCCAAGGCAAAAATCAGAACAGGATCTGGGGTTTGTACCATTTTAGAAGGTAAGTATGAATCAATATTATGCTTCTGCAAAACCACCGCTTTTATAAAATACAGAAAAAGTTGCACAGGAATATATGGATATGATTAAAATCCAGAAGACACAAAACATTTTACTCATCTTACTCAGGATGAGGATGACCTCAAACTGGAGCACAGGGATATGATTTAGGTTCTGTGTTTCAAAACAGTGGTAGAAAAAGTACAGTCAAGTCCAATGAATCATAGAATTGTCTAGGTAGGAAGAGATCTTTCAGACCATCGAGTCCAACCATCAAGCTAACGCTGACAAAACCATCACTAAACCACGTCCCTAAGCACCATGTCTACCTGTCCTTTAAATAACTCCAGGGATGGAGATTCCACCACTTCCCTAGGCAGGCTGTTCCAATGTTTGTTAAACCTTTCAGTGAATACATTTTTCCTAATATCCAATCTAGACCTCCCCCAGTGCAACTTGAGGCCACCTCCTCTTGTCCTATCATTTGTTACTTGGAAGAAGAGACTGATCCCCAACTCCCTGCAAGCTCCTTTCAGATAGTTGTAGAGAGCGACAAGGTCTCCCCTCAGCCTCCTTTAAATGAAAGGCCTCACAAATAAGACTACAGAGGAAAGCCTGAAAGAACTGAGTTTTAGTCCAGTGGAAGGAAGACTGTGAAGAGACAAGGTCTTAAACGTGCCTTAAATACGTAGTCTTCTACGTATGACTTTTGGGACCATGGTTAATAGGGTAGGAAACAATGAGCTTAAGTTGTGGCAAGAAATATTCAGACCAGATGTAAAGAAAACTTTCCAACAGTAAGAAAAAGAAAACATTTCAAAATAGTACTTAGAGAGGTTCTTTATTAAAAAAAAATATTATATGAGATGTGTTGATAAAGATGTAGGGGCAGCTAATTTTTATTTTGGACCAGGGGAATCACCAGATCACCTCTAGTTGGGTCTCTCCCAGTCCTCTGAGCCTACAATCTTATATAGGCAAGATGAAGGTCAGAATGATGACCAAACAGGATGGAAGAGAGATTAGAGTTCTGTTTAGATAGTCTAGATCTCATGGCATTTCAAGATTCAACTCTATTTGCATTGAACAAAATTTAAGAATTGAGGCCTTTTCACAGGTAGCAGCTGAATACTGACATGCTTTGAAAAACCATTCCATGTTGAAAGACAGAGAGAGGTTTGAAGTACAGGTTAACATTGAGTACTGGTAAACTGGTATATACCTACTTTCAGAAGTGTACACTGCTTCAACAGAATAAAACTGATAGCAACAAGAGAAGAATTAGCACTCGTTTTGCTGCATGATACAGGCATTACTGTCAAATTGTAAAGAAAAGTGTATCATATTTCTAAATTATAAATACAGGTTATTTGATATATGAGATGTTGATCTGCTTGTAAGTTAACAGATGAAACAATTTTAAGTACTGAAAACATCACAATCTTAAAGCAAAACAAATCAAAAAGCTCAAGAATGTCCCCATAACTAAATACTTCCCTCCCTGAGAAATTAAAGAAATTTTATATTTTTGATCACAGTAGTATCCAAATCTCTTAAAAACATCTGATCACTCTTGCTCTTTCTCTGACCTCTAGCTGAAAGAGAATTTATTATAGTTTTTATATATGTTGTTCAAGTGAGGAGTCCGCTTGCTACCGAGATTGCCCTATGGAATATAAACACAGAATATCAGCTTACATCTAGAGGGGTGTTTTGTAGAAAATATTTTTTGTTTGGAAATACTATGTTTCTTCAGACTATTGTCCTAGAAACTCAAAGAGCAGCTCATTTCCTCTCCATTATTTTATTTGGCAATTTCCTGTAGCAAGGAAAAGTTGGCTTCATTTCACATGGGGCCAAAATTAACACAGCTGTTCAAAAACTTTCACCTTGTGGTCACTGCCTGAAATTCATCTCAGGTGAAAAGCAAAGTTTTAAAACCACCTAATGGCTGTTGAGAAGCCTTAGGATGTCGAAGTCTCAGCAAATTCTCCAACAGTGCACACATGCACAAAGAAAATGCTACAGCTGGTCCTCCTTGACTACGCTGAAGAGAATTCTATCAATTTAAATATCTCAGACATAATAATTATACTTGTATCAGGGACTTCTACAGAATTTAAAAAACTTATTCTGAAGACAGACAATACTCATAGACTACATTTAAACTTTTTATCAGTGCAGGTTGCTCATGAAATCACTAGACTGGGCTGTTCCACAGAAAGCACAAAAAATGGACAGGGAATGGATGAAGGGGATAGGAATGGATAAAGACTGAGAGGTTCATTTGTGCTCGGGTCTTGGCCTCCAAGAGGATATAGCCAAGGCATATTCCTGTGTCCAGGGGCACAGAAGCTCATTTGGATGCCCCAGTTTAGATACAAGCACTGACTCCCAAAAACAAATGGCCAATAAATGCTATATTGTCTTCCTAAGGAATTTAATCTGAGGTTGAGTTGAAGACAGGATGAGTGTAGTGTCTGTATTTCCATTGAACAAGCAGACTGAATTTACCACTGATTAAGTGTTCTGTGTACAGAGCAAATTCTTTGCTTTCATGAGATGAAACCTTTGGAGTACATCAGTGTAAAAGAAACTGACTGTTTGTACTGCAGATATCCCAGAGACGCATAATATTCCATTTTCTTTGAGGACTTCTACTACAGACTTACAATCAATGTTGCATGGCCAACTGTAAAAATGGACCTCTGAAGGGAGTGACAGCACCTTTGGCTGTTATGACCTGGCTTAATGCTTGATGAACATGCAAAGTGTTGACATTGCTTTAACTCTGCAAAGATCTCAAATGTGGGTATCTTCCAGAAAAAGACAACAACCAAACCAAAACAAAACAGTGTGCAAGTATATAAAGAGCAGAATGTGTACTCATTCTTGGTGGCAGCAATTACATGAACTAATTTGTTGCCAGCAGAGATGCAAAATGAGATTTACTCAGGAATTCAGAGGGCTGGACCCCTGATTCCCATTACATAAGCAACAAAGAGGCTTTGAAATGTTTGAAACTGTTTTGTTCTTCCATGCGAACGGAAAGCACCCTATGGATGCCGGTTAAATAAAGTCTTTTCACATCTTGGCAAGTATGTGATTTCAAGAAAAATATTTGCAAATGGATAACCCAATTCAAGAAGTAGTCAAAGACCACCTTTGAAAGAAACTTTGATGTGGCTATAAAAAGATTATATTTAGGAAAGGTAGCATAACATGGTTCTGTCATCAAAAGTTTGTACCTCCCCATATTTCTTTGCTGTTGTTATGTTAAAAGAATACTGGTAAGCAGAAAAGTGAATGGCAATGAGATCTAGGATTAAGGCAGAATCCCTGAAAAGAACTGTTCCTGCTGTCGGATAAGCGCAAAACAGGCCATTTAACAATCTCACTGCCAAAGGACAGGGACATTAGTGTATCTACAGCGTGAGAGCAAGTGGCAGAAATAGTTGCTACATGAATCTTTAGTGAGATCATCAGGAAGCCTAGATTCTTTTATTAACATGGAAATGTTGCTCTGTCTTTTCCAAGGCATAGCTAACATGGCAGATTCCAAAGTCAGAACTATGCACCTGGCAAAAGCAAAAAATATGATAGCGAGCCTAGGAAGTTGTGAAGATGTTAACAATTCAGTTTCTGTGAACACTGACCAACAACCTTCCAAATGAGGTTAATAGTTCAGCATCCAGATTGCGAGGAGGACACTATGAAGACCAAGGCGTAATATCTGATTGTCACTGAGTGTATGTGACCAGAAATGCGAGTGAGAAGATTGCACTGACGGGATTCTAAACCACAAATACTCCACCTGTCAGAGTGGAAATGGAAACATCACTACCCAACCATGGGCTCTTTCTGCGCAGGAACTTAATAATATTTGACATCCACTGAGGTGAGTGAACTAGATGGGCTCACACCACTTTGAAAGATCAATGAGAAGCATTTAATTCAACTTCTAATGCATACTGCAAGGCTCCAAACCCTTTATTTACAAACAAAGTAATCTCAAAAAAAAAAGAAGTTATTACTCTGTACAGTTAATGAAAGCCATCTAAATACAAATGAAGCATAGCAGAGTTCTATCTGCCTGATTATGCAGATAACATCAACATTTTGGTAGTAGTTAGTAACATGACCTATGTGCAACACCATGAAAATTGAGGAAACTGCTATTACTGCTTCCTCCACACAACACTAATTCTTCATTCAGATATCATGCAGACATCACTGAAGCAATTGGGTAAACTTCACCTTTCAATTACTTCTGCAAGCTCCTGGAAGTACAAGCAATCCCTAGCAAAATTCAAAGAACTTGAAGTTAAAAGTAAAAGCAGACATTTCATTTCTGGTAGCAATCATCACATTTCAGCACAAGAATGAGGGAAATTAAAAAGTAAGTATACTTCATTGTATATTCATGTGTGTGTGTATACACAAATATATACTTATTTCCTTTCCCTCGCAGTGAGAACTTCAGCACACTCCCAAGGTGGACATCTCTGAGGGCAAAAATGTATTTAATCTTGTCTAGTGAATACATAGATTTGCCCATACAACAGAAAATTACAAAATCTGCTACATGATCTGTCTGAGTTAGGGACTCCAAGAATAGTATTGTTACAGTTACTACCAGTCAAGGGCTCAAATAACCAAAAGGAAAACAATTTAAATTTGCTACTTACGAACTCAGCAGAACTCAGAAAACATGATCTAAGGTGACTTAACTGACTTAATGTTTAGGGGTTTTCTTCACTAACTTCTGATCCTACTGTAATTTGAGTCAACTCCACAAAATGTTTGTTCATCTAACCCTAGAGTCCCAGCATAAACCACAGCTTGTGTCATGGAAAAAGTAATTGTTGAATGTCTAGAATAGCACTTGCTGTATTAGTAAATGGAAATTCTATCTGCCAATGAAACAGCATTAAAACAAGACCCCTAGTCTGCGGTCTAGAGACAGAGGTGATCCACTACAGACCATACAATTCACAGTATGTTTGTCCAACAAATGCACCAGAGAAATTTACACAAAACTTCAACATCCAGGACTGCCAGAGTAGCATCTTTCATTAAACTCACTGTACAAAAACAAGTTAATAAAAACAGAAGTCTCTCAAGAGAAAAAACAGGCTCAGCCAAGAGACTGAAAGCAAGGGCCAGAGGGGGAAAGAATGGTGGGACTCTACCCAAGCCCTGCCAAGATGCCGGAATAAAGGGCTGTTTCCTGCTAAAACAATCTATGTTTGCCAGACTTTATTGTTAGAACTCCATTATGGAAATGAATAGGACCCATTCACGCCTCAAAGATCCTTCATTTCTGTCTACAATGGGGGCTGTCTCCTGTGCAGCTACAACAGTGGCCAAAATCCACTAGAGACAAGGCATTAAACAAGGCAGATTAGGAGAAGTCTTCTCTATGATTGGAAAGTCTAGTAACTCTGTGTAGAAATCTAAATTGTCCCAAATCTAGTGAAGACCCAAGAAATGTATATTCTCACTGCATACTAACTTCCCTCCAGCTCTGAAAATGATACAGTAATGGTTTAATTCTGGCTTAGAGAACGCCTCCAAAACTTTAGCTTAAAGATAAGCCAGTTTCCTAGAGGATTAAACATAAGTTATTTAGTGATTAAAACAAAAATAAATGACTGAATAAGAAAGACTTCCATTTCAACATGGATAGAAGATACTAGAGATTTAATCCAAAGGCTGGAACATGTTGCTAAATCCAGCTGATTTCAGAAGGGATTGGCTAACTAAATAGCTACTAGCACCTGTGCCTGACAACAATAGTAAAAAATATATTTAAATTCAGGAAAATAGGAAATTAAACAAAAAAAAGGTAACAATTTCTACACATGAATCTCCATAGAGGCTAGTCATATTTGGAAAGCATTTCTCAAGTAACTTAGATCTTTCCTAAAGGTCCTCTAGATTACAACACACTGAACAACCCCATAGGTGGACACTAGGAAACAGCATGAGTCTTTGCTGTCAAACAGGTACTTGCATTTCCAGCTTTTTCCTCAGTCAAAAGCAGTTTGCTATCCCCAACCTTCATGCTCTCTAGAAGAAAGAGATGCAACACTGGGGACTGTCACAATCATAAATCCAAGGCAAGCACTTAAAAAACTGTCTGCTCATCCATCAGTCTCAGTATATGACTGCCTGGTTGGCCGTTCAGAAGTTGACCTGCTGCAGTAACCTGTGTATGAGTGCAGCTTGTTACATATATATGGAGACTCATTTCATTAATGGTTAACAAAGCAACCCCCATGTGACAGGAACAAATTCAGGATGGCAACATGGATGATTTTAAATTGTTTACATTTCATTCATAATACACTCGAACGACACCAAAAATTGAGCTCCTTAAGGATTAGGGCCTGGTAATTTCAGTTCTTCCTTTCTCTGGTACCCATATGGTAACTCCAGATTAAATTTACAATCTGAGAAAAAGCATTTTAATGGTCTCCTCCAAAACAACCCTTCCATTTTTATCTAGCTGCCTTTTTCACAGCCATCTTCATAAAAAAATATGAAACATGACCAGTCATTAACATGACTAGCTCAGTAACAATAGAGTGATCAGGTGGCCTGAATAAAGAAAGAACAATACTTCATCAAAAAACGAATCAAATTTCTTCGGAGCCAACCAGTAAGATCTCTTCTTAAAGTACTGAGAATACTGGCCAGAATCATTGAGGTTCACAGCGGCCTAGCAAAGTATCAGATGACCAAAAAAGGACAAATGTTATTCCTGTCTCCCAAAATACAGGAAAAGAGGAGCAGTCTGGTAGTCTGCTTAGCATCAATTCTCAGTGAACAAAAACATCTTTTGCAATTCCCTAGAAGATTACTAGAGGAAAACAACAGCAAATATGAATTTGTTAAGAGCAAAGCATGCCAGATAAGTCTAACTTTGGCCTTGAGACCCATTAGTCTGTCACAGTAGAGGAAGATGCATTAAATGTGTCTTGATTTTAGCACCACCTTTGGTCACAAAGTGTAAAGCAAGCTAGAGAAACTACCTACAGGCATCTGTCCTGGGGCATTTTTTCAGATATTAACTCAACCAAAGAAACAGGAACATTCCTGTTTGAGCTGCTAATATCACCAACATGTTGGCTAAGATTCCTTGGATTTGAAGGTCTCATACTTGCAACGGTGTTTACTAAACATTCACCAGAGATATTTTCTGTACAGCCCTCACCAAGAGGTAGAAGCATCCTTGGGACTATGGGACTCAAACCAATCATCTCTTTGTATGACCCAAACAGTGCCTGCTAGAGTCACTGTCCTGAGTTTCATTATAGAAAATACAACTTTTGAGTGCCAAGAAAAAAAATTACCAAATTCTAGCACCAAAGAAGAAATAAAAATATTTTGCATTAAAAAACACCAACCCTTGTGGCTTCACAATCCACTTCCCAATGCATGAGACTCCTGTGAAAGTTGACAAGAGATGAAGGTTGTAGGACTTCAAAACATACAGCTTAGCAACAACAATACAGCCCTTGTAATAAATCATGTGTGAAGGGCAGGGACAGCTTACTTATCAAAGAGGGAAGACCTGGGTTGCAGAAAAGGCAGCAAAATGAGAGGCTCATGTTTTCTTTAAAAGATGCTTTCAGGAACAAAAGTAATATAGGTATTACATTATTCTTACTATAACTGTAATAGCAATAACTACTTTGCTACTAGAAAAGAAAAATGGTGCCAAGACTCCTGACTTCTTCAGGAAGGCAAATAAAATCTAGAAGTCGGCCTCCAGCTAGGAGATGCGAAAAAATGCATGTGACTGTAATCAAGTCCTTATACTTCACTGGGGTAACAGTGAAGGTAGTAAACTACATTCTGGTATGTCTCAAACATACCATGTACAGGAGTTATGTAGATCAGTGAATCTCAGGGGATTATGGGCAATGCCAACTAGGATCCTCTCTGAACAAATCAGAAGTTCATTATGGGGTGTAGAGGAGAAAAAAAGATTCCTTGACACGAGCTTGAACACCAGTCCGCACTTATCCACTGGCATTGGTAGTACTGCTGATAGATAAGATTTTCTTGCCTAAGCACCAAAGCACGAAGAGTCCCCTATCTTTACTTCATTCACTTAGATTTTTTTCATCAGGAGCTGTTACAGTGAGGAATGAAGGTCTGAATTGGAGAAAAGAAAGAAAACACAGGCTGGGATTCGAATACTGGCCGCTTCTGATCTTTAGTGATTTGGCTTTGCAAAAGTGGGACTGTGGAGAGGTTATGAGTGGAAGATACTGATGGAACAGCTAACCCACGAAATTCACTGACACAACATGAGGCCTTATTTAGAA
>JAOTQQ010000001.1:82324735-82382655 GCA_026546715.1 Gallinago undulata | reverse complement strand
GGGGGTGGGGGCGGGGGAGGGAAACTGGGCAGAAGCCCGGAAGGATCGGCGCATGCGCTGAGCGGCGGCGTGCCCGCCGCTCTAAATGCGCATGCGCACGCCCAGGAGGGGCCGCTTGAGGGCGCGGCCTCCGGGAGAGTAGCGGTCACGTGCCGGGCGGGCGGCGGTAAGGGCGGTTGGAGCGCGCGAGTGGCGTTGGTGTGGCCGTCAGTCCTGCCTCGGCCCGTCAGTCCTGCCTCGGCCGCGGTACGAACGCCAGCGCATCGCCTCTTCACTTCCCTAGGTCCCACCTCATGGTCAGGTTGCCCACGAAGGTCTGCACTGAAGAACAGAAGGCCTGCACAGGCTGGGATTCGAATACTGGCCGCTTCTGATCTTTAGTGATTTGGCTTTGCACCAGTGGGAGAGGTTATGAGGTTATGAGTGGAAGATACTGATGGAACAGCTAACCCACGAAATTCACTGACACAACATGAGGCCTTATTTAGAAAGATACAAGATACAGCCAAACACCTACTTTGATAGCAACAACGTCTAGAGCTTTGTTGACAGGACTGAACCTAATTCATATTTGATCAGGTTGTACACCAACAGCTGACTGACTCACCTTAGGTTAAATTTTCCTACTGACAGTACATGCCATGGTTGGATTTCTCAGAATTTTGTCAGTAATTCCCTGGAGTGCCTACTAGTTGCCATTTTTAAGAGTGTCTTATCAAAGAAACAGACTTGGTGAAATACCTTCCTGTAACCACGGCTGAGAGACCACTGAAGAACAGTAAATCAAGGAATTTGAAAATAAGCTCTTCAAAGTCAAGATACCCAACATAGAACTAATCTCTCCAACACAATGTTACTTTCTTCTTAAACACATATGTTATGCCTACATATTCTAGTTGAACACTGGAAATACGTACAACAAAAAGTATAGAGGAACTTTTCCCCAGCACGATCAACCCAGCAGAATGTTGACCTGTGCACTACGGTGAAACAAAGCTGAAACCACAGAAATTACATCTTCAAATAACTGTGGTTGCATTATCAGACGCTTAAACATGGAAACTATAAGGGTGCCAGTGTATATGCATACTGCTCCAGCTTGGAGACAAACATATTTCCAGCTTGAAATCTGAATATGCAGCAAATACACGATCTGTTCCAAGCTGTCTGCCCTAATAGCTGAACTATTCTGAAGTCCAGTCTGGCAATAGGAACAACATAAATGAAGAACTCTTTCATATGTCCAGCCTTGTAGGCAGGTTGGCCTAGAAGTTGTCCTTCTCAGCAGCATTTCCCCCCTTGCCCCTGTATAACCTCTGGCCCCTACTCCCCTCAGGCTTCCTAACCGTGCCCACAGCAGTTTTTTTGCCAAGAGATACACTGCCCCTGCTCGAAGATACCTCTGCCTACCTCTTCTTTACACATTAAACTAAAGTAAATATCCACAGAAAGCCCTGAAAACATCTTTCTGCCCCGCTGTGCCCCAAATGCCAAGATGAAAGCAGTTCTAATCTTTCACCCCTGGAACTGCGCATCCCCAAATCCACTCTTTGTGTCTGTGTCATTCCTGGATCACTAGATAACAGACCCAAAAAAAAAAAAAAAAAAAAGTAACCCTGAAGCTATAAATGAGGTTTAATGTGCTCCTGAAGATGTTGCACCTCAACTCTTCCTGACAGCTCTTTTGGGAAAGGTGCCAGGTTTCTCCCCGGTGAATTTCTACCCAGTTAAATTCCCAGGCTGGGAAGCCACAACTTGCTTGTTACCGATGTTCAGGTTATGTGAACTGTATCTCATCTGCAGAGCTGGAAACATGTGGGGCAGTCACTGTGGGAATCTGCTACTGCAGGATTTGGGAAAACAAATCAGTCAAAATCAGGAAAGAAACTGGAGTTGTGGGTCTGTTACTGTTATTTCCAGTAGCCAGCTCAGTACTTATCAAGATTAGTCCATACCCCAAAAATATTCACAACTAAAAAACATTTCCTTATCACATTTCACTGAATTCAGTGAAATTCAGATTTTTTTAAATTCAGATTTTTTTAAAACTCTTGTCATCCATTTTTGAGAATGTAACTAGGCAAAAATCACAAGACAAGAGCCCATGGCAGCTCCACTAATGTGAGACTGAAGATGTTTTGAGTGGAGCATCAGGTGACACCTCTGATAGTGGGGGGGAATGACAGTTGTCTTTGCCTCTGTCTCACAACTCGAACTGTTCTCCACTGGAGACTACTTGGAGCAGGTAGAGCTGTCTTAAACTAACGCACTGAAGTGGTGGATGCTGAAGAAGCAAATGAAAAATAAACTTGGCTTCAAAAAGTTTTAAAGAAAATTGGGATAATGTGATAAGGAAATGTTTTTCAGTTGGGAATATTTTTAAAACAAGCTGTTTTCCAGTACGTAGTTGCCAAGGAGAAAGCTTTCAGCATCTACTAAATATAAATATTATAATGCTATTATAAATCAGTAAGTCAGACATTGGTTTGAGGCAAAATGATGAAGAAAAAAGCTATGTGGGATTCAGTGATAAAAGACTAAAGAATGAAGGTATAGTTAATACTACTTCAAGAGTATTAGTGTTAGTTTTCAAGGTTATTAGAATTTGAGTTAATAAGTAGAACTGTAAAATGTGGTACTTTTTAGACTTTTGTAATGCCTTTGACTTAGTACCTCTGAGCATTCTAATTCAACATACCAGAGAAGCACACATTAAATGACTAAGGGCTGATTAGCTGGCAGCTCTCCAAAAGCACTTGCTAGATTTGAATTGGGAGACTTTTAGTAGAGCACAGTGCTTTGCCCTGCTCAATGCTGTTACCTGTAGTCTGGAAAGATGTACTGGCTAATCCATGTTGAAATGTACCCTTGACACAAATATTGACAGTCTTGTAAATAACACTAAAAACATGGTGGTCACTCAGACCATTCTGATATTAGGAGTGTATTAAGGCATGTTTTAAAATCAAATTGAAATGGAAGTAAAAACTTTAATTCAAGTTGTTTGTTTTTATTTTTAACCAGAACTGTGCCTGAGTTAATACTTCAAAGTCTTTGTTGAACCCAAACACAAGCTGAACTTAAAGAAAAAATTCAAGTAAATATTTACAATAGCTCTTTAACACAAGAAGAGCCCCATTACTATGACAGAAATCTAGCAGGGGCAGAAGAATAACCACAGAATATTCTTTGTGCAGGCAGAGAGGGAGAGTGGTATGAATGTGCAAGGCAGGTGAGAAGAGGAAGAGGTTGACTTGAGAATCTCAGAGAATTTGGCTTGCAGCCTGAGAGGTGGCCAAGTTAGGGGAGGAGAAAGATTCACTGCTCATATTTATTGTCCTCCGAAATCTCCCGCTGCTGCTGAAACTCTTCTGACCTTTCTCACGTATGATTCCTAGACATTTTTCCTCTACCCCTATTATCCCAGTGCATGTTGTGAATCCATTCAAGGCTGGTTGTGCACAATCTGCTACTGACACCAAATTAGGAAAATACCAGTAATGGGTGAACATGAACCAGAATCAGTCAAACCACCACTAAATCAAACTGACTGTTGACTTAGAAACAAGAGTTTTAGACCTCATCTTTCTGCTGTGTCTCTCCTGGGACACTCTGATTCTGTAAAATATCTAGAGTTTGTGTTGGACAAGCAACTTTCTTAGATAGTGCAGTCTGGTTGCTAAAATAATCAATTAAGTGATTTTTTTAGTACTGGAATACCAGTCAGTGAATACTAAGTCCTCTTTGCGTTTCCATGCTTAAAAAAACATATTGAAAAATCCAGGAAAAAACTACAGACAATAGCCATAAAATTATTTAAGAGAAGACTTAGGCATATGCTCAAATAAGTCATTAGTGAAAATGAAGGCTAGCGCTAGGAGCAGAACAGAGGGTCTGCAGTTCTTTTTTTCTGGGTAGGAAGACCTCTGTAGCTGGGCTACAGCCCACAAAACTTTCATTTTCATGAAGCCTTGGAGAGGCAGTGCTTTACGCAGGACCCAGCCTTGGTTGGTCTACAACACAAATGGGGTCCTGGGAATTAGTTAGGGATCTGTAGAGAGATTTTTTGTCCAGCCTCCTTGTCTTATTTAATGTAGAAATTAGAAGTTGCTTGCTTCTTGGCAGCAGATTGTAAAGAGGAAGAATGGTTAAAGAAGCTGAATACATTTTCAAAAACTGGCTTTATTCCTTGCCACTGTCAAAAAATATTTTGTGTTCCTCACCTGAAAAATTAGCTTAAATTCTGTGCACTCGTAGCTGTGCTTCTTATATACCATATGCTAAAAACATGAAACAGCCTAAAGTATTAGGACCTATATCAATTTAACATGTAAGCTTTACGTTTTATGCTTAATCTACTTGTTCCCGTATTTAAAATAAAGTAACAACTATTCAAGTCAGCATTGTCAAAATAATTTCACTAATACTCTTGAATCATTCCCATTCTCTGATAAAAGTAATAAAGAGTAATGTAGAAGGAAATTATTAATTTTCTACTTAATTGAGGGATTATGACAGAAAACCCTGTGGTAAAAAAGTTTTAGGGCATCATTTTGAATAAAAAATATTTCAAAAAATTAACAATAATCAATGATGCAGCACCCTTGCAGAAAAAATTCTGTGCTATCATATAAGTAGAGACTGTCATAATATTTATACAGAATAAGAGAGGGAAATGAATTACAAATACATCACAGAGTTGGTGCTGTCATTTCTCAACTTCTGAGTGTTTGATCATGTTTTTTAATGTAGCTTGGTGGAGAGGTAATTATAATTGCAATTGTTTTTATTGTTTGCTACAGGATTGCTCAGATACTGTCTAAAATAGGATCCCTTTGTGCCGTGCATTGTTCAAGCACGCACCAGGTGACAGTGCCTGCCCCAAATAGCTCATAGTCTAAACAAAGTGGACACAGATCAAAAAGTGTATGTATATACAACATATAGCTTGATAAACGAATTTGCAGAAATCGCCATGTAAATGTTGTGGCTCCTGTTGTTTCTTAAGTGAAGGATGTCATTAGCAAGGTACTACCTGAATGAAAGAGCAAGGAAAGGGGGTTAGGCAAACCAGAGAAGGCAAAGAAGGGAGACCAGGTAGGGTGGGATCTGAATAGAGTAAAAGGAGAAGTTGAAACAGGCAGCCCAAAAGCACAGGAAAGACCAGTCAAACCCTTCACGTTGTCATACTTAAAGAACTTCACTTGAGATTTGTAGGTTGGCGTAGTTTAAAAGCATATATTTGAAATTCTTGAGAGCCAAGAGGTTAGCAGCAAGACTGGCTGAAGAGAGTGAATCAATTACTCTTACCTGTTTCATTTTACACTTTACACATGCTATGGAAGAATCTTTGGCTATTTTTATACATCTGTCTGTTCAGTGAAGCTTTGGCAGGGTAGCCATTTGAGAGGGCTGAAGATCTGGCAGTGTTGTAGTATCTTTTGTATGCTGAAACTGTTGATAGTTCCATAGCATTGTGGAGAGCTGTATTCGGTGACGTTCATGGAAAAACACGGTACTGGTAGCCATTGAGAAATAAAAACACCTAGAATCTTCTGAAATCTGTAAACCTTTTCTCCCTATAATATATTGGGAAAAAGAATTCTTTCCTACATGTTCTTTTGTATTATCATCAGTTATGGTGACTGTGTTCTTTACATTCATTTTGAATCTGTGTTTCCTGTCATGAGCAGATTAAAAACAGAAGAGAGCAGAGTGAAAGTTTTCTATTGCAAACATCTGTTTCTGAAAAAGGATTGTATTTCCATGTCCTGGAACATCAAGGGGAAAAGCTTACCCTCCCCGGACACACACCTTTGGTTTGAAGCAATAAGGAGTTTATAGACAAGGTTGCTTTACTACAGTAAATAGAAAACCCGATTCTGCTATTATTTCCGGTGGTTAATCCAGCCTGGGTGTCTGAGGAGCCCTTGGATCAGTGCTCCTAGCGGAGAGCTATCTTATTCTATATATCTAAAAAGCTTAACATATCTTTGGGTGTAATATAAGCAATGCTTTTAATAACGCCTATCTTTTCTATCTGGAATTCAGTTTTATATGCAAATATTGCTGTCTAGGTAAGTGTTCTTAGAGACTGTCAGTAGAAATGGTGAGTGGACATACTTGCCCTCTATAAATTAAATGAAATCCACAGACAGAAAAAATGGCTATGTCAACGGACTTCACAAGGGAAAAAAATTAGTGCTGACGTATCATCCATATCTGTCTGCTTTTAAAGAACACAAGACTGGAAAAGGAGAGAAAAGATGTAAGAAGCACTGGGGGCCAGACATGCAGTACTTTCTCATACTATATGCAGTACTTTCTCATACTTTCTGGTATTCTTACCGGAATTTAGCCCTGGAAAGAAGGAAATTTATTTGTTTAGATGCTGCCCTGACACCTTCCTATCTCATACATAAATGCCCTCCTTTTAAAACTTCAATATACTAATATGCATCGATGCAAATACCACCTGAAATATATTTCACTATATTCATGTACTCCCTTACTCCATTGTACCCAAAGATCTGTGAAGTTTTATGGAAAAGTGGGACAAATTGGGGAAACAGTTTGAGAAAATCATCATCTCAACTAGTTCTTCAGTCACAATTGCCTTGGGCCCGAGGAGGCTTTTGCTGGTATGCAGCAGTGATTCTTCCTTTCTGAAGTGGAAGCACATCTTTAAGTAACAGCCTGTGTCTAGAGTTCTACTTTGGGCAACATTATTAGGATGGTCTTCTCTCTCCTAATCATTTCTCTCATCTGCTAAACCTCCTTCAGGTATACTCAACTGATGGTGATATTTCCATACCTGTGAAGATATCAAACACTCTTAAGACTGCAAATATTGTTACTGGAATTAATAGAAAAATGAAGAACACTTAAAAGTTTTAAACAAGCTTGGCAAAGTTAAGTAATTGTCTGTTAGGAAGAATCTTACAAGCAAACAGATTTGGAAAATTTAGGAATAGGTAGGAACTCACACATTCTGAATCTCTGCTTTGTAACTCTGGATGTTAAGTTTAGTAAGAGAACCCCACAGCTGCCTTTTTACAATGGCAATTAGCATGACATCTCTTTCTCTAGAGAATATATTAGTGTGAACATTTGCCTGTGACTTACATGTCTGTCCAAGGTTCTCAGAAGAGACTCTACAAAGAATAATGAAGTGAATCCCTCAATCTGCTTCTTGGAATAAAGATCTTAAGTATGTGAGAATAGGGTATAGAGAGTTCTGCCTACCTTGTTCACATTTAAATCAAGTCATTAGGCACCAGACAATTTTGAGAAGTCATTGATGAAAAGCCTACAATTTATTTTTATAAATGGTTTCAGTTCCTAAAAGATATGCCCTATTTCCAATCTAAATTAGTCTAATTTCACTTTCCAATTTTAGATTGTTTAACCTCATTGCCTTTTAAGCTAAAACACATTTTACATTCAGAAATCTTCTCCCTTTATATTAAAAGAATTTTTACTGTTTTTTTTTTTTTTTTTCTTAAAGAAATGGCATGGACAGATTTTTTTTCAAAGCTGTCATAAAATAGCCTTTACACATTTTAACTTACAGTTGTGGCTACCTAATCTTTTCAGTTTTTCAAGCTCTTCTCTTCGGGGTAAGCACCAAAATGTACCATAATACTATTGCTATTGTCAGTATAATTTGTCTGCTTCTACTGAACTATCTGTTAAAAAAAAAAAAGAAACAAAAAAGAAAGTGTTGCTGAGAAAGTTTGCAGATGATACACAGATTGATAGAAAAATAAATAACATTTATATATTAGAGAATAGTGTTTAGCTGCTGCACTGCACTTGCACTGCACTGGGAGCTCATATTCTTTCTGTATGATCTCTGTATATCAATTTCAGTGTCAGTGGTTTCCACAGTCCCCTAACTGGTAGGAGCGACATAAGTTTTTTGTTTCCAGGTGTGTGACGTTCCCCATTTATGTGTGTTCAGACATTGCTTGAATGAGTTCCCCTTCTTACCAAACAACCCAGCTATGTATAAGTGGCTCTTTCTCAATATTGTTTATCATTCCACCAATCTGTGCATCATCTGCAAACTTTTACTAGCAGTGCTTTCGTATTTTCTTCTATGTGATTAATGAAAATACTAGTTGCTAAAATGAGATCAGTGGCTTAGCACCTGGAGTTGGTAATGACGTAACATCCATTTGTTAATGTACAGTTCAATATACATTTCACTGATTATTTTATGTTAATTTAAAAAATAAGACTGTTATGAGGCACCAAAATAAACACTTTACAAAAATGTAGATATGGCACAGCCAAGTGTATTTCTAGAAAGATGGAAGTACATAAAATGCAGAGTTGTTATAATTATCTCTAAAAAAATCAGTCACGTGTGTTAATGTAATATTAAACAACACTCTCAGGTAAAGATTTTCAATGTTAAGTTTTTTTTTTTACCTTTTATACACATATTCAGAGCATATTCACGGCTATGCTCTGGATATTGTGTTCCCATCTGGAGAACACAGAACACCTATGGTTTGTGGGATACTTTGGCTGGGTTTGCAGTTGCTTTGTTTCACCAGAGCGATGAAAAGTTGCTGAAAGAGACTCTTGCACCTTTTGCTTTCTGCACGCCAAATTCCTGCTGATTCGTCACCTCCAACCATTAATTATTCCTCATACGTGACCCCCTTGTTTGTATTGCCTTAGTCTGGCTTTATCCTGTGTAATGTGTAACATTCCCCAGGCTCACACCATCCCACTCCCCTCATATGGCAAACTGGCACATAATTCAGGTGGAGTGGCCAGTTTCTGAGGGCACCAGGTTGGTTGGGGGTGACAACAAAACCGCCCTGCTCCACCACCTGCTTTTCTTCTGCCACTGACTCAGAGAGTCAGTCCGACTGCTGCTGTTGAGGGAACAAGGGCATTCCATGGGCACTGGCTCTGTCTGGGCAGGAGGCCAGCACCATCAAGTAGCATGGGTCCATGTTCCCAGCCCTTCTGGCGTCCTGGTGATGGCGGCAGAGACTAATCAGCTCTTCACAGCCTTTCCCTGAGCCTCAGCTCCTCACTTTTCCTCCATCTCATGGCAGAAGTGACCTTGTCCCTTCTCCTTCCTCCATCTCATGGCAGAAGTGACCTTGTCCCTTCTCCTTCCAGCAGCAAAATGCGATTTTGCCCACATTGCTTACAAGCCTGGAGGCAGCCATCTACATGTCTGCTTTCCTCTCCATCACGCCTTCAGGGACGGTGCTCCTGGCTTCCCCTTCAGCGCAGAAAAATGAGGACACTGCCTCCCACCTCCCTCTCAGCTTGTCTGTAAGGAGGATCTGGCACAATAGGTGCTTTCCTCCCAGATGCTTCGTATGAATGGCCATACTTGCTGTTATTTTTTGTAACTAAAAGTTGTTTTGTTGTAGTTGTTGTTTTCCCCCCCATGTAGAATTGTTCCCTTTTGGACTGGCCACCATCATCCATTGTTCTCCATGAAACAGAAACTGCCATTGCCCTCAGGGGAGATGGTGGCTGCCTATACTGTGAGGCATCATAAAACACAGACCCCATTGGGAACAATGAGGAAAATCCTTCTCAACGTGGCCACCAGCTGAGGCCTGCCGCTGCTCTCGGCCCATCCAACGCGCTGGGGAGCGGCAGCCATGTTGAGGAGATGCAGTGGTCCACTGAGCAGCCTCTGGGCCTGGCCTGCGGGGAAAACAAGATTACATGCAAGAGGAAAAACATGCAAGCAAAACCAGCTCAATTACAAGAAGCAAGTGAAATAGTCTTCGTGCAAGGTTACAATGAGTTCCACTTCTGTGGGAGCTAGCAGAGCTTTTAGCCAGTTTTGTAGGGGAAATTAAAGTCCTTTTTGCTGCTCTCTCCCATTGATGCTTTGACTCTTCCTTAAATACTAAGAGAACAAAATTCTTATTTGACAGTTTTAAAAGGAAACAATTTTTGTCACAGAATAATAATTTAATCTATGAAGATGTGATATTTTTTCATTCTCCCTTTTCACTGGGCAGCCTCTTGCCTCATATACTCTTGGGTCACTGGAGTCTGTATTCTTTTTACCAAGATAAGAGACAAAGAGAGTCTAATAATGGGTGGTCCATTTTTTTAAAGGCCTGGTTTTTAATCTCTAAACAAATTAATATATTCAAATACATCTTTGAAGTTACTGGAAAATTTGTTTTGTAATCAAACCATACATATTGTACTGTTAAGGAGAATACACTGTGTTTTTCATGGAGAGTAAAGAATAATCAATAAAGCATGCCTGAGTTTGAAAATTCTACCCTGATTCTAGAGTCTTTAAATGCATTCAGTGATAAAAAGTAATTTAAAAGATGATGAAATTTGAGGGCATACGTCATCAATAATTTTGCACAAGCCTTGCTGTAGGAATGTTGTGATTATTTTCGAAAGTAAGTATTGTGATTCAAGGAAATAAATGGGCAAGATCTTACTTAATAGGAATTCAAGTCATTCAGGTAATTAAAATCAAAGCACACGCACCTAATTCAAACTGTAATCTGTTAAAATCCCACGTACATAAGCCTCCAGATCTCCCTACTTTTACATTTACAATTCTATAGGGTGATTTGGTGCTATTATTCTTCATAGCAGAAAATTTTCCTGCCAAAAAATCCCTGCCACAGAGCAACACTAATAAACCTTGTGATTATGCCTACAGCCATTTCAGTGGCTTTACTTAGATTGATAAAGTTGATCTTTAAAGATTCAGTGTACGCTCTCTTCAGAGTAGGGACTGTAATTACTTTGGAAGTAGCGATTCTTGTAGAATGGTGAAGCTGCATTCTCAACTGAGTCACGGTGTTACTGGTATTATGTACCTAATAATGTGAGTTTGGGAGCTGAGAGGCAGCTTTTTGGTTTCGAGTCATCCTACTCAGGGTGCTAGGTGTGCTCACTGTCTTCTGCACTGGCTAAAGGAAGGAACACCCTGTGTTTAGTAATAACTTAAACAATGGAGGCTACTGCCCAAAGTAAACATTGAATGGAGAGTCAGAGGATCGATTAGAGTGAATGAAACAGTGGAAAGCGGGAGGAAGCAGGCAGGGAGCAAACCCAAAAATCATGGTACAAGGAATGAAGTGAATACACAATGGCCTTGAAAGAAAGCCAAGGGAAGGAGCTCTTTTGAGCTGAGAGCCCTGACTGCAAGCAGATCTGGGATCATGAGCAGAGCAACAAATTCTTGTTCAGTCTCACTGTATTTCAAGAAGTGGGACTTTATTTGTAGTAAAACAGGATTACTTCAAAGAAATACCTGGCTCTTGTAATCAATTTCTCATTCTAATAGAAACAGCCTGCAATGTCATGCATACAGGCTAACTACTTAGGCAATGATGGATGCAACCAGAGAAAGCAAAAATGAGGAAAAGCAGGGAAGGAGGACAGAGAGATTTTAGAAAAAGACATATCAAAATGGAAGAAAAATGAAAACTTGCAGGAAATTAATCTAAGGCACAGAGAGACAAAAGAATGTAGTCAGGACGTATTCTTCAGAATGATAGTCAGCTAGGAGATGCTAGTGGCTCTGGAGAAGAATAAACCCTAAATGTTGGAATTTCTGATAAAAAAGAAGACCCTGTCCCTCCTGTCCCATTGGCATTTCAGAAAAGCAGCCCTCTCAGACAGGCAACCAGGCACCACGATGGAGGGTTAAAACACAAGAAGCTGCTGCCCATTTGGAACACACTCCGTCTCCTTTCACATCTGCAGAGCATTTAGCTGCTTGCATCTGGTTGTGTTTGCGCAAATATAATTCCATATTCACTAATAATTCCCGAGGCTAAAGGCCCCTCTCCTGTAACCTTGTTAATATTCTCACAAGGCCTGGTGTGAACGCCTCACAGCATTTGGATTAGAATTCAGTCTGGTGGGTTTTCCAACCCACCCCCCCTCGGCCCCGTCTCTTACTCTTTCTCTCTCTCGTACTTTTCTGGCCTCCAGTTTCCTGGCCACCCACATGACGAGACACTCTCCCTCCCGCTCTCTCCCCATTCTCAGTTTCAAGGAATTTCCTTTTGTCAAAGGCAAAGTGTGATTGACATATTTTCCCCCTCTTAAGTGCAGTCTTCTTAATACTTGATTTAACTATGTCCTTATGGGGCTCGTATAATCATTACCTAGGTGAGAAAGAGACCCCCTGCTCCCTCTCTACCATCCGATCTTGGGCTTCAAGCGCCAGACTGCTGGCTACTTAGCACTTTTTACATGTTCTTATTCACTTTTAAAAGATGTTTTTATTAATTTGGTGGTGATGAGGGATTCCAGATTGACAGCATTGGAAACTGAAGTCATTTGTTTGTCCACAAAACAGGTACAACCAAAGCAGCAGAACTGCTGGGTCCCTTATCAACATGCCTTGGGATCCCCTTTCAAAGCACTTCACCGAGGCCAGAAAAATCACCTTTTTCTCTGGCCTTTCTGGGGAGAAGGCAATTTAATTCTCTAATCAGTCCTCAACCCTGATGCTAACACTGGTAAAAAACTGAGCCAGAGCTCACCCTGACCATAGTGTCACCAGGAGTCAGTGACCTTAGCATTTTGTCCATTCACTTCTTGTCACTCCGTTCTTTAGCACAAGAAACGATGGTTTCCTGTTGTTCTCCAGCCTCTTTTCCATATGACCTGCATAGCATGGGCCCTGGCCAACTGCCCATCCCAGGAAGAGTCCAAGGTGTGCCCATGGTGGTAGGGACAAGGGTTTGAAGGAGAGCAGCCATGGGGCTTGGGAAGGTGGATGGACTGCTTGCAAGAGAAGGAGAGGAAGGTGAGTTCCCAAGTTGGTAGCTTGCAGTCTTTAATGACCCCTTGGTTAATTTGTATTGGGTACCCTGTTGTACTGCTCTGGTTTTATCCGTGTCATGCATATTGTGACAGGGAGGTACAACTCTGCGTTATGAAGGCTGTGGGCTGGCTGTGGGAATTCGGTTGAAGAGGTTGCTCAGACTGAGTCAAACATTTTCCAAACAACGTAGGAAGGATTATGAACAAGTTTTTGACTAAGTATTTGCAAGATCTTATAACACTTTTCAATCAATATAAGAGAAAAATAGAGTTTTGTTTTCCATTTAACAGAAATAGTCCTGGAAACTGATTGTTATAGCCAATATAAAAGGAAATGTTTATGATGTTGAAAATTAATACCATATATTATAATGCCTTATTTTCAGTTGTGTATGAACTTTGCTACATCTGAAATAACTAGGGTGAAATTTCCTGTGTCAGGGATTAATCTGTACCTTGCATCCTTCTTTTCCCCTTTCTTTGAAAAGGGGAGGAAAGTAATTGAGTTTTCAGAAAAAAAAACCCCTAGGCAGACTTTATTCTCATGTACATGCTTAAAATAAACCTGAAAGGGATACCAGTAAGAATTAATGATCCCTACCTAATTTGGATGAAAGACTTGTCTTTTGATCAGCAGTTGGGGCGGAGGATCCCTCTGATGTCAGGAATGTATACTTGCCTATTTCCGTGAAAATTTTCCCACATTTACTCAAGTTATAAACCTCAGAAAGACCTGCTTTGCACAAAGGCATTAGAAATATGTGTTCTCTGAAGGATTTCTGCCCATCCTCAAACCCAGGGGTGGACGGCAACCTTCTCTCCCACCAGAGCAGTGGGGTGCATGGTGTGACTGTGCCCTCTCGGGGCTCAGGAGATGAACAGTGTTTCTGCCTCTGCTGTGGTTTCAGTGTTTGTCTGACAGAGCACGGGAGAGGAGAAGAGACCTTTCTGACAAGACTGCAGAAGGTAGGGAGCTGGGACCAAGGTACTGGGAATGAAGACATTGGGACAAAGAGCTGCTTAGCTTCATGTCCTGATGTTCTGAGAAGGGGTGGGAGGCCTACAGGTAGGACTGGAAACATGACTGGGGAGAGGCATGGAACTCAGATGCTTGTCTCCAGAAATAGAACAGGAATTTCCACACATTGGAAATTCAAAAATTAAATAGAAAAAAAAAACCACCTGGAAAATTAATGATTCAGCCTTTAGAGCAGGGTTTGCGTGATATGCAGTAAATAAGACACGAACAACCTATTGAACAAAGAGTATAAAAGACTTCAAATATACAGGATCTTCAGCAGAGATTCGTCGGAAAATTACGTGGTTATGTAATTAAAGATGTCAAGGTAGCTTATAGACAGGGCTGAAATAAGGTCAGGCTTATGGCTGGTGATCCTTAACATCTGAATGCTTGAAGTCACAATGTCAATAGTTTCTTAACATAGTATTATTTATACAGTACATAGACCTGGTATAGCATATAGGCCAGGACCTACAGTGCTGTAAAGTGAGTTAGATTCTGTATCTCATTAGTGGCTTAAATTAAATTAATTAACAACTATTTACCTTACCTCTGGCTGCAAGTCACAAGGATTCAAAAGCACGCATCCTTTGCAAAACCAGCTTCTGTGTATTCTGTAATGAGATGGGACAAACGGTAATGATATGAAAAAAACCCGCCCTTTCATTCTTGTCTTCCTTTTGTTCACACAAACATATGCAGCTGTGGCTGATATCTGCTGAAAATAGTCATCACCACAATATGGCAAGGAATATTTTCAGTCATTCTTTTAAGAAAGCTTTTATCTTTTCTTGGCCTCGCAATGTCTCCAAGTAATCCATCTCCATTGTCAGGCCCTTGTTTAGTGAAGTATTGTTTCAAGAAGCATAGTCCAGGACTTTTTTACTGGTGTGTGCCTGGGAAGGAACTTAGATGGCTTCAGCAGTTTATCAGACCACAGTTCTCAGCCTGGGTGCTGCCATGTGCCAGGATTGCCTCCTTTACCATGAAGAACCTGTTCCCTGGCTTTGTGTTCATTTGGCTTCCAAGCTGGCAAGAAACTCATGTTGGGTACCTGACTACAGATATTGGTAAAGTACTATATTTACACATTATGGGAAAGTGACAAATTCCATTGCTGCAGAATAAATGAGTTAATGAGGCTGTCACTGAAACGCTTTGGGAAGGTGATGTGAGGACTATTGTTTCCAGCTCCGAGGCAGCTCTGCATTGCTGCAGTGGTTTACCTGTGGTTCAGGTTCTCACAGTTATTTCCATAATTGCAATTGTCAGAAGCTTTTTAAAATATAAGCTACTATTTCTAGACCATGATTTACAGTAAGTGAGATCTGCATGGGCTGCAGAGCTGTGGGAAGTAGGGGCTCTGAGTGTGCAGCAGAGCAGACTGTGCCCCCCAGAC
The DNA here is from genome assembly GCA_026546715.1 of Gallinago undulata. Lineage (NCBI taxonomy): Eukaryota > Metazoa > Chordata > Aves > Charadriiformes > Scolopacidae > Gallinago > Gallinago undulata. The sequence goes on along the minus strand of JAOTQQ010000001.1, from coordinate 82,367,431 downwards.
CAGCTCACCCCACTTGTGATTGCCTTTTCCTCTGGGAAGGTTCTGTTGAATGCCTCATGCCACACATTCTTTTGCAGGTCACCTGCAATTCACCCCTGTGTCCTGTTGGGCCACTCTTCCATCCGATGTCTTCACCGACATACCAGCTCATCCTCAGGACTGTGTGGTGTGATGTTTGGATGGTTTCTCAGGCTTGCAGGACTGCCTTCTAAACAGCAGTGCTCTAGCTGAAAACATAGAAAACAAAATTCTCCAAATTGTGAAGCAGCCTTGGCTTTCAGAATGACCCCAAATAGCTCAGGAGACAAAGTGACACAAAACCTGCTTGAATATTTGTATACTCTCTCTTTTTCTGAAGAAAATCACCTCTGTACTCTGTTGTCAAACATCGGCAGTAATAATCTTTTTTTTTTTTTTAATTAAAATCAGCAAAGAGGTAATCCTGCACCTTCCCTGCCAGATTGAAATATCTTTAAATCTTTTTCTCTTTTAACTGAGTGTTTGGAGGGGGTGGAGGAAAGAGGGAGAAAAAGCAGCTTGAATAAGTTGCTGGTGGAGCGTCTCAGTGTATCAGGTGTTTTCCAGGCATTGTGTAAAACAGCCCATGCCTTACTGTGCTTAGAACCTCAAAGAATAGGGTACAGAAAGTCTAGAACTGGAATTGGGAATGGGATGAGGCTAGTAGCAAGCAGTATCATGGTCCTGGAGAACAGTGCTGGAAGGATCTATCACTGCCCGGGTTCAATTTGGAGAAAATGGAACAGAACCCAGAAAGCCTTTGGATCACTCCACTGCCATCTAGTACCTGCGAAGCCCAGAGATGAAGTGTGCTGTACCCTCTTTAATGGCCAGACCAATTATGAAATAACAGTCTACTGCTGCTGTTGGCAACTTGAGAAACAAAGACATTTCCATCCCTTCCTTCTCACCCCAAGCAAAGAGCAAGCATGAAGGATGCTGGGCCTTTTGATATTGAATCAGTAGTTCGACAGCTATACTGTGAACATGGACTGATAGCGGGGACAAATGGCTCCATTAAGATGTGGAACAAGATAGCGAGAGAATTCCAAACCAGAACACTTACCCCTTGGAACAGGGAAAACTGTGAGATGGATGGCAACTGGTGTTTCTGTTCACACACAAGTGATCAGAAGCTCCCTTCCACATCCGAATTTGAGCTGCCTGCAGACATATGAGGTGTTGCTGAGGGCTGAGGTGTGAGACAGAGGCCCTCCTTTAGGCTTTCCAGAGGCGGCTCCTGTTCCCGTGGATGCTTTGGACAGTGAATGGCATTGTGCTGGGGACTGCTGCTTGCAGTGCAAGTGTTTAAACACAATGTCAAATCCCTCCTGTCCTGACCCCTCCTGACTCGTGGACATCTGTGAGGGAACACCACTGAGAGGGTATCTGTAAAGAACCGTTTATTTTGCAGTGAAGGGGTAATCTCATAATAACCAGGGAGTTCCTCCAAGTTCCTGGGAGTACCGAGTGAACGTCGTCCGGTGTTGCTGGCTGAAACACTGCAAAGAGAAATACAATGGAGGCTCTGAGGAAGGCAGAGCAGCTCAGCACCCACAGCCCATGTTTATTTTCTCCAGAGATGAAGAGGGGACTGCAGGTCAGCAGGAATTGTGCATTCTGACTGGTATTTATTGACTCAGAAGTCCTTGCTGACAGACAGACAGACAGACAGGCAGGCAGGGAAGGGTTCCATTACAGTGACGTCGTTTCTTTCCCTCTTCTGCACCGAGGTTTTCACTGCTGACACTCTTCACACATTGCTGTGGCTTCTCCAGCTGGTGCTGGGGCAAATGGCAGCTGCCTTTCACCTCACTGATGCTGGAAGGCTGGGTGCCTCTTGGGAACACGACTGTCAGGCTTTCAGCGACGTGCTGCAGCACATCTATCAGAGATGTAGCAACAAAGCTTTGTGTTCAGCCTTCCCTCTGAGACCTGGGTTAAGGCTGGAGGTCTGGGTCAGATGCTGAAGCTGAACTCTGGGTGGCTACTGCAGGTCAATGTACAGGGTCTGTGTGAGCGAGAAATATATCCCTGCACTGTGCTCAGCCCTATTTCCACCTTCCATTCCCTGATGCAGCCACTGCTAATTAGGTCTTTGATTGCCCTAGAGTAATACTGTGCTTTAGGAGAGCTAGTCCTTTGCGTAAGTGATAGGAAGGTAGATCTGCTGTCAGCAATTCACAGGGATGCTACAGCATACTCAGCAGCCTCTGCTCGAGTCAGGGGTCATGGCTTCAATACTTTTGATTCCTAGAATGGTTCCTCCAGAGGATCCCTTTGGATTTAAGACCATACTGGAGATTTATATCTGCTGTTACCAGTACAGTCACCTATACTTTTAGCCACACAAGGCAGCTTTTTTTTAATGAGCCCTGACCAGGAATGCACGATGGAGCAGAATGGAGAAGCAAAATGTCCATGTTTAAATAATATGAATTGTTTCTCTTGTCCCCACAACCTCCATAGTTTTTTTAAGGTGGATCTCACTTTGAGTCCAGTAAACCAAAGGTGGCAGTTCCTAAAGGATATAACAGGCTGCGGTGCAGGATATCTGGCATGTTTGCAGCAAAGTGGTGTCAGATAGATCAAACTGTAGATTCTTCACTCACTTCAAAAACATCATACTTGCAGCATGGATAAGTGACTCACACTAATCTCTTGCTTAATGAGATTTATATTAGGGATGCTAAGAAGATGCAATATGAGGGTGCCCTTTCAGATTCAGTCTTTGTGAATATTGCATTTCTGCAAATGCAAAAGCATATGAATGAGAAGCCAAGCATCAGCTAGCCCGCTTCTTGATTGCCAATGCAAGATTATGTGCAACAGTGCGTGTTTTGTTTTAACAGTCTTAAATGATGAGGTATCTTCCACATTTGGATTCTGGCTGTTTTTCTAGTAATTCAATTCATGCAGTGAGGCATGGTTGCAACACTTTCTGTTCTGTGACAAAATGCTTCTTACATCACCTAACATATATGGAATTCCTTTCAGGCTCTACCTCATTAAAAACTGATGCTTAGATCTCCTGCCTCTCTAATGTACAGGGGCAGATCTAGGCATATTTTCACTTTGAAAAGATTTCCTCTCCTTTTCATTAATGACAGCTGTACAGCTGTCTAAAGACTGGAGATTTCCTTCTACACTGCTGGATGTTTACTGTCTTGGTAATCTGTTTGCAGAGAGCTGCATGCTTTTGTTCCCTCAGAACCTTCCATTAAGCCAAACCTGTTTTCCCTAATGTGGCCTTCCCAGTGAATAGGAGCAAAGAGGACGAGGGATTCAATATGTGTGCGGTGGATGCCAGTGACGGGATGGTACTGCAAGGAAAATGCTTTCCTGGCTATGTCTGTTAGCAGCTGAGAATGCCTCATGACAAAGGGCTGCAAGAGTGGAGCTCCCCTCATGACACTGCGTATAGGGTGCCTATAGGTGCACATCAACTTACAGCTCTAAGTGTAAGACAGCCAAACCGGCCCCTAAGCGTTTTGTCATCTAGCCTTGCTGAGCTTGAAGTGTAACAGGGTGAAATATGTTACAAGTGTGCAAATACAGGGCACAGTTATCATCACTCTAATGGGCTTTCATGCCTGAAGAGGGAGTGACTGGACTGTTACCTGTCTTACCTCAGGGCTGACAGGCACCACTGGGATGCTCCAAGCTAATTCCTCTTTGAATAAAAATACATACATAAAACCAAAGCAAACCTTAATTTAAAAGCAAACTTGATGATTACCAGCCTGTTACATGTCTGGCCCACTTTAACTTTCTTTTCTCTGTCTTTAATCCACTGCCTTTCTCATCTTTCCCCTTGAGGTGCAGTGTCCTTCTGTCAGTGGCTTTCAACTTGTGATCCACAGATTTCTGGGAATTCAAGTACTGCTTCTAAGGGGTCTGTGAAAGAAAAGCGATTTATATCTTGTGCTGTAATCTAAGTCTGTGAAATTTCTAAAGAAGACAGCATGTCTGCATGCCCATTGGGGTGAGCAGGAAAGTAAGATGAAAGTTTTTTCCCATGGGAAGAAGCAGGGGATTTAAATCCTAAATTTGTGGCAGTTTTGTAATCTTTAGGGTCCTTTAGTTCATCTCTGTTTCAAAGAGGCATGCTGGCTGGTACTTTGTGGCTTGATTGAACCCTTCAGTACTTGCAGAAAGAAAGGATGTGCAGTAAGAGGGGTGTTTGTACTAAATTGGAATAGATTCCCTGCTAATGAAGTATACTGTACCTTGCCCAAATTCCTGTGAGGACGTGATGTCCATGCACAGGGAAGATGCTGACATCAAACACTGCAGTTACCTCCTTAACAAGAACAGGCACAGATGCAAACATGTGCTGGATTTGGAGGTGAAAATTTTTTGATCCTGTGCAAATTACTGTAAATCACTTATGTTTGATCTCTAATTCAGATCCTATTTAATTCCTTTGAAGGATACGCCATTGTTTTTTCTTCCTTCTACCCTGTCTCCTGGTCAAAGTGCTATCATGGCCCATTCAGCCACCAGGTTAACCTTTAATCCTAATTTTGCTCAGCACATCTAAGCCCCTCAGAGCCTGTGATTGCATTTGTTTACGGCAGCTGTATTATAGAAACAGCTTCTTTTGCTGTTCATGGATTAACTCCAAAATAAATGACATTCAGGAACAGTGGCTGTAAGAAAAGCCTACGTGCATCTTTACCTGTAGCTAGATCTTAACTTTTCCTTGCAAACCTCAGTAAACTCTACTTAGCTTAGTTGTCTCTGTTGCTGCAGAAGGAGAAACAGACTTTGTTTTTTGCCTTTTGCCAGTGAATCTTCACCAATGATGTATGCTGACCACATAGACAACTTATCCATGTGGTGCAGGTTTATGGTCTTACTGTTATTGATCTGTGGATTAAGTCTAGGAAAAATGACTTTTGGTACTGAGATTAGAAGCAGATTAAAGCATTTTTTAAAATATAGCAGGCCTCTGGGTCCTCTGATAGATCTCCTTTTGGTTTTGTTTCTCTCCCAAAACATCTTGTGATTTTTTGCAGTCAACCAGGATAACATTAGGTATTATGACGTATACAGTGCAATGCACCTAACTGATTCTCCACAAAAATATGTACTAACAGTTTTGTAGGTTTATAAAACCTTAACTGATGCTGAATATCCACAGATACTGAATGCTGTGTATGTATAGAATGAAACTAAGGGATAGTTACACTCTGGAAGCTGATTAAAAATAATCCTGATGGGAGCAAGTTTGTCTTTCAATGATGACAGACCACACTAGTTTATATTAACACACATTAGTTAAGAACGATATTTGAGTTTAGATCAACAAATTGAAATGGAACCAGACAATAGGTCGTTTCTTTCTGGCTTGCGCATACTTGTTATATAGTTGTTATTTAGGTCCTACTCTGGACAAGCAGAGCTCAGTGCAGTAACATACTCCTTTTTTCTAGCTTTGCACTTTACCTGATGGATTCTGGAGGACTGTTAGCTTTCCCTCTTCAATACGTTTCAACTATGGCCAAACTATGGCTTGCAAGATAAATATTTCCTGGTGCATGGTTAGTCCAGGAGCATTCAACCTGAAGAGACAACCCAGGAATGCCCCCATAGGAGGCTCTAGGATCCACTTCAGCAGAAGGGTGAGGAGACAGTGCTTTCCCAGGGCATAATGCACTCCAGTAATACCTTGTGCCTTCTCCGAGCCGTTGTCCTTGACCTTGTGCCAGATTCTTAAAGCAAGCCAGGTGGCCCAGGACAGTAGTGCTGTGGAAACTCCTGTGCATCCTGGGGATTTCCAACTCAGTAGTTCTGCTACTCTTCCAGCCCTGGTTCAGAGGCCGCAGTGAAACACAGCCTTTTTGTTTGTACATAGAGCCCTACGCTTTAAGATGTGCTGGTTCAGCAGCATCAGAAATAAATCAATAGGAGTTAAAAGGCACTGTTCTGAGTAAAGGAAAAAAAATAATCAGTCCTCAAGTGATGACTCTTGAGTTGAAGGATCAGATACAAAGAATGAAGACTTAACAGTGCAGCCTGGTCTTTTTGTTGAACATTACTGCATTTTGACATATGCGAGGATAAGGGAAAAACTAAAAATTAAACTTTGTTATCCAAAATAAGCAAGATTCCCTAATCCTGGGAAGAAATGTAGTTTTTGTCACTGGCTCTTGGGTATACATATTTAAACTGGAAAAACCAAAGCTTTTGGGTTCAGGTTTTGCAACATAGTTCAGTTGGATTATGAATCTGGAATGATGAAATTGGAAGTTGCAAATGGTTGTTGTTGATGCTTTTCTTTAAAGATTTGACTGTTTCCCCTTTTGTCTGCTTTTGCTTCTGTGCATATCCTGTGTGTCCCTACTTTATTTCCATGTCCCTCACCTACACCTAACATGCCTGTTATTAACATGTACTGTTAGTACTGTAGGCTTCATTTTCAGAGGGGCTGCACAAAAACAAAAGCAGCTGCCTTTGGCTTCGGCTGGAATTCAACACCTCTGAAAATCAGGCACTAATGTTTTTCAGTTGGAAGACCAGATTCCCTTCTATAAAATAATGCTTTTCATTTACAATTTAAAGAACTTCCAACTTCTATGTAGGTTTTAAAACGCTGTGTACGTGCTACGTTCGCACAGGAATCTGGCAGCCATTTCTAGGGAGCATTAAGCAAAAAGATCTTGTAGCGAACAGCGGAATTATTTTTTATTTAGAGATTACATAACTCTGACAAAATGGAAACCAGCCCCCGTGCTCCACTGTAGACCAGAACTTTCTCTTCCCAGATGGAGGATGACCTTTAATTGTGTCAGTTCCACCCCACATCCTCAGAAAACAAGGGCAGCTGCTTCACACATGAAGGGAAGCAGCGACTGAAGCAGCCATGTTGACCAAGGATAGATCATGACTGATGTAACCTTACAATAGCTATGTGAATTAGACTCCATCCGTCAATCAGGTCTGCAAGAGTCTCCAGGCAAAAAGAATTGATCTTAAAGGTCACAAAGCGCATTAGCCCCCGCCTACCTCTGTCCCTTTAGTGTGGAGGGCAATACTGACGCGTCCAGAAAAGCTGCCCATCATGGTTAACCCATGGGGGATCAAGCAAGGTTTGTTGGTAGCAGTGCAGAGAGTGACACTGCAGTGGAGCTGCTCACTCAGCAGCTGTACAGGAGGAACAGGGAGACTGGGAGCTGATGGTGCCCTTGGACTCACCCTGATGGAGGGGAAGTTGCCGTGCAGACTTCACGTAACTGGGACTCACAGCAAAGCCAGAGAAACTAGAAACACAGCAGGTATTCTGCCCCAAGTTAATTCACCAGTACTCCCATAAATGCCTTATCAATAATTGCCTCCCAAACTCTGACTTATGTTCCCCTGCCTTTTGCTCCTTTTGTTCCAGCCCCTCTCCTAAACATTCAGGTTTTTTATTCTCTCTCCCTGCTCCTTTAATGTCTTCATGGTGCTGAGGGGGTGGGTAGGTGGGAGGTGCTGGGACCCCTTCTGTGGAGCAGCTGTGATTGCTTCCCGAGGATGTGTGAGAGTTGGGAAAGATAGAGAGGCATGATTTTTTGCTGTACGCTGAAAGGTTTTCTCCATCAACCTGAAAAAGGACCTGAGAAGTGGTGAAAAGGTATAGAGTTGTCAGCCCTGAAACAAAAGTGTTCGCACAGTTGGGAAGTAACTGGACAGTGTCTGCGTCCTCTGATGAGCTGAGACGATTCCATTACCCACAACTTGCCGTAAATCAGCTCTGGAACAAGCAAACAGGACAGTTTGCTCTGCTATTCCTTAAAGTTCGGGGCTCTTGGTCAGAGAAATGACTTCAGTGCAGCGGTCGGCATGGAGTCACCGCAGCAAAGACTTTATCGTTTCTTTTGATAAAGTTGTCACCGAACGCAGTCACACGCTAAAATACAGCTTTAAATATGAATTCACTTTGACTATGTTTATGTTAACTTTCTGTGAACAGTCAAGCAATTTACTTTTATTGACAAGAAAATCTGTAGAAAGTCAACGTCAAAGATACATGTGTGTGCATTTAAGTAAACTAGTTTTAAGTTCTCATGCATAAGCATTCGGTTTTGAAGTGCTTACACATTCCCTCAGCCAAAGGAATGGAAACAATACGATGTGATTTATCTGACCAATCAAACCTAACCCAGACAGCTGCAGCGCAGGCTCTCCTGCTGGCTGTTATTTCCATGCCGGCAGAAGAAGAGGGTAGATGCCTCAGATGATTGCATTTCTGTTGTGAGCTGGTCACTCGGCTTTTCTTGCTGATGACTCAGAAGCTACAAAAAGCACAACCTGCCTGCAGGGGTCAAAAGGGAAAAGCCTAGGAGCCCACTCAACCTGGTGCTCACCGAACAACTGCCTATATAGGTGGTATTCACTAAATTGGGCCTTTTGTTTCTGTATTTAAATAGGAATATGTTGATAGGAAGCAATTTGCATACTGTGCTGGATATGAAATTCCCCCTCTTCCCTAATTAATTCAAAATCACTAAAAGAACTGTTGACAAGTTTCATGCGACAAGTAGAGTATTAGGACAAAATGGTGAAAAATATGCTGACGTTTAGTGCTGTACTCATGTAACACGGTGGATGCACGATGTCATCACTGAAATAACAGTTTCAAGCTATACCTGTGTGAATATTTCTATTAACAATTCAAAAGTGAAATACAAAGGCCTCATTAAAAAGAAAAAAACCAACAACCACCACCAAGAACCAACATCTAGATCACTGAAGGATATGCCAAAATGCCAGCAAAGGTACTGCCAAACATGAAGATGTCTAACTTCCTCAGGGCTATATACATTTCCCAGCAAAGCTTCTTGTGATCTCGAAGGTCTGCCACTGAGCAGTTAAATCCTGGCTGCGTCAGGTAGCACAGCACGTAACCTGCAAGATCTTGAGAAGAAAACCAGCATGGTATGAGCAGGATTCCCCTGCGCATCCCTCGGGTTTCTGTGATGCAACAGAAACCCCTGCCCAGGATTCAGGCAGGTTTTGTGCACGCTCATCCCGTTGCCTCCTCTGACGGTGATCCCACCTGGAAGCACGGATTAGTTCATAGCTCCCCGTTTATGTTAGTTCTTGCTATCTCTCTTACTTGTCTTTCCTCTATCTTCACCCATAGGCAGGGAGTGTCTGCCAAGAATTCGGGAGAAAAGGTAATCTGAGGACAGACTTTCTGTGTTTTCAAGGGGTGCATTTTGACTGAGGTGTACATTTGGAACAAAATGGCAATCAGAGTACAATGCTCCTCTGATCATATACTTAATCAGCTTTGTTAGCATGATCTGCTTGCTGCCTAAAACTTTGTTTTCCAACTCAGATTTCCCTTTTAAAAAATACTATTTTGAAAATAAAAAGTGGTGGGGTGGGGTTTTATTTTTCTTTCTTTTTTCTTTTTTTTCTTCTTTTTAAACCAGAAATCAAACCCAGATGGATTTGCAAATTTGTAAATACTGTGATTTTCGGCTTGTCACTGAACTTCCCCACCCTTTGGCATATTTCAGGCAAAACCCAAGTGCAGCCTGATGTGCCCGTTGCAGGGAAAGGACCTTTCCTGAGGCTGGGGCTGGGGCTGGGGGGGGGGGGTTGGAGTGAGTGGTGGTGGGTGGGTTGGTGGGTGCACAAGGGGAGCTTCTGGTGGCTCTGCGAGGGCGGCAGCAGCGGACATCTGCAGCACACGTTTTATTTAGTTCTTGTTTGGAACAGCCCTGTGAGTGGCGCGAGAAATCTCGCACGTTTTCTCAATCTGTCCCCCGACCAGGTAGGATTGACAGCTGGAGAAAACCATATATTCTGAGTGCTAAATAGGTTATCCACCATCCATAAGAAAGAAAAGCAGTGAGCTTTACAACCATGCCTCCCAGCCGTGCCCTTGTTTTTGACTTTGCCACTGGCAAGGCTGAGTGCCTGACCCCTGCTAACGTGCGGTGCCTTTAATAAGGGGAGGGAGGGAAGTAATTTTATACCCAGCGTGTGAGTGATTCATGTTCTCAAAGGGGATAAAAATGTTATTAGAAAATTCTCCTGCCAAATGTGTGGCAAATGAAACCAATTTATTAATGCTGTGAAGCCAATGTGTGAAATTGGGATAAAAGGTGAGGTGCGGGCTCACCCCCGTGCTTACTGCAGCAGAATGTGCTGCAAGACAAAGGGCCCTTGTCCTCAGAAAGGGGGACAAGTGCTGCTGTTGTGACCACAAGCACTAGCAGCAAGCAAACAAACAAAACGTTTTCCCCAGCTCAGATGCACTTCAAAGCCTTGGGGTGAGAGAAGCAAAAGTCTGAAAGAGCAGGCCTTGATCCTGAGCCATCAAACTGCTGCTTGAAACCTGTAAAACATTGTCAGGACACCTTTGAAAATGCTTTTATTCTTTCCGTAGTTCAAGGCTTCCTCTTCATTTAGGGTTATTATTTATTTTATTATGTGTTAAGCAGTCTCAGTGTGCTCTGTGTTGAACAAGACACAAAACAAAAACAGTCCCAGGCCCCAGAATGCTCCCAGTTTGAAATGAAGTCCACAAAAGTGAGGCACGGATTTGGAGCCAAGCAAGAGGCTGAGACATGGCCCGTGCTTTTATACTAATGTATTTTACATGGGATAATGGTGAGGGGTGACCATATGTTCACGAAATACCTATAAAGCAGGTGCTGTACTATTGACAAAAGCAGGGTGAAAGAAGCATATATTGAAGTGACTCCTAAAAGGTCAAGAGTCCTGTGCCTGGTGCCCTTAAACTGAAGAGGCCTGTGACTCTTCCTGCATTCCCCTAATTTTTGCTGTCTCTGACAACGCGCGTTTGATGCATCTGAGCAAGACTGAAGCAGCACGTATGGAGCTATACGCAGAATGTTCAGCTGTACATCTTTTTACCTCATATGCAAATGGCATCATCGCTCTATTTTCAGCACCTGGAAAACATCAGCATCAGGACAAAGAACAGTCAGTCAGAGCCTGTCAGGACAGAAGAAATATGCAGGGGAATTTCTGCCTTCTCCTGCTGTCTCATCTTCTCCATAACAGAAAGTACTCCTTCATCTAATGGTAGCTGACTTCCAAGTATCATGTAAGTAGGCATGCTCATGGATTCCTTTCTCTTCCCGAACAGCCCCCAAAACTAATAATTCCATTTCTTAGCTGCAGATATCTAGAAATCAGATTTTGATTTCACTGTGGCAATTATCATCTCCAGGGTGGTTTGTTGCATTATTTTATACCAAGAAACAAGGCCGAGGATTGTTCTGATCAATTTCTGGAGAGCTATAACCCAGCCATTAGCTCACTTAGCGCATCCAAGCCCAATCTTTCTGCTCACCTTTCATTCAAGAAAATACCATATTGTCCCCCAGACTCTGGCAGTAGGGTAGAAGAGGTGATAATGAAGTCAAGCTTTGAACAAAGAAGTGAAATATATTCAGAATGTTCCTGAACAAGAGATGTGAAAACTGTCTGTTGTTCTTTCATGCTGAAGAGGAATGCCCAGGAATTTGATGAAAGACTGCAAGGAATAAAATTAGCCGCTGTCGTTGAGCACACACACAGTATGAGTGGCCACATATCTTTCTCCATTTACTTCATGGACTTGACCTCTAAATAAAGTTGTGCAGATTTAACTATTCTCAAAACTATGAGGGTTTTTGATTTTTGCCTTTTTTTTTTTTTTCAGTCTAGATTCTATTAATGAATCTTGTACTGGTAAATTTATTCTGATATGGGATTTCTTCAAGGTTCCCTCAGCTACCCTTGTGCCACTTTTCTGCCTGCCATTGAACCAGAAAAGTCATTCCACAAAATCTTAACATTATTTGTATTTTGTCTACAGAAAGGATAAATTAATTAGTTTCTGACATAATATTAACATTTTATTAGTGTAAGCCACAGAGCACGGTTGCTCAACCAGAGCTGAGTGCTCCAGAATCCGAATTAATTGTTTGGGTTAGTATAAAATACCCAGAGTCGAGTCATCTGTCAGGTGAGTGTCTCCGTCTAGCTCTGTTTATGGCTGGAGTTGAAAGGTGAAGTCTACGGAATCAGTACTCCAGTCCCTGCACTCCATATCATCAGATTGCAGCATTCAGCTTTTTTGCTATTACACACAAGTCCTTTGAAAAGTGACATAACCGCAGCTGATTGTCAGGACATAGTATTCTGAAGTAGAGTCCAAGGTCTCTAACACATAAAAATCCACAAAAAAATAAAACCTACCACTGATTGGCAGAAAAATAAAAAGATTCAAACTCCATACAAGCCTCAGAGGTCCTGGCTTCATGAGGGGGTCCTGCATCATACTCTTCATCTAAGCCCATAGTGTTTTTACCTTCACAAGCTGGCCATCATTGTTGCAAGTTCCTGATTCCTGTGTCTCTTAACTTTGTGTGTGACTTCTACGTACTCTACATTTTAAGAACAGCTTTGAGGCTCAAAGCTTAATTTCAGTACTTGTCCACCCTCTTTATGGAAGAGACCTCAGAAATACCTGGCTGTGGGCTCCCTCAGTTGTTACAGCCAAGGAAAAATCTTAGGTGTTTATTGCACTTTGAAACACATTCAAGCACACACTTGCCTGAAATATGGATGTACTTAGTATTTTCTGTCTGATCAGCTGTTTCCATGTATTCTTTGGACCCTTCAACAACATCAAGAACCCAGTACATTCAATCCATGGACTTTCCTAGAAGGCCCTTCAGAGCAAGTAGAATCTGTAGACAACCTAGACAAAAGATACCTGTGCCTAGATTAAGGTACCATGGATGGAACTACATCTCAGAAGATGATGTCTGAGATCAATAGGCTGTTCAAACCGTTCTTCAACAATCTGTTAACCATATTCCCACCATTTTTTTTTTCTTCTCTACCACTAACACAAAACTATCAATACAACACTCAGCCATAAAGAAAGCCAGGAAATTGTCCCTTTTGGTAAAAGATGAGAAATCTTCTCCATGGGGTCCCTGAAAAGCATTGTGTCGCATTGCATGAAATTTAAGAGTTTTCAGTCTAGTGCTAATACTGGAAATGCATTTCCTAAACAGAGGCTGTTATTTTCACAGTTCCAGTTTGCAGACCTATTATCTGAATTGGCTAATCCCTTGCTAAAGCCTATAATGGGTCAATGATTACAGAAGAATATAGTCTGAGTAGCAGTAAACAACAGAAGAAAGTAACTCCATGAATTCTGGAATTAAGTGAACATGGTTGGCATCTTGTGGTGGTTTAACTTCGGTGTCTAATAATGACACTAAAGAACTGATGCACTTCCTCTAATTGGCTTCAAGACTGACTATCTCAGTGGATTCTCTGGGGTCGGTGAAGAGTTAAGCTTACCTTGCCATCTCCCCATCAGCAGGGAATCACTGGCAAGGGCTCTCCTCAACAGGTAGTGACTATCATATTGACTATCCGGAGTTAATATCTCTGAAATAGTCACTTGTGTCAGATATAGCTGAAACTGGCTAACCTTTTCAAGCAACATTGTGAGAAGAAAGAGCATAGAAAGGAAATTATACACAAACTGTCATCACAATCTTCAGTCTTCCTCTTCAACAGTCCACATGTCCTTACAAGCTTTGCTTCCTCAGGAAGCGTTTTAGTTTACCCTCGGAGCAGCAAAACCACCCAATAGGGTTTTTTGCCACATTCTGATAATTTTGTATATTGCATGGAGACTTATGAATCAAAATGATGGAAAGGACAATTAAAGTTTTTGATGGCACCTGTGTTGGTGTATCAATCCTCTGGAATTACTCTACATTTCCACTCACATGAGCAGATCAAAATATAGCCTCGTTTGTGTTGTAGCCTACTTTTTTAGGGAAGCATAAGAATTTCCATTTTGTATTACAATACTTAATTGGGAGCTGTTTATTATTATACCATTATTATGATGTGTTGTAAGTGTTAGTAGGCAGAGTCATCTCAGTGTAATTTTGTATTTCCTGGAATCCCAGGTCCTTGGATGTCTCAGGCACAGTGCTTTAGCCAGTAGCAGTGCAGATGTGACTGAGCTGTAACAACCTCCTGGTATTGCTTTACCATATAAACTGTGATTTATAGCTGTATAGCACATCATTTGCATTTGCTGTTGTTTGCAGCTATATGACAGCAGTGCTCTTCACAGCGTGCCAGAACTATATTTGGCCTTGGATGTTAACATTTTCACAAGACTGTGCGATTTTGGCTGGGGCTAGTTTGCATTCATATGTATATACATATGTATATGAGGATACTGATATATACACCCTCTTGGGCCTGCTCCACTATTCTGCAAATCTGTTTGGTGCTGATCTTAGAATCATAGAAAAATTTGGGTTGGAAGGGGCCTTCCAGGGTCATCTAGTTCAACCCCCCTGCAATAAGCAAGGACATCTTCAACTAGATCAGCTTGCTCAGAGCCCCATTCAACCTGGCCTTCAATGTTTCCAGGGATGGGGCATCCACCACCTCTCTGGGTAACCTGGTCCAGTGTTTCACCACCATCATTGTGAAAAATTTCTTTCTTATATCTAGTCTAAATCTACACTCTTTTAGTTTTAAACCATTACCACTTGTCCTATTGCAATGGGCTCTCCTAAAATGTTTATCTTCATCTTTCGTATAAGCCCTCTTTAAGCACTGAAGGCTGCAATAAGGTCTCCCCAGAGCCTTCTCTTCTCCAGGCTGAACAATCCCAGCTCTCTCAGCCTGTCTTCGTAGGAGAGGTGCTCCAGCCCTCTGATCATTTTTGTGGCCCTCTTCTGGACCCGCTCCAACAGGTCCATCCATGTCTTTCCTGTGCTGAGGGCCCCAAAGCTGGACAGAGTACTCCAGGTGGGGTCTTACCAGACCAGAGGGGGAGAATCCTGCTGGCCTCGCTGCTTTTGATGCAGCTCAGGATACAGCTGGCTTTCTGGGCTGCAAGTGCACATTGCTGGGTCATGCCCAGCTTTTCATTGATGCCAAGGGTTGCCTCCACCCAGGCGAGGACCCTACACGTGGCCTTGTTGAGCCTTATGGGTTCACATGGGCCCACTTCTCAAGCTTGTTAAAAAAACGAGCAGAGCCGGCATGCCGTGGTACCTCTGGGGTGATGCCATAACTCAGATCTTGTGCAAGAAGCACAATTACTGTGTTTAGGGAATTCCTCTAAAGGAAGTTGTGGGACATAGGCTGGCACTTCGTGTTGACATAAACCTGCAACCTACACAACGTTCAGTGCTTCAGCCATCAGGAAGGTTTGTTACATGGGCCGCTTTCTGCAGCAACTCTGAACTCCTCTGAACATATGGGGACACTTTAATTAATGCATTTATTCAGCAATCACAGATACCTCATTGATTCCTGTTCTTATCTAGTTTCCCTGTATCTCAGAGACAATAGAAAAAGTTACCTACTCCTCTTTCAAGCTTTTCTTCATTATATCTCAGAAATCTTGAAAATAGCCAGTGGCCTTTTTGCTGTCTCATGTTCTCCTTGGGCACCTCTCCCTGTCTAGTGTCCCCACTTAAGGGGGAAGATTTATCTTTATCACAGTCACCATTCTAAGAAATAATAAAATTCAGAAGCTACTGTCATGAAGTACTATCTGAAATAGTTCTTCTGCACCAAATAGCTGCTCAGGTTGTTCTTATTCACATAATTTGGTTTTTACATTCAACTTTTTAGTGCATTCTTGTCTGCAGTCAGGGACTCACAGGGACCATCACAGTTCTGGTGCTTTCAGTATTTGAAGAAATATTGCTTTGATCAACAAAATGTATGCACACAATGAAGATACAGATTTTTATGCATGTCCAGTATCCTATGGGGGGCATGTTGAGTTTTTAGCACATCCACTCCCTATGGACCAGACCCTTCTGCCTTTGAAAGACATCCCAGGATTAGAGAATATTTACAGAATATTTTTCCTTACGGTCTCAAAAAACTACATCTTTGTTTGGAGTCTATTCTGTGTATGGAAAAAATTCACTGGACTTTCTGCTGGTTCCAGACTGCTGGTTCCCAAAACAAGGCCATCTCAGGCAGCAAGGACTAGGCAGCATTGGAAGCAGTTGTCTGGAAAAGAGGTAAGACAGGAAAACGAGGCAGATTTTATAAGTGTTCCCTAGTCTTACCTTTCATTGAAATTGTAAGTAATGCATTTACCCAAACACAAAGCAACTTTAAATAGAAGACAATATTTTCTGTGTATGTGAATTTTGTAAAGCGGATGTTTAACTTTACACACAAGACAAAAATTAAGGTGTTTCCCTATATTTAGATTACATACTAGATCCGGATTGTCTAGTCTTCCAGCACAGCAAGCCTGCTACTTTGAACTGCTTCTGTCTCTGTGTGAGGTGCTGGGAACCATAACTCCTTGGGAAGCTGGCTGTAAACAGGGGTCGTGCCTGCCCTCCTCTAGGGGAGTCCGTAAGCATTCAATATAGAATGAAACACTAATGTGGAGTGGGAGTTTAGGGTGTATTTTCTGAAACTTTTTCTTCCCCCATCCCACAAATTGTCTTATATATAAGGCAGTCTGAAAATTTTTAAATTTATTATTAGTAAGGTTTTGAAGAAGGCCTTCAAAAGTACAAAGTGAATTTAAGATACATCTTCCCAATTTTCTAGACCATCTGTAACAATAAACTATACAATATAGATGCTCTGTTTTTGCTGGTGGGTGGTACTAGACTCCAGTAAAACATTGAAGCATTACAGTGTTTATCACTGCAAAGAAAGAATGACAAAGAGCTACACCGGAATTTCCCATCACGTAGACTGTGAGTTCCTGATTGAGAGATGAAGGTCAAGGTAGGAGATGTAGTAAACATATGCCATTATGACAAAGAGTCTCTCTATGTGTAGGGGCAGTTGGATTAATTTACCTAAAATTTGGGAAGCACATCTTTAAGGAGTTCTCTTCTTGGTAGCTGAGTGTTGCCAGGGAGCAATGAAGGCCAGCTACTTCCTAAGGGATGGGGACCCAGGAGCTGAGGACAACAACATGTCTGGCAGGGCAACTGTTTTACCAGGCAAGGTCTAGTTCCATGATACCCAAATGAGGTGAGCAGAACAGACCAGGGCCAGGTTCAGCCAAGAGTCCAGATCATCTGCAAGCTTGTTATGATGAAGCAAGTACAAGATCAAGCCAGGAAGTCAATCCACAAGTCAAGGTTGGGTGTGTTGATGGTAACCAGGGTTAGAATCCAGCAATCATGGGGAAGGTCTGTATTGACAAGACAAGTCCATGGTCAATGTCCAAAACAATGGAGTTCAAGATCTCCTCTCCTCTCCTCTCCTCTCCTCTCCTCTCCTCTCCTCTCCTCTCCTCTCCTCTCCTCTCCTCTAAAAGAAAACAAATGCTATGCTTTTAGTTTGGGGCAGTATTAGATTAGGTTGAAAGAAACATTCAGCTGAGTACAGGTCTCCCAAAGAGAATTCTGCAATCAAGAGAGATGTATCTTCACCTTCTCCAGAAGACCTGTTTCAACTACATTGTGTGAAACTCTGCTTAAATTCCCCATGGTGCCTGATCCATATTTGCAGTCCTTATCTTATGTATTCCCAGCGAGAACTCAGGCCAGAGAGCTGTTTGGTCTTTTCTGGAAATCCAGCAGTTCATGTGTGTCGTGGTTTGGGCCAAACTGGCCACTGAAATGAATGACAGATGCTCTCCCTGACCTCTCTCTCCAGGGAGAGGAGGAAGAGAGAGAAAGAAACTTAGGACTTTAGGAAAAACTAAACTACTTTAATGGAAGATTAATAATAAAACGAAAATAATGAAACATATACTATATATATATATAAAACTGTATCAAACTCCTAGGATGATTATCATGTAGCCATCAGGCACTGGGAAGGTCCCAGCCTGGACTCAGTGACAGACGGGACCTGGACTCTGGATCTGGATTCAGGAATGCCCGGATCAGGATCAAAGGCAGATGATCAGATCATATCCTTCTTGGATGCTGTCCACTGAAGAAAGAGAGCTGACCCTTTGATCCCTCAGCTTTTATACTGAGCATGAGGCAGGTGGGATGGGGATGGAATACCCTGTTAATCAGGTTTGGGTCACCTGCCCTGTCTGCTCTTCCCCACAGGTACAACCCCACTACACTCTTCTGCTTCTGACCCTTCAAGAGGGCAAAAACCAAAGTTATCTGACCTTAGTTTTTATAGCAATAGGTATAAGCAAGAGCCTCTCTGCATACCATTCCTTGGCATAAATTACAAATAATCAGATCTTTTCACTCTGAGAATGAAACGTGTCTCCACAATATGCTGTTAACTTCAGAGAGTTCAGTTAGTTAGAAGAGGCTTAGCTAAAAAGTAAAATTACTGAACAGAAAATTGGTTGTTTTACCTCAAACCAGGACAATGTGGCAAATGCCACTTGCTATGATTAAGTATTAATTGGAGCAGGGACTTGAACCTTGGTTGTGTGTCCAGTGTCCCTGCACTGGACAAGTGCCGTATCTGCTAATCTGCAGAACCAGTCACTTAGAGTCAATGGGACTCAGTTTGATTCCCATTCTGGTCCATCAAATGTCTGATTGTTTAGTTGAAGTGGAATCCTGTGAAGTGGAGAAATCAAAAGGAAGAAAGCTTGTCTCTTCATTTCCTTCTTTCCGAGTCAGAACAAAACACCCAAACTTATTTTTAGAATAACATTAGTGAACACAGTGCAATTTTCTTGTCGCAAGCTAAGACAGCTTTGATGATTAGTCAAAAGTGTTGTTAGTTTTCTAGTTAAAAAGTCTCTAAGGATATGCAGCATAGTTTTTATATAACCAGCAGCATGGTGTTTTGAGAGAAGTTCAAGTAATTGGGCATTATCTGGGTAAAACTCAGATTGACAATTCTGGTCAGGAAAATGTGTCTCAGCAAAGAGCCCTTTGCAGCATTAGATTAATCCAATTAAAACTCTTGGTGATTGTCATCTGTCCTAGAACCGGACTATATGGTGTTGGAGTCGATACTCCACAACTGAGTGGAAGGAAAGAATGCAAGATAATAGGAATAACATATGTTGCTGTCTTGATAGGATGCTGAGCATTGTAAATCATTGTGGACTTCAGCCAGGAACAGTCTTCAGCCCCTGCTGAGAGTGTCAGCGGCATAGAGTTCCCCAAGTTTATATCCCTTTGCACAAAACTTGTGCAAATCTGAGCCCCTCCTCTCTGGTCCAATAAATTCTGAAATAGAGAGATCTTGATTCTCCATTCCTGGAACTGCTGATTTCAATCTGTAGGGATTTGGCTTTTTTTTTTTTTTTTCTGTATATTTCCTCCTTAAAATGTCTTTAGTTGAATGAAATCAAATTGTTTTTCTGCAGCACATTGGCAGAAACAATAGGACATCAATCACTGAATCTCAATATCTTTTCAGCCAGTGCCTACAAGCCTGTTCAGTTCTGCTGAGAATGGACAGTCAAACTCGATGCTGGCCTTAACATGAGCTAGTAACATGTTGTCTTCAGATGAGTTGCATCACCTTACACTGAGGTTAAATAGGGTATTTGGAGGGCAGTTTCTTTATGCTTTTGCTCCTGTTTTTACAAAGCATGCCCTTTGTGGTGAGCTCTTTGAGTGAAATTCCACAGTCCCCAACTGGAATGTCAATAGAAGTGGAAATCCTTAGGTGGTGAAAAGCGTTGTATCTGTAGTTGGCTGAAAGCCAGATGAATAAACATAATTTCTATGACAAACATAACCCATAGTCAATGAATAGCAAAACTGAGTGGAATATGATCAATTTATTTTTCCCTCCACGTAGCGAAGCACTCAAGTAGGACTTCTGTATCTAGAAATAACCCATACTGAGGTCTCTCCTAGACTCCTCCTTACCTGTTAAGTTTCTTCATTTCAGGTTCATGTCCAATTTCCCTCTTGCTCAGGATGTAAACAGCGCAGCCTGCAGAATTCTTCTTGAGCCGTCACACAAAGAATATTCCTTAGACAGAAGGAAACACAATTTAGATATATGATCTGAAAAGGAACTAGCTAGATCTGTTTAATCCCGAGGTTGGTACTGTGCTGTAGGAGTGAGTTGGTAAAGTGCTCTTACTGTGATGTTCTGCATGAGGCTGACACAGCACACTCCTACACCGCTGGAATTAAGTCAATTTTTTCACCTGTTTGGAGTTAATGGAATGCTACACACTACTAGGACAAAAACAGTAGGTGGCCTTGGTATGATGAAGTCTATCGGTTGGGAAGCAGTCCCTCAGAAAGTCCAGCTTGTGGTGAATGACTGAATATGACCTTTTGGTGCAGTGCTATGGCTGAGTGAGCCCAGTGAGTGATGGCTGGGTAATCACTGGGTGTATAAACAGATAACACTGAATAAAGAGATCATATTTCCTCTGCAAACAGTGCTGGTGATACGTATCTGGCACTAGATGGGTGCCCGGTCCTGCTGTCTACACTTCAAAAAGGTGCTGAAAAAAAGACGAGGGTTTAGAAGCAATTGCAAATATGACCGCAAAGGGAGTCTTCATAATGAGAGAGCAACTCAAGTGGAAGTTAGACAAATGCTCAACTATGGCCTGTAGGTAACTGTTCGGACAGAAGATTTTGATCAAACAGTTCAGACAAAGGCAGAAATGACCAAGAGACTGTAAATTTGCACATTGCAAGATAGACAAATTGACACTGAAAATCAAGTTCAGACGATCAAGATCAAATTCATGATGAGGCCAAAGAGTTACTGGAAAATAACTCATGAGCAAATGCAGTATATTCCTTTTAGTTCTTGAAGTGACTAAGTGAATTTACATTATGGTTGGCTGTTTGCCTGTGAGATGTCCTCCAGCTCAGCAAGAGGTTTTTGGGATCTATATAGGATTTCTGTGTCTTGTATTGCACTGGAAGTCAAGATAACCTCCCAGTTTTCTCTTTTAGCCATAAAATCTATGTGCCTACCTGCTTATCTGCTTCTTTGGCATGTGGGATCACTTATTCTCCTTTTTGGTGGGCTTTGAACACGATCCTGAAAGCTGAGAGAGTTTTCTACTCAGAATCTACAGGAAGAGTGAATTAAAGTCACTGGGATCATTTTTCAAATTCTCATCATAAACAAAGAAGCTTGCCTATGCTTATTTCAGTTATGTTCTTGTATGAAAATGTCACGTTTGGCAAATAATTGGGATCTTGCTGCTGTTGCTGCTGCTTGTGTCTTCACCTCACTCCTCAGTTTCTTCAGGCCAACTGCAGCTGTTGTGTTGGTGCTGAGTGGCTAGGAAAATAATGATCTGGAACTCAGCAGCATATTGTGTGCAAGCAATGAATTTATTGCCAAGAGAATGTATAAAATAAATTACTGCCACGATCTGTTTAAAAATCCTCACTTTCCTTAGCTATGGTGACTCCTCAGGCAGCTTGGCCATCGCTGGAAGGCTGGGGCTCTGGCAAAGACTGGGTGTACCCGGGCAGGAGACTGCCACTTGGCACATGATGGCAGGAGGGCAAGAGAGGGAATCAGAAAGGGTTGGCTGGAAGGCTGAAACTAAATTTTATTCTGTAGTGGTGTGAGGCCAAGGTAATTTTTCTGAGGCAGGCAGCTGTGAACAGCTGGATGAGGAGAGCAGGACCAAAGTGGGGAAGAAGCAGGACAGACACACATAGTAGGGTGGGTTAAAAGGGGCAAATTGGAAAGAAAGGAGGCACCTTCATTTCTTTTGAGGCTCTGGGCTGAAAACTGAGAATCATTAATTTCTTTTTTATGCATTTACCTGTGAATAATACTGTGAGAGGGCTTAATATCTATATGCAGAATTAAAGAAGTTGACAATCTGATATTGCTGTCAGGTATTTGATAGCGCAACTTAAAGCTATGTTGGTTGAAAGAAATCTCTTATCCTGTTGGTGAGCCAGACACGTGCCACTGGTGTGCCATATTTTTGTGGAGAGACTAATTAATGTAGGCAGCATAAGACCCAGGCACACTGGTTTTTTTCTGACTTCAGATTATCTGTCATTGCAATAGCTACTAGTATTTTTATAACTTTATTTTTCTGCTTGTTGGATAGCATGGTTCAGCCCAGCAGGTAACCGTAGTCTGTAATCTAGTAGAAAGTGCCTGCTTTTTGCCAGACCGATGCCTGAGCAACCCACCCTCTGCTGAAATCTTCAGTCTGCCTTCATTTTCTCCTACTCTTATCATTCCCTTTCCATGGCTTCCCTGAGTTCCAGCTGTCCAAACCACCACATGCTGAATTCTGCTGCCCATCTGTTCATCTGCATAGAGAAGCGTGACCACATCCCCACAGCCTCAACCAATTTCATTCACTTCCTGCTGTCTTTGGATTCCAGATAAAGCTTTTTTTTAAATAAACCTTCCCCTAATCTGTCCGCTTACTGATGTTAATGTGTGCACTTTCATTTAGAAGGAGGCTTTATCATAATTGCACTGTATTGGTTGTATTGCCCTCCTAAAAATGACTCTGTAAGTAAGTTTGTGACTTGAGACCATGGGAACGACATGCATTTCTTTGTGTCTGTTCCCATTATGCGTTCAATCCTGCATGTCTCCACATTTCATGTGTCACCTGGTCTCTCCAGGAAGTGCTTGTATTGAGAATTTGCATTTATCCATTGCTATGTTAGCAGTAGCATCAAAAGCCCCAGTCATCAATATGGCCCTGTTTTATATGAACACATGAAAATTCAGCCTCTTCCCCAAATTGCTTACAATGTGCTAGCACCACGCAGCTCATACCCCTGCAGCAAAGCAGTTCTCTTCTCTGGTATGGATGCCTGCAAAATGAACATCATCTGGAGGCAATGGATCATTTTACCTAGGCCACCAAACATGTGTTTGTTGCTAATAACTTTGGTTCACTATTCAAGCATGGCCAGCAAAACGAATGGTCTGGATTCAGAAGCCTTTGTGTGCCAGCTCCAGTCTTCCCCACACATTATTCTATAACGTAAGTCCCTGATCTATGGACGTTTGTTTTATAGCCCTATGTAAAGTACCATGTGTTTTACAGAACAGAACAATAGTGACAGCCACATTTTCAGTCAATGTGGTTTGGGATTTGAATGTCTTTCCTCTCTCTCTCCCTCTCCCTCTCTCTCTCTCTCCTCTTTAGGTCACTGTATTGTTTTCAGAACTGGCATATCTCAGCAATCAGCAACTTACGTATGATTGGTCTCTGCATTACCTGGGAGCTCCTTGAGTCCAGTGCCAAGAGTGTGTCACAAATTTAAGGCATGCAGTCCTCAGAAAAGATAATCCCAGCAAAGTGGTAAAATTTAGCTTCTTTTTTTTTTCTTTTTTTTCAGTCATGACATCCAAGGAATGAGTAAACCCACCAGAATACCTGTCTGGCAGTGTACGCGACCGTTGTGCCGCTCTGTAAGCCAAAGCACTTCAAGTGATGACCAGTGAAAGCAGGACACCATTGCCTGGGAAACCAAATAAATAGAAGCACACAGCCATCCATCACTGCCATCTGGAAAAGATTGGGCTGAACGTCTTCCTGTCAGGATCTGCTACAGTATTTATTTGTATAGCTGAGCTTTGACTTTGGGGATTTCAACAAAATATTCCTGTCAGCGATGATTCGAAGAGAAGATTTGGGTCTGATTGTCAGGCTAGTGTTAAGTCCTCTGTTCAATTTTTGCAAAATTATGATTGTAACTAATAGCTGCATTTCTTTTTTCACATGTAGGGACTTCACATGCGTGGAAACAACATGTAAGAGATGATCTCATTTTGGCATTATGTACACGTGTTACCAAAGCACCGTGAATGATCATGAGTTGGTGACATGTACAGGTGTAAATGATTCATGATGGATGAGTTTGCTCCTCCGGTGTATGTCTAAACTGATAAGAAGCACAAGTTTTTGCTTAACACAAATAGTCTGGTGGGTTCTCCTAACGTCAGAAGATAAACAAAAGCTGAGATGTGGAGTTGTTTTAAACATTAAAAATAGGAACATCTGAATGCACTAATGTACAAGGAGCTTGTGAATCTGATAAGTAATTCTGAGTATAAGGCTGTGCTAATGGATGTATATTACAATGCCGTAAACAAACCTTGAAATTTAATAAAGCGATACTTAAAACTGGAAGGACAGCATGAGGCGCACAAGCTATACAGAACAGAAAAGGGTAAAGAAACAATTTTAGCTGGCTACAACCCAACAATGAAAAGTGTACTGATTCATTTTTTTTAAGTGAAGACACAAGAAAAGGGAACAAACAAATGTAAATGTGCATTTGCTTCTAACCACCAAGGCAGAAGAGAATAAGAACAAAATGTTCTCAAACCAGCAAATGCCACAAAATGCCAAGTTTAGGGAGGAGCATAAGCTTTATGTACACTGATAACTGTCAGAAATTCCCTTTAGTCAAAGAAGGACAACATAGTTTCTTAAACTGAAAAGGAAAAATAACTTTGTTGTTCAGAAGGGAGGGAGTCTAGTCAGTGAAGACAGTGTCTGGTATCTGCTGTGCCATCTGAGAGGGCTGGAGAGAGTAAGAGATGCAGAGAGTAGTTTGGCACCAGGACCCAGGAGGCTCTGCTGACAGAGGACATGGAGCAAATTACTGAATTTGTAGTGAGGAATAGTGTAGTGAGGAATTAAAAGAAAAAAGTGAAGAAAAAATTAGAGAGGATAAAAGAAGATTAAGAAACGTAGGACCAAACCCTCAATCCCATATCCATTGTTTACTTACTTTTTACTCAAGTTGGCTCCATTTGATTTCCATGGGAATTTGTAGGAATAAACCCACAGTAAAGTAGAATTAGGACATTGCAATTTTGATTCTAGTGGATGACAGAACAAGTGCTAAAACACTGGGATCCTCAGTGGAAGAGGAAGGGCAGCCGTGTGCATTCATACTGTCGTTTTCTGAATAGACATAGTGATGCTGACAAAAAGCTGGTTCTTCCCATCAGTGTCTTCAATTTTACACCCTCCTGCTAGTGTTAAATGTGTCAGAGCAGGGAAATCCAGAGCTTTTTCACAGATGGCCTTGCCTTCTATATATCCCTAAGGATTCATGTGCTCTGAGAGAGGAACCGTTTTCCTTCCTGGGAGAGCTATGTCCTTCCCATAGCCCTCCTAAGAAGTCACCATGAAGACGTCCTCACAGAGTTTGTGTTTCCCCAGAGCCTTTTCTTGCAGACCCATTGTAATTACAGCACAAAGAGTTAGAATTCCTTTATGAAAAAACACATTTTCAGAGAACAAGAAGCAGGCAGCATATGTAACAAGGGGCTGTTCTGAGACGGGAGGTTTGAAACACAACTGATCTGTAAATGAAAATGTTGGGATAGAGAATGTCAAAGCAAGAGTTACTCAAGACTTAAAAGGGGAGGAGAAGAGCAACAAAGGAAGAAGAATGAGTTAATGCTTAACCTAGATTCTTTAAAATCTGTTTTTCAAAGGGAAAGGAAGGAAGAAGGGAAAACCATTCAGGAAGCATGAATTGGTGAACTAGAACTCAAAAAGTCTAGCCCTTGGAAGGATCACTGCCCAGGGATATAGATGATTTCAAACAATAGGTAACTTTTTCTGTTATTTTTTTATTTCTTGCATTTTGGGTGTCATGTTCTAGACAGGAAAATGGAAACGCAGTGTGCTTATTCTGTGGGAGAAAAGACAGAGATTTAATTAACACCTTCAGAGAAAGAATCACTAATACTCAAGAACAGAATTCAGGCATCAAACGCTATTCTGCAGAGCTGAAGCGAACATATCTGAGAGAAAAAGCCACTATTAAGGAAAAAAGTCATGCTGCAGAAGACCTTTGTCTGGCCAAAACCAAGTGCTGCTGATTTGCAGGAAATTTATTTGTAGTAGCTTTGTTCCAGAGAGAACTGAACCTTTGAGTGTGTGCAGACAAGGATCTTCCTTACCTTTCAGCTCTTTGCTAAAACTGTCATCTTTTCAGTTGAGTGACAGTATGTACTGCCAAATAGTTTGCAAGAGCATAGGTGAAGAAATAAATTAAATGATACACAAAGATGAAATTATATGCTTCCAGGGATCAAATAATATGGTGTGTAGTTTCTCTATTATTTTACAGGATGTGTTATGAAATTGTCAGACTTAAAAGCCATGGTATGAGAGCAGCAGGTGAAACTTTCCCAGCGATTGGCTTGCTTTCCAGTGGAGATGGGACCTTGGCATTCTGTGAATAAAATGTAGAATCTGGTGTCTTCACTGAGGCTTAAAAAAAGCAACAAAACCACCACCACCACCAAATGAAGGAAAAAGGAGAATGGAAAATGTGGAGAAGAACTAAAATTAAAAATTCCCTCAGCTGCTGGACTGTGGGCTATGTGTTGTTCGGATAATAACTCTGGGACTTTTGTGTGTCATGGTAATGTACCAGCACTTCAATATTTAGATGGACAGATATTGCAGAGATGCTAAAAAAAAAAATCACACTTGCTTTCTATATCCAGTGTTTTGCTAACTGGGAGGACTCACTCTAGAGATGTCAAACAGCATTGCTTGTGCATTCCCTGGATATACTCCATCGAAGGAGGCAGCAGTTTTATTTTCTGCTTAGCTCTCTAGAGAAATCATGATGCACAGTCTTAGTTTGGTGGTTGTATTGTTAGCATATCCCTAATGGCTTCAGCTTGCCTCTCCTCCTGGGCAATGATGCCTTCTTTGGCTGCGTTACTGGCGTGTAGTAGCAAGCTCACAGTGTCCTGCCAACTTGGAATGCGTTATCAAGTCTTCTGAGTGCAGATGTGCTTTTATTTTTGCTACCTTACATTTTGCCACAAAACTTGGAAAAAGGGAACCACTGGTGTTTTTCTGAAATCAGACTGAACTTCCACTGTGCCTTTTCACTTCAGTTCATGCTGCTAATTCATACTATTTACTTGCGTGTCTTGCCATAGATAATATTTGGGTTTACTTGTTTTGCAGAAGGAGTTACGTATCTCATCCTTTGCCCATAAAAATAGCATATTTGTATCTTAAGAGGGCCAAATGTGAAGGCTGAAAATATAGAAAGATATTACAAATATTAACATTTATTATTTTAAAGTATATTTCATGACTTTTAAGTGAATCTAAATTTTATTGCATTTGAGTCATGGTTTCTGAGCTCTATGATTGGCAATGCTTTAGTCTGAAGCTCAAGGGGAATTTTTGCTGTTGGCTTCCTTAGGTGCAAAACTGCACCACTATGTAGGGCTCAGATCAGTTGACCTAATCTCGGCTAATAAACTGAGTTTTATTTTGTTTATGTAAACTACCTCCAAATATGCTATATGCATTGGTCTGACAGGAAGGGATTTAGATCATTTTAGAAAAAAAAGATACACAGGAAGTCTCTGGTGAAAAGAAAGAAAGGAAAAAAAAAAAAAGAAAATAGCCTTCTTGAACACAGGCTAGATTTTGCTTTGATGAAGCTGCAAAGAATTTGAGCACATATGAAGAATGTCTTATGAAAGTTTCTAGAGCCCAAGTAAGACGTACTTCACTCCTTAAAGCATTAACATAGAGCAAGCCCTCATGTCCCATTTGGTACATTAGCCACAATGCATCAAGCACCTTCAACTTACGACCCTGACATGTCCCAAGTACCCTCTGTTCAATTACCTCCTTCAACCTAGGCAGTTGTACTTATTCTAGGACACCTTTAAGTGCAAGAAGACTATGAAGGAAAAAAAAAAAAAAAAGATAAAACCACCTCAGCTTATATGATGCTACTGACAATTATTTTAAAGTGATAGAAAATGAGGGAGGAAGCAGGAGGCTGAGTGAAAGCAAATGTAGAGCCCGTCATCAAAAAAAGGAAAAAGATTGATGCTAGTAAAGGTTGTGGCTGTCTCAGATGGCACGCAGGCTACCAGCTGGACTGTTAGCTGTGATAGAAATACTGTGGGTTTTTTTTTTTGTGAAATATTCATGGTAACTTCTTGAAAACATTTTTCTCATTTCTTGAGTCACACTCTATGAACTGTAAAGTCACAGTAATGTGCTCCTAGGCCAGGAATTGTTTAGAGTCAGGAGTAGAGCTGGTAGATATTTTTCACTTGAAAACAATTTTTGATGAAAAATGGCCTCTTTTGTGAAACCCTCTGTATTTAATGAAAAACAGAAAGCAAATATGTTCTTTGACTCTAAGTTAAGAGTAAATATCATCCCAAGGCAGTGTGAGCTCCACATGAAGGGGAAATCAAAGAGTGGGAAAGTGCACACACTCCCTAGAGCTTCTTTCACTCAGAACCTGTCATTTCCTCCATAGGGGTGCTTAATTTAAACTGGTGCAGGATACAAATCTTGAATACAGAGGAAAATAACAGTTACAGGAGGAAGACTACAGCTGTTGAATGTCTTATCAGAGAACATCAGCTAAGGGCTGAGCATAGTTGTCTTTAAACCTGGACTATGTGGCTCACCTGTTTGAAAGACTTATCCATGCAATGATATCTTCTAGGTACTTTGGATTTTAGTGTTATTCATAGTCTCCCAGTGATTCTGGCATATTTATGGTCTGATGAGGGTTCCCAAACACAGTAAGCTGTAGCTGAGGTGGCATTTTTCAGTCTAAACATCATTACCTTCAAGTTGTCATCATTTCCTGATGTGCTTCTTCTCTATTTAGAGCTAGTAATAAGCTGGATTCCTCTCTATCGTTTAAGTATTTGTGCAGTAAATAGTTCTGGCATCGTATGTCATTGAACATCTCTATGCTTAAACATATGTGAACTCTCAAGGACTAAATTTAATCCCCAACATCAAGCCTTGCAGGGGGTGTCAGCCTTGCATTGTACAAGGGAGTTTGTTTATTGACTATCTTGGTGATTCATTCCTTAAGCACATAGTATAAGGGAGACTGATACTGTGACTGATTATGTTTCATTGATGTACTCTTATAAACTGATGTCTTAATTACATTTCTTGTCAAAGGGAAGGGTTACAGACAGTCCCCAGAGGCACAGATACACTATACAGGACCTCTGGTGACTTGGGGTTTTCTTATGGGAAGCTTATCCCAGATAAGGGCCCCTCTTTATAGAAGCAATGAAGAGGAGACGTGGATCACCTAAGAATTGAGCTGGCAGCTCTGACAGCTGTGAAACTCTCCTAACAGCAGTGTCACTGAAGAGAGCACTGCACAGATCCTTCAATGGATCCTTCAATGGATCTGGTACAGTCAGACAGCACTGAGGATCCTCTGCATGAAGGAGAAGTGAGCATGTGCTCCCTTAGAGGCTGTCCTGCACCCACCACAGGTGTAGGAGTCCTCACTGTTCTGCAGGGCTGTCCTCCAGTAATTTGCAAGGAACCAGACGTGCTGTATCTGGGAAAGGAAGTCTTCCTTGGTAAGCAGTATCCACAGTTTGTTGGCAAGGAATAGCAATTGTAGGAACGGGTAAGTAACTTATCATTAACTTAATTTTTCTTTACTCGTGGTCTGACACCTCTGGTGGCCAAAGTTGTTTCGTCTGCAGCAAGGTGAGTGATAGTCAATGGAGGCAGAGGGCCTTATACTGGGTATGCTAGCACACATCTCTGCTCATTCTTCATGATGAATTTCATTCAACATGGCTTGAGGGTCATGCTATTTATTTTTTATTTCCCTTTATTTATGCTGACATTTTGAAAAAAAATGCATTTTATTGATTTATAATTTTTTGGAAGAGACATTCTTATGTAACTTTTAGTTTAGAATGTCCCTCCTGTTAGATGAAGATAAAAAGAAATATTTACATAGAACTGTGCTTTTTGCTATTTTTGACTACCATTGTTTAATAGTTCTTTTTCTAACTTTTTTTCCTGTTTTTTTTTTTTTTCCAACGGAGAGGGAAGACATTCTGAGTTTCCGGGCTCTACCAAGAAGCAGCACAACCCTGAGGATTCAAGGATGCTGATGCCTGTCTGGAGCGTAGACATGTTCCCAGTCTCAGAAGGAAGAAGGAAGAGTTGCATCTAAATGGCAAAGGTCAATGATACCAGTTGAGTGGGGATGATCGCTAAAACTGGAGCTGCAGATTTTTTTCAAAGCCTCTCTTTGATTTGCCCATCACCTTCTGAAATTTTCACCTATGGGACTCACATTTTCAAGTCTGACCACTGGTCAGATTTTTTAAAAATTGTGAGCAAAAGTGATTTAGTAATTCCTAAGCATGAGGAAAAGTGCAAAACCGATGTTTTCTGACTCTATAAAGAGGGTCGGAAGTGCTCGAGTGATAAAACAGATGCAGACAGAAACTTCAAATTCGGCAGAAAAAATTTCTTCACTAAAGACAAAAGTTTGAGAGTGTCATGATGAAAATTGATTTGCTTTTGTCTGAATAACAAGCACTCAAAAATCGCACTGGGTCTAGGCTCAGTTCATTTTAAAGAGCTCTTGTGGCACTCTTAATAGCAAACGCCCACTGGAGCCTTTACTGTGTTAATTGTGTTTCCTGTATATAAATTATTTTCATGGACTGTTTGTCCAACATATGCAGTAGTGGAGGGCACTGTACATGTGTATTTGAAGTAGGGGAAATGGTATGGTATAAGTAGGCAGATTTCATTGGTTCTGTAGCATTATGATCTCTGTTTTAATAATTGCCTTGGCATTCTTGAGGATCAAAATGCTATGGAAATACAAGTTATAATGTAGTTATATAAAATTAGAGCGGCAGTAAAAATGAGAGTGAGCTAGCGGCAGGAGAGGATACATGAGAAAACAATTCCTAAACTGAAAGGGGGATTAAAGGTTCATTTAAACAGGTTGCTATGTAACTCTGGACTGACCACAAGCATGTTAAGGCAGCATTCAGCTCCTCTGTAAAACATTTGCTGGTCCACAGGAAGAGTTTGTTGCATTAAGTAATTTATGGGGTGCTAAGAAGTTCCTTAAGCTATTATTAAAAACATACAAAATCTTCCCTGGTTAGGACTCTAGTAACTCAGACTTCTAACTAAGCAGAACTGATAGGGCAGGCCTTTTGATGTTTAATGAGTTCTGAAGCAGATGTGAGATGTGATAGACAGGGGAGCCGGAGTGATTTAGTGCTCATGGAACAAAATGATGAGATCCCCTCCTGAAAAAGAAAATTTAGCTAAAAAGGACAGGTTTTTTTTTTTCTTTTTCCTTTTTTTTTTCTTTTTTTCCCTTCTTCCTTCTCGGTGCATGTGTTTTTGATTTCCTCACCCCGTGCCTCTCAGTGCTGGCTTGTTTCCATTCAAACACACACAGAACACTGAAAACTAATTAGCCCTGGATGCAGCCACAGGAAGTTAGCCTGCCAAGTCCCCTTTCCCCCACAATTCCTCAACTTTCTCAGCTTGCCTCAGGCCAAGGGCCTTGCACTGGGCCTCTCTGTGTAGGTTGCCAGGTCTAATTTTACAATTTCCCTTCACCTTATCAAGTGTGCCCCAGGCCCAACAAGGGAGAAAGGATCAGAGCCAATGTTGTGTTGTGGGCCTTTCTCCCCCACACCCAGTCCCCACCCACCTCTTTTCTTTTCTGCATCAATTTTGGGAGTCTTGGTCATATCTAGTTTCAGTGTTGACTTGTTAATCTGACCTTTGCTAATGCCTTTTAAAGGAACCAAAGAGAACTTCACCATCTTGTAAAACTTGAAATCCCTCCTCTCCAAGACTTTTCTTGAAGGTTAACAAATTTTCCCGAGAGCCAGAGGACTACAGGTGTCAACCATTTTCAGGCATCTCATTTCAAAGCAGAGCCCGCCACAATCCCAATGCGAAAAGCCAGAGTCTGATTAGAAGAAAGCAGCAAGCTGGATGCCAACCTACAGTGGGCAGATTCATGACACGTGCAACTCAACTAGAAATACCAGGAGGCCTGCAAAGTTATGAAGGTCTAGGAGCATATTGGGGTTTTCTTTTTGATTCTTGTGCTCAGTTGCTGTGTGACACTTAGCAGAAGTCATTTTGGCTCTGTTGAAATCCCTTTCTAGGCTGGTGATAACAGGACATAACCTTCACAGAGAGTTCTTTGAGCTTTGTGGATGAAAGGCACTGAAGTTCATGACACCTGTTGTTGAATCTCAACGGAAAGGGGTGAAGAAGGAAAAACATCAGGCAACTGAACTGCCCTCTTCCTTCATCTGTGGTATAGATAAGTGGGAACCAATAGCCCTATTGGACTGTTGCTCATCCAGTCCAGTGTCCAGATTCCACATGATCTAGAACAAAGTCTTCAGAGGAAACTTGAGGATCCTGTGTTATAATGGGTAAGAAAAGAAAAGAGACTAATTTGACCATTTTGTCCAGTGCCATTCAGATCTCCAGGAGTTAGAAAGTGGTATAAGCCCTCAAGTACAAAATATTTACTATTGTTGCTTCTGACGACTGTGGATGTTCATGAGAGCCACATAAGTATTTGGTCCTTTTTTATTGCTATTAGGTCTTGAGCCGTACCAATTTCCCAGAGCAATGAGTTGCAGAGTGTAATTGCATGTTGCATGAACAAAGTCTTTTTTCCATGGTGTGCTCTGTGAGTATGTGGAGAAACTAATGCTGCATCTGCTGGTGCTGCATCTGCCCTGTAGATAGAGAAATCCAACCTGTATGGCTGGGAGAGGGAGGTCATCTGTGAACCAGCTCTAAATGAACTCAGAGCTTGAAAATAACCTGAAGGAAAATACTGAGTAGAGTTGCTATGAAGGGCTGCTGTAGGGAAGGAATAAGAGCCTATTCTTGTTCCATCCTCCCCTGCTACAGGACTTGAGAATCGAGTTTTCTAGTGAACTTACATTTTAAACATCTTTACCATCTTGCCTTTTATTTCCATGAATGTTCTTCCTGTAGAGCAGGCGGTGGCACTTGAGGTACCATGTGTGGAACCATGCCTGCCACCAGTCTCTTTTCACAGCCTGCAAAATGTCTGTTCCCATGGTTTATTTAACATTTTGTATGTGTTAGTCAGAGACATCCCAGTTACGGAGAAGTGACTTCACCACACAGGCACACTGTTCTGGAGAGGAGATCAAATGGGAGCACAGGAGTGTGATGTTCTAGACTCCAGTTTGGAGCAACCTTAAATGTGTGGTGTGGAGGCTGTGAGTAGTCCGATAAAATGAAAGGGACTACTCTGCTGACTGCCATAAATACTATGTTCAAGCAGTTTACTAAAATCAGGCAGGATAGATCATTTTTAGGAAAAAACCCTCTTCGATGAGTAGAGGTAGCCCCGTTAGTCTGATTTCAGGGATGTCTAGCATTTGTAGCATAAGCTCTGTTGGGGCAGAGTCTGTTTTTTCCACAAGTGGCCCCCAATCTGTTTGGCCTGTCCCTATTACAACTCTAACAAATGTAAAATTTGACAGGATGACAGCAGCCCACTAGTATGATCTCCCTCTGACTCCAAGCTTTAACAATTCTCAGATTACTTGCAAGAAAATAGCTTCTTAGTTTTCTGATCTTTGCCTGAGTGTCAGAACTCTAGGCCAAGATTATCATATTGCTATTGGATGCTCTGAGGAAATCTGTGAATCCCAGTGAGAACTAAACAGCAGGACATGTATATCTTAAAAAAAACCCACAAAACCAAACCACAAATGAAGACCAAAGCACTTTTTATGCAAATATCCATATTTCTTTTAGTGGGAGGAGAGTAATGCAGAGTGTTTGATAAAAATTATTTCTGCCTGACTCTTGCTTTGAAGTTTCTGAGAGGTATTACCAAATATACCTACAATTCTGGAACCACACCATCCATATGTTGTGTCTATTTTCCACGTGTGCAAACCTCTGATTCTGCTTATTTTTTAGATCTCTTCACTTGTCCTGAAGAGCAGAAGGGGAAAAACAAAACTCTAACATAAGAAGTTGTCTTCCTTTTGTGTCTGTGAAGCCAAAAAAGAGCTTAGATTTCACTAGAGTCTTAGCATAATGAGCCCATGTGGCTGGTCTTAGAGGTATGACATGTATCTGATTGCACATAGGGCTAGCCAAAAAATGTCTATTGAAACTTTGCTTTGTCAAAAAATAAGAAGAGTTTTTACTGAAAATGGAAGATTCCTCAAATTTAAGTTGTTCACACATTCTTCTCAAAACCTAACCCCCAAATTTTAGAGTGCCGTTTCTGAGTACTTTGGGGCCAGGATTTGTCAGCTTTTGTCAGTTTTCCAAAAATGTGTGAGTTTGTTTTATTTTTCTTTCCTCAGTTCTAGGCTTTTTAAAAAGGAAAAGTTAAAAATATTATGCACATCCTTTTGTTTCCCAGCCCAGGCTTAATGAGGCAGGGCTACGACAGAAGAAGTCCTGACTTCACAATCCAAGTCACAGATGGTTCTGCTGCTCCATGGTTACTCAAAACCTCTGTTGTGTGGCAGAGTAAGCTCAGGTCTGTAGCACGTGGCTTGTCTTTCTGTACCTACAGTTTTTTGGCACTGGCTCGTATCCAGACTCCTGGAAGAGATCAGAATCTTACTCTGGCACCTCTCTGCTTGATAAGAGGGTACAATTGGGTATCTACAAGGCTCAGTCCTTACTTTGCTAATCCATGGGTCCCTGAAGCCTGCTTCAGTCAGGAGAACACCTTTCTTCCCTATATTTTCACCTTAAATAACTGCTTATACCCTTAAGAAACTAGCCTGATTCCAGTTCTAAGTGTAGCGTACTCTTTGCTGGAGAGGGAAATAATTAGGTCAGAATTCACTAGATCCTGTTCAAAATCAAGGTGTAATAACAAATAACTACAGCAAGAACATTTTAATCAGAATTAACCTGCACAATTATTTGTCAACTTTGATGCATTTCTATCCATTTTGAAGCGGATCTCATGGGAGTCTTGCCTGACATATTAAAATGCTGAATTTAGCTTTGTCCCATCAAGTTTCTCTTTTAGAAATTTTCACATTTCTAAAGTTGTCCTTGCAAAAGTCTGTCTGTTCACTTTTGATAATTCTGTGACAGAGAAATACAAGTGTAGCCATTGGTGATTCCTGAGCATGGTGAACAGCTTCAACTGAGTGGATGTGGTTGGGTTTAAGGAGATAGGATTGGCAGACCTGCACGTCTTAACAGAAA
The DNA here is from genome assembly GCA_026546715.1 of Gallinago undulata. Classification (NCBI taxonomy): domain Eukaryota; kingdom Metazoa; phylum Chordata; class Aves; order Charadriiformes; family Scolopacidae; genus Gallinago; species Gallinago undulata. Next base: position 82,332,471 of record JAOTQQ010000001.1, on the reverse strand, counting down.
GATCAAATTTTAAAATTTGTGAGGAGCTGATCTCTCAACACTGAATTTGTGATCAGAAGAACCTCCCTCCTGTTAAATAGGCCTGAATATACAAGATCTTAATTATCTTTCTTTGCCTTGCAAATCAGTCCAGGTTCTTTCAGGATCCTCCTTATCTAATACAGAAGAGGTGAAGCCCTTTCTCTGGTAAGTGTATTCGTGCATTATATACACCGAAACTTACCAGAATAAAATGTCTGTTGTATTTTGCTGTGTAAAACCAGTGTGTGGGAATGGTCTAGATCAGGACTTGAAGCCTGATGCAAACCCCTCACCTCCTGCTATCATGTCTTGGAAGATAAGAGGAGCAGGAGAAAAGACAGTCAAGGTTGACTGCGATCTCCAGTACTCTCCATCACCTGCAGCGGTGTCTCCAGGCTGTGACCTGGAGTGTATTTTCTGGATATTATTTTGGCATTAGTAACTAGCAGCCTTCTCAACTTTTCCTCCACGTTCCTTACCCTGTTCCTTTTCTGTGCTCCATTTCTGTGCCATCTCTCTTTTATGTGTCCTCAGGCTTTGATCTGCATTTCCCTTCATATACACCCTCCTCTTCTAATATAAGGAAAGGTAAAATTCTTATTCCCCAAATGGATCAAGCCTCCAAAAGAAAATCAAGCAAATGAGAGAATAATGAGCATAAACCACTTCCAAGTTACTGTAGTTGGACGTATTTTCTTTTTTTTTTTTTTACCCTCTTGTATTGTTTATATGCTATAGCTGGTTGAAAAGTGTTGGATTTTATTTGATTTGGGAATTTTCCCAAGAAATTTGAATTCTTTCAGTAAAAAATCAACATGTCCCCAGAAATTAAGATTTGCAGTGCAAAGGTACGCATTTACGTCATTTACTTGATGCCTTTCTTCTCCCCACTTGGCAGACGTTTGTCTCATAGAGCATGTCTCTCACCATAAGTCCTTTCTTGATGCTCCGTGTGGCAGAGCATTAAGAAGTTATCACCTAGGACATCATTCTAGAGAGGCATTACAGCATGAATTACCCCCCAAGAACCCCTCTTCATAGATGCAAGATAACATTTCTCAATAGAAATGTCATTAATGATGCTGATACTGCTGTGCAGTACTCGTTATGTGGCTGTGTGGTGTCAGCTCTTCTGATCAATCTTCTCTCTCTTTGGAGGGCTAGAAGGCAAAAATATCTTATGGGGAAGGAACTTTTGGGACATGATGCTGAGGTTATATTTGATGTGTTTTGAAAAGGGCTAATGGTTCTGACGCCTGATATCCTATGGGCATCATAGCATCATAGATGAATACTTGACACATTTCTGGTACTTATCAGTCACAAACAAACAGTTGCACAGAGCAAAATGTGGCAGATAGGAACTAGTGAGAGATAAATATTTAAGTTGCTATGTGAAAAGCAAATAAATGAAAATTATATCTATTGTGAAAGTGAAATCATGAAGTAATGAGCCCTACTCTTGTCAGTGGAAAACAAGTGCAGTTGGCAACCTGAGAAAGTCTCTGATGCCACTGTCATCTTGAGTTCCCCTTTCTGAGAAGTTATCTGACTCTCTCTAAGGTATATCCATGCATATAAACATGGCTTTTTATTTTTGAAACACGTGAAATAATTTAGTACAAACTAGAAAATAACTTCCAAATGCCCGCTTTTGCCTGCATTCTTCTGAGAACATATGGGGAAGATAGCACATACTTTTCTTACAAAGAAAATGAAAATGTCATTGTTTTCCCCAAATGAATTTGAAAAATTGATTTTGAAAAAATGCATCTTTGAAATCAACCCCTCCCATATCAATACATCATACAAGAAACCAGTCACCTCTGCAGAAACATTTATTGGTTTCCATCATGTTGCATTGCTTAAAAGATGAGACAGCACGCTCTGCAGAGTGCAGAACTTCCTCTCCTCTCCTCTCTACTTTAATTGCATTTCTGTTCTCAGCATTACATAACTTTAAAGGCATGTTATAAATATTGTTCTGCGTCATAGATCATGTCTATAATTTATACAGCATTTTCACTTTGACATAGTCTCCTAAAGAAAAAGCGAAACATGGGAAATTAAAATGTATGAAGCCAACCTGCCCATTTGAAAGACATTTTGCTCTTCTTTTGCAGAAGCCAATTTGATGTGTTTTGCATAGTATGGTTATTCTGCAAAGTTGGTTTGGAAAGGTTTGATTAAAAACCCTGGGTTGTTTTTTTTTTTTTAAGTCAAGTCAGAAAACATATTATTTCACGTAACTGGTTTTGTTGTATTATTTTAAATTCAAGACGAAATCATGGCTGATTCCCACCCAGAGTGAGGTAACCAGCTTAATAATAGTGGGGAATGCCACACTGAGAACACTGGCAAATGTGAGAACAATTCCATGAGTTTTACATACTAGAGCAAGAAACAGGGGTGCTACAGATACAGACGTTTGCTCTTTTCTCAATTTGCTCCAGCAAGTTAAAAGTTCAACTACTATGACAGAGAATAGGTAGTAATCCCAATACCTATTAAATATTAATCCTTGTTACAAAATCCTAATTATTGATAGGGAGTGTTTTGCTCGATTAGCAACCTTGCAATAGCTTACGCTTTCCCATTGTTTTTGCTTATGAAATGGTAACTATGCAAACTGTCATCTGTATTATTAAGTGTATAAATATATTAATATTTGTCTTACAATTAAATCTCTCTGAGTCTCATGTGGCTCATCCAAAAGCAACTTTCATTTTGAATTTTAGTAATGAATGGAAATAAGTATTTAGGTAACATATTTTTCTAAAAATACCCTTGTCTTTAGCATATCAAATACTTGGAGCATCCACTTTACTACAGAGTAGAAGTTCTGAGTGGCTTTACCCAGAAAGGTAATTTTTTTTTTACATCCTCACCTGAACCGCAACATTTCAACATCCCTGAATTATGTTTTCCTTTGAGTTTTTGAACGATATTTCATTATTAAAATAGGTTTATGTATTGTATTATAGGCTCTGTAGTTCAAGTTCCTGTTTTCTCTTGGGGGCTGGATTTCCTGGCTGGACAGCATCTTTCCATGATGTACCCGAAATCTAGTGATTCCCAGGACAAACTTTCCCAGGAAAGGAGCAGTATGGGAGGTACACATGGAGGTGGGATGGATCTCATCTAATGGTTTCAGTAATGTACAAAACATGAGAAAGCACTGACAGCTTTTGCTGATGGCAGAGACCTGAGGTCACCATCAGTACAGAAAAGGTCATGATTCACACAGGAGAAGAGCAGGTGGCCGTGCATAGAAAGAGGATGGCAAGTTTGCTCAGAACAAAGTAAGAATTGCAGTTTTTAACTTGATTGCAGTGAGTTGCTAGTGTGATATGACTGCGGAGAAAAAACCCTATCATTCTACAATGTATTGAGGCATTTCTAACAAAGGCTGACTTTTAACATCATGAGATGAGAGTTCCCTAAGAAGACACCGTGAAGGCTAAACTGGAAGTAAAATTGCAGAGGAGGCTTGCTGGAGTGGCTGTGAGCAGGAAACCGGTCTTATGTGTGGAGACCAAGACAATTTGTCTTTTTAAACTCTGCTGTCAGACGACCAGGAAGAAGATACTCATGTTCTCTATGCATAATTCAGGGCCAAGTGGCCAGGGTACAAAAGACCAATATAAGCTGAGTGACCCTCCTGGCATGAGAACAAATGGCCGTGAGCAAACATGTGCTGTGAATTGGGAGAGTGTGGAAAAGTATCAGTAGGAATAATGGAAACTGGAAGCTGAACAAACTTCAAGACAGGGCTGGTAAATATTTTAAAAGGATTACATGATGTGATTGCCTGCCTTGGTGACTCGAGAGGTTCATTACAGTCCTGTGTTCTGCTTCCTTTCAGCCAACGTAGGCCTTCCCTGGACGCCAGCCCTTTGGAGGAAGCGAGGGCTAAAAGAGAGTTCCTGGGATAAAATGGCCGTCCAGAGATCAATCACACAGGTTGTGCCAGCAACCCCATTGCACATTTTGAAGGATGGGGATTGTGCCTGCTGTGTCTGAGTGGAGCACTTCTCGCTGGTCCCAGTCACACAGCATTTGCCACGGGTTTGCCAGGAGCTGGGTAGAAAGCTTCCATCTCATGTTCTCCATATGGTTGCTTTCTAGCACATGACATCACCTAAATGCCCGTAGTCCTGGCTCTCCCCTCGAACGGCGGAACGGTTAGGGAAAAAATATACTAAACCTCCTCCCTCCTCCCCCTCATCCCCAAAAACTCGTGCAAAAGTCAAAAGCCTTAATGAATTGTGTTAACTCGGGGGCAACGGCCCATCCTTAGGGCTCATAATTTGTTGAGGATACTTAATTGCAGAGTTGACTTTTGTGGTTTTGTTTTGGGTGGGAAGCCCGCAATTCCTGTTAATGCTGTGTAGCGTACTTTGTGACATGTGGTAACACTAGGGAGAATAAAGACCAGGAAACACATGCGGCTGACAGGCAGGGCCAGTCATTTTCCTCCTGCCAAGTAGGCTGCCTTCATATGTGTTGCTGGCAGTGAGCTGCATGACACCTCAGGTTCCCTCCCTGTGTCTTTCCAAGAGTAACAGAGATTTTCTTCCTCGCAAAGGAAAAATGAAATAATGACAAAAAGTAATAAAAGCCACCATCCCAAGGCATTCAGAAGAGTTTCAGACAGGAGTTGGGGGAGGTTTCTAGCTCAGAATTATTTTGTTACAGATTATGACTGGATGCTGTAGTTATCGTTATGTATTTTATTTTGAAGTGTTTCATTTCTTTAAGGTGGTGACCTTCAGTACGCTGAAAGCATAACTTTGTATAGCCTGGGTAACCTTATGCATGTTTCAAGCACTGTAAGCTGTTTCTAAGGCCTTTTGAGAACATGGTTTACTAATTAAATTTTTGTGTTGACTTTACTCTTTAACAGTGCTGGCATGGGTGCATTCTCGGGGAGCCCTGGTAGGTTCCCCTGCAGTGCAGAAGGAGCTGGCAGCGAGGTGGGTGGTGGTGTATGGAGCCCTCCTGCAGGACTAATGCTGGGAAGATGGGTGTCCCAAGCCTGCTGAAGTGGTGAGCCCATCCAGTTTTTAATACATTTATTATTCCAGCAGTGGCATAAACTGGCTTTCCCTTTTCCCTGATCCGAGATGACTCTTGTTATTCTACCCTCTCTCAGAAAATTACTTTTTCTTTCTTTCCCTTTCCTCAGGAGGGTTTTCACCTCCCCAGTCTCTCAACATCTCTTTGTTCTTTCTCTTCTGTACTTTACAGTCCCCTATGGTCCTTAAAATCCTACTACACCACGCAGTCCCCTGAGCTCTCTGTCAGCTCTTCCTTGCACACAGCATCTTCACAAGTTTTTGTAACTCCTTCCTCTTTATTCTCTGTGGTCTCCCCACACATCCCTGTTTTCCTTATGTCTCATCCTCCTCCTACATGCTTTATGATTTCTTTGGCAGTGCAGAGTAGTTCCTGGTAATGTATTTACATCTCTTTTAATAATGTCTAATGATTAAAGTGTCATGAGTGGCAGGAGTTGCCTAAATAGGTGATAATTCAAAGATGAGACCCTAATTCTCTCTTTAAAAATACAATCCAATTCATCTTTTCTCCCAGCTTTGCTAAAACTATAAACCAGTCTGTCTTACATTTCATATATATGATCTCATGTCAGAGCAGAAGTTTTCTGGAAAATTTGAGACAAATTGGATGAGGCATTTTTGGATTCATATAGAAACTGGAGCATTCTTTTAAACGGATTTTTTTTTACTTTTTTTATTTATTTTTACTTTTTTTGGCGTGTCATGACTCAAAAGCAACATGGTCTGGAAAATTCCAGATCTGCCAAGACCACGGGTTTTCTCCACAGACTTTAGGTTTTCAGGTTCTTCTAGGGGCCCAGAGTAAAATCAGTAAAAGGAGCAGTCTTTTTTGGTTGGTTGTCTTTCTGTCTTCCCTGCTTAATGGAGGAGCGCCAGTTGGAGCTGAGATTCATACTGAAGGACGACCTCCCGTGTAATTACCTGTTACCTCTCAATTGCAGAAACAGAGGGTTAGGGGCCAGGGAAAGAGCTGACCAAATTGAGCCAAGTCCCTGCACGTTCAATGTCAACCTTTTTTATGATTAGTGAAAGCTGGTTGTTGAATGTGTCATATTAGTGCTTTATCATTAGGTGTTTTTTCAGCTTGAGTTCTGAGTTGACAATACTGAAATAAGTGGGTTTTTTTGCTAATACAAATAGATCTTTTTCTCCCAGAAAAATAAAATAAAAAAATTAAATATCCTTTTTTTCTTTAATATCAGGGAAGAGAAGACATTTTAATTTTGTGAAGTGTTTTTTAACTCTTAAAAATACTATCTGTGGGCAAATTTCAAAACAAAATATTATGGGGAAAAATCAAAATGCTTATCAAGAAAAGTGTCCAAATTATTTTTTTTTCCTCTCCTCCCCAAAAAATCTCTGTAGACTTGCTAAGTTCATTATGAATTTGTGAATACTTTTGATTAACCCCAAGTTATATTTTCTCTGGGAAAACATGTTAATTATTTATACCAATAGCTTTTGTAGCTCTATTTTTCAATTTTTTTTCCCTGATGATCTCATCAGTGACTCATGACTACTTTGGTAGAAGTTTATTAGCTAAGCTGAAAAAAACCCTATGGATGCTGTAAGAATTTTGCTTGTTGATTTTTATGAGTCTCAAGAAGCCCATCCAAGGCAGCTATGACATATTTAAAATTTTGTGTAGCTTCCCTTCTTGGGTACAGCATATGCTGAATTCTCAGTGGGTGTGGAGGAATTTAGTCAAGTACTGATAAACACTGAGGAGGTGATTCGGAGCTGTGTATGTCTGATTTTCCACCATGAAAACAGCATCAATCCAAAGATTCAGAAGGCTTTGTCAGCTGTAGTTGAGCTTCTCAGGTCATGGGTGCTCTCTCCCTGTGCGTGCAGTAAGCTGTGAGTGTTTTTATTAATTCTTTACGTGATCAGTTCCTATCGGAAGTACAGGAAATGGTTTTTGAGAAGGTACACGGTATGCTAAAAATAAAGCATAAAATAGTATAAAATGCGATTTGTTTTATTTTGGGAGCGAGTAGAGTGGAGAAGAAACTCTCCATCTTTTCCTGCTCCCTCTTCCCTCCTTCTCTCTCATACAGAAACTGTGGCAACTCACGAGTAGCATGGCGATAGTCTGCTTTTTATGACTAGAGCTTTGTGAGGGGTGAAACTAGAAGCAAGGCTTGCATGATTTTTTTTATGATGGACAATTTGGTAATGAGGGGCAGTGTGGTGCAGTTCTGCTAGGAGAACACAGTGTGACTCTAAGGGCAGAATGTGACCACAGCAGCCAACACAGATTCCATGTCCCCACCCTGGTATTTAAATTAGGTCTTGCCCTGGCCTTTTGCACAAGATTAATTTTATTCTAGAAAGGGGTGATGTTTCTTCCAGGGGAAAAAAATAGCACTCCAATAATCTAAATTAAATTTAAATAAAAAAATATTATTAATATCTGAGGAATGAAAAATAATGGTGAAAGACCAGAGTTTAAAATAAGAAGGTTTAATGGGAAATTTAGCGAGGTAACTTAAAAATCTAAAACCGCAGAAAGTTCAAGGTCTCAAGAACCTTTAGTCTGCTTTTGTCTCATTGTGCATCTTCCATTTATAACAATGAAAAAAACCACATAGATTTGCAATCCCTTGGGAGATTGATAAGATGAGCCATCAA
>JAOTQQ010000001.1:82236728-82324635 GCA_026546715.1 Gallinago undulata | reverse complement strand
CATCAATGTGCATCGTATGTGATTTAAGGACATGTTAAGCACCCACCCAGGACATATGGACATCTTTGCAACCAGAAACTATCCTCCAACTGTTATCTATGGAAAAATCTTGAGCTTTATGCTTCACATAAGGAACAAAGTTTCCCAGCTTCCCATTTAAATTCCCCCTTCCATGTACTGAAAATATTAAAACAATTTAATCTCCTTACAATCCCCAGTGGTGCCCTTTAAATCAGCTTTTCATTGGGAATTGACTACATACTTTCTGTAACATAAACCGAAATCTGGGAGTTGTAAGCTGCCAGCAAAATATGAAGGTATGCTACATTTGCCCAGATATATAAGATATGACAAGATTTAATATGTATTAAATTTAACAGGTGCTGTGATCTCCTGCATAGATACACAATATTCAAAGCCATACTCCAGAGAACTCTACATTCCCAGCTAGTTCTGCATTTCTGTCCTTTCCAGCATATTTTTATCTGTAATCTTACCTCCCATTTCTTACAATTCAGATTCATTTTATTTAAGCAACATTATCTATATTTTGTCAAGTTCCTAAATTACAGGCAACATATGCAACCTTAGCTCCGGCTTCCCAGAGGTGTTAGTTGGGGTAATTGCAAACTGTTTAGATAAGCTGTAGACTTTGACAGAAACAGAACAAAACTTGGATGTCACATTTCTCACCCAGTCAGAAAAGCTGTTTCTCCCACTTGATTACTATTTGAACCTTTAACTGGAGAAATTGCTAGGGGGGAAGTGGACGGGGAGAATGAAGAACGGTTTTATTTTTGTGAAAGCTCCTTAGATTATGGAGAACCACCCATTGCTACCTCGCAGCTGGGATGTAAAGCCAAACATGTCAAATGCTGTAAAATGGGAGTGATCACATTTTACATGTTTCACACGGTCTTGAACACTGGCAATAGATGTAAGGCAGCACAACACAGGGAGTAAGAGGCTGAACTGTTGGGACATGGGGTCTCTCTGGAGCTTGCCAGCAAAGCTCAAGGGTCCACATATTACTCTAAAAATTACAGGCTTTGCTGGGAAGAAGTGCTTCTTGATTGTCATTTACAGTACTCACACTTTGATTTTACTGGTACACTGCATGTTCTACCTCTCAAATGGTGATCTTTATTTTTTTTAATGTCTAACCTATTCAGACATGAATAAAGACACCCCCTCACCCCCCATATTGATAATCATGTTGTATATTTTCTGAACACACAACACACCCCCTTGGTCACTCAGCATCGACACATCCACCAGTCTTTTTGTAGCTCAAGGAAGACACAGTGAGCTTTCCAACCCAGTTCTCAGTGGGAATCTGCCTGCTGGTTAGAGGCAGGTTCTCTGAAAGTTTGTTTTCCCTCTTTTGTCAAATGAGGAAGTCGAAACATCACTGACTGAGAAACCTATGTGACAGGAAAATGTTGTTATCTCAGTGGGCTAAGAATCATATTTTGCTTTCTGTCTGCATCAGTGAAAGAGCAGATTTTTCCATTGATGATGCCCTATACACAGAAGGAAGGAGGCTGCTCAACACAAAATGAGACACTTTTGGACATAAAGAAGCTGTGTGTGGCTAAAAGCTGAATATTGGCCTATTAAAAACAGAAGAGGTAAACCAAAGACTAGACCCCTGTAAACACAAGGCACTGATGATGTTTCCAGAGATGTTAAAGCCCAGAGGAACCACTATGATACTGTAGTCTAGGCTTTTCTGTAAGACAGTGTAAGCAGTTGCATTTGGTTCCATCAATAGACCAGTATCTTCTGTTTTATCTCTACAATAGCTTTTAGAAGTAAATTTGGTTTTTCATTTGAAAGTGTCATTTGATGAAGAGTTGCTTGGGTAAGTGGTTTCAATGGGTATTTTCATGGACAAGAATGTATATCTTATTTATACCAGGAAATGTTCTTCCTTCAGATTCCAGTGACTGGATTTCTTTTTACTTTTGTCTGCCTTTTGCTGGAAATCTTTTCCCTATGAACATTTACGGATTGCCTCACACAACTTCCACTTATACAAACTAACCAGGATGATGTTTTCTCACTGTAAAGCAGATCATGTTGTGGAATTTCATATGAAAAGGGATAGGAACACTTGAGGTTCCTTTCCAAATATAACTGTCTACACTCTGTAGTGGACAGTAAATCAGTTTAAATCTTTCTATGAAGATGCAATGTGATTCTAAAAGGTTGGATTGTCTTTGTAAAAAGTACCCTAAACACCAGATAGAACTTTTTTCATAACCTAGAAACAAACAGGAATAAAGCACTTTTTGAAACATGGTTAGATCATGCTCCGTGATCAGAATGAACTCTCAACTGCAGTTGTCCCTAGTCCAAATAGTTGTCCAGCAGAGGACCCGGGCACAGATATGACTAGTTTCCTTGACGGGAGAGAACTGTTGATCTGGGAATGCACATTAGATGTGGAGGGTGGAAATGGATACATTCTGTTTGTTGGATGTACGTCTCATTCTTTGTATGGGAATCTGGACTTCATTGGTTTATGGCTAATGTGAACAGATGAGTTTATTTACTGCTGCAACAGGCTGATTACACTCCCCTGAAAAAAAAAAGTAAAAAGAAAGTTTAAGATTACTTAGTGCTGGGTCCACATATATGAGCCAAGATAATTTCAGAATCAGCAACACTATTGACTTCCTCTTTGGAACAGACACTTCTGACAGCCAGAGCTCCACTAGCCCAGTCACATTTCAAATTTATGAAGCTTTTCTCTAGAAAAATGAGTCTTCTATAAAAATTTCTGTCAGCCTTGGTCTTTTTTAATAAGGCATCAACCTCCATATATATATATAGTGGAGGTGCTAAATCTTCCAAGGAATTAGTTTAAGAATTGAGCCACAACAATATCAGTTAGCTTTTAAAAATCAATAGAGCTATATGTTACGTGACAGGTTAGAACTCTGGCAAAAGAGGCCCAGTGTATGAAAGCTAAGTCTGGTCAAATGGAGATGGGATATGCACCATGTGCATGGCTGTGGAGTTAGTTAACTACTGAAGAAACTTATTTGGGGATGTGGTTGATTTTCCAGTATTAGAAGACTTTAAATCAAACCTTTGAGCCTACGGAAAGGGGGAGTGTCAGAGAAAAAAAAATATTTTGTAGAATTTGTTTGTCTTTCAGAGAACATTCTAGTAAAAACTACAAGTGAAGAGGATGACAGGATACAAAGCTAGCCTCATTTGTTGGGACTACGCTACATGCAAAATGAACAAACTTGTGTGGTCAGTCCCAAAAGCTGATGCTCATTTTATTGATAAATTCACATTGCAATGTCACATATCTCATCTCTGTATTCTTCACACCTTTTTATAAAGTGAATTTTTTTATGCTGCGAATCATACATCTTCCCATCCCGGCACCTGTTAGTTAATTTAAAATCATTTAGAATAATAGGGAGCTACACAGAAAATGGAAGCAAAGTTGAGTGAGGAGCTGGGATTACTGGCAAGATGGGTATCTGTAGATTGAGAGCCTTACTGAGTCTCACAGAGTGGATATATTACTCCTCATCTTGAATGACACTTGGCACTTCAACATCTACCAGTAATTACCTGAATGAAGAATGGGAATGCTGCATGCTGCAGGGCTCTCATGGAAAGCGTGTCCAACATGTTGGAGGAAAGGTGGGTCACTGTTGCCTGGTTTTGTCTGAGTCTGGGAGATGCAGACTACGTAGCCTGGTTGTACTGTGCAAGCCAGTGTGCCATCATTGCCAAAGCCAGCTCCACACGGTGCTGATGGGGGGAGTGAAGCAGCTCTGAGGGACTCCTGCCTGTTGGCTGTCCTCAGACACTGCCACAGCTGCCCTCTTGGCTCCCTGTGAAGGGTATTAACACAAAGATGGACGCAGTGACCAACTGCTCCTCTGTCACCCTCTTGAAAAAATTATATAAAGCTGAAAATGAATTGGGAGGATACACTTTAATGCCACAAATACTTTGATGTTACATTAAAGTGAGCGCTTCGGGAAAACCTAAGGCAGAAGAAAATGTTAAAGGAGAGGTTTATTAACTAAGTAATTAGATTCCTAAAGAACAGGAAATGTAATGACAGTGAGTGCACCACTTCATAATTAAAAGTAAACAAACAAAATATCTCTACAAGAAACCCAGATGAGGGGAAAGTTTTGTGGTCGGTGTTCTGTTATGACTATCAGGACCCGCAGAACATGTAAATGTAGCAAGTCACAATGTAAATCACAGAGACGAATCCTCTGTCTGAGGAGTTAAGGTATCCAGTTGAGAAATTTTACTGCATTGCCATTAATGATGGAAGACTTGATGGCTGTCTTATGAGCTCGCTTTCAATGGGGATATGCCAGAGAAATGTTTTTTAGCCAGTATTTTCAGTGTTCCCATTGATCGTTTGACAACAGATGCTAAAGCACAAGTAAAAATTACAGAATCATCTTTGGTTCATCTTGAGTATGTTGATAATATTACCTAGCACAGAGACTGCTGGCAAGATTATTGGAAGAGCTGCAAAAAACTGTAGGTCTCTAGAGGATTTAAGATCAAAGTCATAAACCAAAAGGCTTTAGGATTTTTTTCAGTGACTTTAGTAGCCTGTGGTTGAGTTATAGCATATCCTTTGCAAATCTTTTCAGTCTTGATATAAAACATTTTGAATGGAAAATCCCTCATGTCTCTCAGTATGTGATTTCAGTGTCTAATTAGAAATGCTTTCTAATCCAAATCTGTAACTCTTATAGTCTTTTCTTGCTAAACTAAAGAGCTTTTTCTTATCAGCTATCTCTTTCCCACATAGGTATTTGTAGGTAAGATTGAAATCCCTTCTTAACTGCCTGTTGGATAAGCTAGTAGATTTGTCTGTCTTCATTCCTCAGTAAACATGAGATTTTCCTGACCTCATATTAGTCGTTAAATTATTTTCTGAACCCCTTCCAATTTCTACCATCCTCTCATGGGTGTGGACACCAGAACTAGAACCATTGCTCCAAGCACAATAATACTTTAGCTGTTGGCATGAACTGTTTTGTTGCCTATTTCTGTGCTGAAATGAGAAAGATGAGAGACACGCAGATGTATAGGCAGCTCCAGGAGGAAATGCAGAAGAGCCTAATCTCCAGTCCTCCAAGATGCCTTGGGGAAAAGCCATTCTCTTGTAACAGATGCTAGAGGGAACTTAGAGACACCCACTACCCTAAGCCAACGTTAGCCTTTGTAAGAAGCCTCAGAGAGAAATTTGCTTTGCCCATATTGTCACTGCATGCCTATCTAGCAGTGTGTAGACAGATTTTCTCAGGCAGTTGATTCAGAGAGAACCAGATTTACTCTTTGGCCACGAACCAGGTTCCTGGTTCAAGCACTTTCCTGACAGTTTTCCATGTGGGATATTATTCTGATTCATGTTTGGGCTGCAGCAATAATTCAGTCCTTCCATGCAGTAATTTTATGCTTTTCTAGTTTGTTTTCTTGGAAGATCTCAAAAATGCCATAAATATTCATTGATTTACATTCACAGCAATCCAAGGAAGAAAGTAAATATGATGGCCTTAATAGGATTATTCTGAGTCTTGTTTTAATGCTACATGCTACATGTGAAGTCAGTTGCAGACAGTGAAATAGAGCCAGTTTCTCATGCGAAGCACTGAGTCCATCATATCTCTCTACTTGATATTAGAATTATAGCATTACACACTGAAAATTCTCTCCTTTATCTATGTAAGTAGCCAACAATGTTGCTTCAAGACTCCCTTGCTATACTCCAGGAATATCTAGCTATGTGCTGGAAAGAAGCCTCCAAGTGTGTGACTTAGCCTGTTGGGATATACTTGAAGACAAGGTGTTGAATGTGCCTCCTTTTTTCCGCAGCAGGGTATTTTCCTCTTAACATTCAAAAGAAGAAGGAAATGTGAGAATAACTGCCCCCAAAGCATAATGGAATAGTTCTGGTTTGTGCATTCCTCCTTCTGGACTGCGTCCCCTTGGCTTGCAGAGAAAAGCTCCAAAAGGAGAGGGCAGGGAGTTGTTTTTCAATGTGTTTGTCTAAGCTGTGGTCCTTCGTGCTATGAGAAACCTCTCAAACAGCTCCAGCAAGAATCTTCCTTCTGCTCCCTTCCACATCCTCCCTTATTCCTAGGTCCCCCTCCCCCTCCTCACTTTCTTTCATGTGGATCAAGGCCTGGAAAATGACAAGCCTCTTGATTAATAGATACAGAAAGTCTTCTTATGTAATTTATTTGCTTTCTGCACCTGACTAGAATCACTAGGTTTATCTGGAAAGGAAAATATATCGTCCTTCCTGACTCCGAGTGGCAGCAGAGAGAGCTGAGCATGTGATATCAAGCTGCGCATGGAAAGCAAACAAAACGCCATTTCTGTATTTTGTAAGCATCTCAGGTCATAAAAGTGTCAGCACGCTATATTTCTTGCTGGGATCCTCTCTGTTTTATTATCTGAGCCCTTTCCATTGTGTTGAATGTGCAAGGAGAGTCTCCAAAGCAGGCAACATCTGTTTCCCTGTCATGTTTTTGATTATCAGCTCCATATTCCTTGCAAGTCTCCTGCTCACATATTCCAATCAAACTCAATGGGGGCTTCAACAGCAAGGACACTTCCTTATCTCCCTTCCCCCAGACTCTCCATCCATCATTCTCACATGCTGGCTCACTAAATGCTGATGCAAGAGGCCTGTTCTTTACACTTGGGTAACACACTCATGACCTCTCCAATTTGTTTTGTTTGCTTAAGTCTAATTGCTGTGAGTATACCTGCCTCTTGGTCCTTAGCAGGGGGGAGGTGAGAGGAAGGAGGCAGGTGGGACATCTGACTGATTTTTGGTTTGGTACCTGTGGAGAACAGTTTTCTAATGTAATTTTAGATTTGTTTCCCAGTTTTCTTCCCTCAAGAGGAAGTTTCTTCCCCTCTTTCTTAGCTCCCAATTGCTAAATCAATCTCTCTGTCCTTTGCCAAGAGATCTGTTTTACCATTTATGCAGGAATTTCAATCTGCAAATGGGGATTCTGCCAATAAGAATCAATTAAAACAATTGTCTTTTGCCTATGGTATTGCATTTGCAGGATATCCGGCCCACTGAGGTCTGGGAACACAGAGATGTAAGTTACATTGAGCTATGAGCTGTTTATCCAGCAATGTTTTGAATTTATTTTCACAGAATATTTTTGTTCTTGTACAGAATGGCAATAAACAGTTGCAGGGTGGTGCAACTCGTGGTGCAGTTGAGATATAGAAGTGGCAGTCTGTCAATATGAATTGTATTTATTTATTTGGAGAAGTCTCTGGGGAGATCTTATAACAAGCTTCCAATAGCTAAAGGGGGCCTACAGGGGGAAAGACGGGGAGGGACTCTTTATCAAGGAGTGTGGAGATAGGATGAGGGGTAATGGCTCTAAACTGAAAGAGGGTACATTTAGATTAGATATTAGGAAGAAACTATTTACTGTGAGGGTGGTGAGACACTGGAACAGGTTGCCCAGAGAAGCTGTGGCTGCCCCATCCCTAGAATTGTTCAAGGCCAGGCTGGATGGGGCTTTGAGCAACCTGCTGTGGTGGGAGGTGTCCCTGCCCATGGCAGGGGGGTTGGAACTTGAAGATCTCTTCCAACCCAAATCATTCTATGACTTTATGATTTAAAGGGTAGATTCCTGCCACCACAGCTAGCTCATCCAGCTATCCACAGTAAAGCCACATTGTGAATCCACGTGGCAAAATTTTCCAGATTCTGCCAAAACTGTTCATATTCAGGCTCAAAGCCTGCATAGAAGAAATGTATGTACTCCCTAGATCCTATATTGCTAGGAACAGAAAATTGGGGGGGGGGGGGAGATGTACAGAGTGCTGTATAGGACAAGTAAAGAGAGAGGAGAAAGAGTGTGAGTGAACATGGGAAAAGCAGAAAAAACTTAAGCAGAAAAGGAGGGGAAGCAGAGATTACAAATAGCAGAAGCTTGCTATAAGGGATCCAGACACAGAACACTACAGCTAAGGTTACTCATCTGCAGCCTTTTGCTTAAGTTTCATACATCCTTTAATTATATAAGACTCTTTCTTTCTTTTTTTGATGTGAACGCTACCTTTCCTACCGACCTCAATGGTCAGAAATGTATTTAGATAATCTACTATTTCGTAGTTTTCTACGCTCTATAGAATTCTTTAGTATATTTTTTTTAATTTACTGCATGCTTATGTGGTTGGAGCTAGTTAAAATTATTTCCTAGGCTGATTTTTTTAATTGTATTTCCACTAGATAAAAGTGTGAACGGCCTCATTAGTTTCATTGGTATAACTTTCCATAATGTTTTGATTGGAAATTGGAAATTTCTATTATTAGACTCCTCTATTTAATACAGTGTTTTAACAAAAGCATAACAATAAGCTTTATCCTTTAATAAAATGCACAGCAGTGAGTTTGCATTAATGAAATGCAATATTTCAGCTTGAAAGCAAAGCATTGCCCAGAGAAAGCCCACAAGGAAAATGTTTCGGTGATCTTGAATTAAAATTTGAGGGAGTTTCCCTGCCCTGCCCTGTCCCTCTAGGGCAAAATCTTGGGACTGAGCACCACCCTGGACCACTTTGGTGGAGCCACCAACCAACCAACCAACCAACCAACCAACCAACCAGTAGGGCAAGGCCTTCCGGGACGCGCTTTCTGATTGGCTAGCTCATAGGTCATGCATATTCTGATTGGCTGGCCAGAAGTTGCAAGTGTTCTGATTGGCCAGTCAGAAGCCGTGTGTGCTGTGGTTGGCCACCAGGCTGGCCTGACCGCGCTGGCTGGGCTGCAAAGCTGTCCCCGAGCCGTCCCCCTGCTCTCCTGCGGCCGTGGGGTGAGGTGGGACTCGGACCCAGCCCACTTTGCCCACAGCATCGGCTGGTCCCAGCTCCGCTCGCCGCGAACTGCGGTCCTGCCGAGAGAGAGAGCGGTGGTGTGCTCCCGGGCGCAGTAAAAGCAGAAATGACGGAGAGCATCATGGTGATACCACGGGAAAGGAAAAATGGCAAGAAAATTTTTTGCATTGGATTGTGCTGGACACACAAAAGCTGCTGGGAGGATGCTGCGCTTCTGAGGCAGGAGATGGGAAGAGGAGATTGCTGCTGGTGATACTTTAAAAAAGGCCTTTCAGCTACACAAAGAGGCTTTTGAGCATGAATTAGAGTTAAAATTATGAAAGCAGTCACTCTGGCTGTAGAAGAAACCACACATCAAGACAGCAACTGAAACTGAATGAGACTGTAAGGAAATATGGACCCTGTTACTGTGAACCAGTGACTTCAGTTTTGTTCATGGATATTTCAAATGTGCTTACCAGGAAATACAGTCCAATAAAGGGCAATGTACTAGGCATCAGTACAAGTGGAATCCATTGCAAGAAATTGAAGATCCATGATGGGTGTACAAGCAGGAGCAAGGGGTGTTGAACTTTCCAGTGCAGTTTGGCCATAACTTGCTCTCTGGCCCCTTCGCAGTATAAAGGTACCACAGAGTTCTGCCCTGTTTGCTCTCATCTGCTTGACCTTCCCAGTTGCTTCCCCACACTTTTCCAACTCTTCTGCCCTTTCTGCTGTACTTAAGAACCTCCATCTTACCCATGCATCCTTCCCCATAATTCCCTCGCAATGACCCAGGAAGATGACAACCTTCCCGTACGCTGTGTGGTCCTTTCTTTGGAAAGGATGTCCCTTCATCTTGCCTTTCGCTATGGGTTTCTACACTGAGGCTGTACCAAGAGGTGGTTGCAATGATTTAACAGGGAGATAATAGAGCACAAGCTGTTGTTTAGCTGACTGGCTGTTGTTTAATATCCAGGGTAGACACTAGGGTACATGTAGGTTGTGCTTTTCTGGCAGGCAGGTTTCCATTCCATTTGGAAATGTAGTTTTTAAGCTGTGTGCCTGATTCATAACAACAGAGATGATACTGGAAAACCTGAAGAAAGCAATTTTAATGTTGTTAAAAACGAAGAAAGTGTCCAGCGTGTTTAATTTCTGTTCTGTTTAAAAAATATTTACTCATGAATCCTGTATGTCAATCATCTGCGGTACAGCACCACAACCTCTGTTTGGCACCATACTGGAATATGGGTTGAGACTGGGAGAGGAGCTGTGGCCATGCTTTGCAGTTTTGGGGTGTGCCCCCTTATGACTGAAGAGCTCCTGGAAAACTTTATGTGTTTCACCTTGTCATGGTTTAATCCCAGCTGGCAACTAAGCACCCTGCAGCCACTTGCTCACTCCCCCAAGGCGGGATGAGGGAGAGAATCGGAAGAGTAAAAGTGAGAAAAAACTCGTGAGTTGAGATAAAGACAGTTTAATAAGTGAAAGCCACACCTGCAAGCATAGCAAAACGAGGGATTCATTCATTCATTCATTCATTCATTCATTCATTCATTCATTGCTTCCTATCAGCAGGCAGGTGTTCAGCCACCTCCAAGAAAGCCGGGCTCCATCATGTTCAGTGGTTACTTGGGAAGACAAACGCCATAACTCTGAATGTCCCTGCTTCCTCCTTCTTCCCCCAGGCTTTATATACTGAGCATGATGTCATACAGTATGGAATATCCCTTTGGTCAGTTGAGGTCAGCTGTCCTGGCCGTGTCTCCTCCCAACTTTTTGTGCATTCCCAGCCTGGCAGGGTGGTGTGAGGAGCAGAAAAGGTCTGCACTGCTTATAAACAACCAAAACCACCAGTGTGCTATCAACACCATCCTCATCCCAAATCCACAACATAGCACTGTACCAGCTGCTAGTAAGAAGGTCAGCTCTGTCCCAGCTGAAACCATGAGATAGCTCTTGCCTTCTGCTGCAGCTGCATCCCCATGATCCCACAGCATGTGCATCACTTGATAGCCTAAACCTAGTGCTGTCTTTGAGCCCTGATCCTGTGTGTCTGATCTCACCTGCCAATGGATGAGTAAGCAGCAGGATCTATGTCACAGAAGCATGAAGAGAAAAGTAGGCAGACTTTGTCAGATGGAAGTTTTTAAAATAGGTTTTAGTAGTGAGTGAGACAAATAGGGGGAGCAGTAGGTGGAGCAGGTCGGACATGAGATCTTTGGCACAGAGCTAGCTTCTAATGTGCCTTACATGGCCCCCTGGATACCTCCCTTCCTGTCCTGCAACACCTGTCCTGCTATGCTGCCTCCTATTTTATCCCTCCTTCAGGTCCCCAATGCAGGCACGTCACCTTTGCTTTCTTCCTGTCCCCACCGTGTCTGGCTTCCACCTGCCTGAGGTCAGTAAGATGAATCAGAGGGGCCTTCAAGCAGTTTTAGCTTTTAGGAGACACTGGCCTGGCAGCCAGGTTGGGAAGTGCTGAGAGTGTTTTGCTGCTAAGGTACCACAGTGCTAAGCTGCTTTGTCCTGTCTTATTTTTAGGGCTGTGTCAATCACGTTGTAGCTCTAGACTTGGGCCTCTGATTTTAGTGGCACGACTCAAAATGTTTTGTCTGTAACAGGCGAATTGAAAACTGCCTGAAAATCAGCTTGCAATCAGTATACCTCTCCAGAAGTTTGCAGACCACTTTGCACACTGAGTAGTCATTTTGATATTTTCTAGCGTTTTCATAATGGAATAGAGGGTGAGCCTCAGGTTCCTCATGTCTGCAGGCAGGAGGGTACCTCCTCAGACTATTGTGAATAGAGCAAAAGCAGAGAAGTCAAAGAAACAGAAAGTAGGTCACCGGGTGACAAAATGAAATCCTACTTGGGAAAAAATATAAACTAATACATATGGGGGAAAATTACCTAAAACACATTACTCACCCAAGGGGGCTGTGGAAATAGGTAGGCTGAAAGGGACCTGAGTTTGAGAGCAGACAGTAAATTAGACATGAGTTTGCAATGTGTCAGCGATGCAGTTTGGGCAGCGTACACAAAGGCACCACATCAGAGAACGTGATAACAAACCCCCTCTCTACATCCCTGGTGTGGCCACACCTGAAAGTTTCAGGGACTTTGAAGTCAGTGGAGCTGTGCCAACGAACACCAGCTGAGCGTCTGCCTGGTGCGCCTGGGTACAGCTGCCTTATTGCTACACAGGTATTGACAAATTGGAAGAATCCAGGGGAAAGGAACAAAAATTCTGACGGAGGTGGTACGGGTCTCTCTCACACACACACACACACATATATATAAAAATAGCTAAGTAAACTCTATATGAGGAAAGTTTAAATGTTGGGTATTTATTCAAATTTATTCCCATTTATTCAAATTCCAAACGGCTGGCTGGTTTGACTGCAGCTATGATGCCCTTTAGTATATAGTCCCTAAGGATGTTTGTGGAATGGTTTGATTGCAGACATTTTCATAACAACAAAGGTGATTCCTGGATCCATCCTTCTGATTAATCTGTATTTAGATGCCTCAGCAAGAGACCAGTTTTTAGATCTGATTATCCCCCACAGTTGTCATGAACTTCAATGGCAAGTCCTCGTCCTTTCTGCATGTCTGACCTCAGATATATAGATGTTAAAAATAGATGTATACATCTCAGTGTAGGTGCCTAGATTTGAATTGCTTAGTGGACAACAGCTGAAGTTGCCATGAAGATCCGGACATTTTCCATTTCATTATCTAAAGATACACTGACCCCGACAGCTAGTAAAGGCCATTTAATGCAATGTCCCTTGAAAGGAATTCCTCAAGATGAAAGTTTCCTGTCATTCTGTCTAAGACTATCCAGGACGTAATCCAGAGCTCTGGAAGTCAGTGAAAATCTTTCCATTGACTTCAAAGTGTTTTGGATCATTCCTAGATAACAGCACAAATTTCATTTCATTTTTTCTTTCTAGTTGGGTTGTCTGAAATTGCACAGTGTGTGATTGAATCCCTGCGTCCCTTGCATAGCTTGCATGCCAGCTCCCTTTAACACCTTCTGTGAAGCTTACGATGTTAAATGACATATTCAGTTGCTGTAGGCATCTCCTTTCCAATCTGGGCCCCAGCTGCTTGAGGTCTAACAGATTGTTCTTAAAGGACGATGTGAAAGCAACAATTAATGTAGCTAAAGAAGTCAGTTTAGCTAAGGACCTCTGAACGTATCACTGTGAAAGTTATGGAGTTAATCTAATTTTGGACATAGAAGCCTTAGCAGCAGCCAAGTGATTACAAACTTACCTATTAATTAACCTTGGTAAAAGCAGAGATTTTTCATGCTGCTACTGATCGTAATACAGAAGAGTCTCAATACTGAAATCCCTAAACAGAGAATCTGACCACTTAACCATCAGAGACCCAGACAACCCACATCACACACACAGACGAATGGGAAGATATGACCAATTCTGCAAGGAGGCTTTTACTCCCAGAAAATGACAAAACTTTATAAAGTATGCATTCAAAAAAGCTTGTTAAAGACAGATAAACCTCATATGGTGAAAACTCCTGAGTTTCTGTCATGTTCTGTTGCCGCCAGATGATGCCAGAGGTTATAACAGAGTTATTGTATGTCACACGTAGAATATTTACTATAGTAATTACTGGACCTACCTCTCTGCTCTCCCTAAAATTGTTTGGTCCCTCCAGCATCTGAATGATGCCAACATCCTCCAGCCAGGATTTCGCTACTATTCAGATCCTATTGTTACTTCTGGAACCACGAAGTCTGCTAGTTTCATTAACATCTGGCATTATTCAAATAAAAACTTAAGTTGGAGGAGCTGGAATTATCTATTCCAAATTAATTACATGAGTGTTTCTCAGGGGAATTCAGAGGATTCAGACATATTGCTGGAGCTTGTCTACCCCGTGGGCATTTTTTTTTACCCTCAAAGGGTAAATTCACAGACACTGCTTCTCTCCATCACTGTATGATTCACCTGTACTGTCAGACTGGCTGGCTTAGAGATTTCTATTGTATGTGATAGCAGAAGAAGACATCACTGACTGATATTGGTGCCTAATGAATGGAAAGAGTGGGCACTTTCTATGAATTGGAATAAATACATAAAAGAGGAGGCAAGCCCATTTCTCCTTGTCATGCTAGCTGACTGGGGAGTGGAAAAAGAACAAAGTTAAGCAAGGCAGAGGAGCCAGTGTATTCCCCATCATAGGGGCAAAGTAACCTTATGCCTTACTAATAAAACCTGCACAGAGCCAAATAAGAAAGCCCTCATGTGTAGAAACACACTCCAAATACCACAATCACTGATGGAGAGGAAATGAGATGATGGGTGAGTGGAATGGGGGAGAGCACATCTGGCGAATCAAACAGTAACTCTCCATATCAAACGGACGCAGATATCAGACTCCACCCTGCATTTTGGAGGCTCTCCCAAAGCTTCTCTGACCATGTTGGAGAAGCCTGCTTTTGGGCTTCTGTATCAGCCCCAGGCACCTGCAGGCAGGTGGAGCATTAACTCTGTCACGGATTCACACTACCTTTCTTAAATTAATCCATAGCTCATGCAGCAGCGCTTAATCCCTGGTGTGAGTCATATTTTCCAACATCTTTGTCAGACTAAGCGCCCAGTTTTATCATGTGAAGTCCTCTCTCAAAGGTCATAGGAATTAAGAAACAATTATGGATTAATCTGACATGACCAGTGGTGAGCCAGGAACACCTTCCGTGATTGAGGGCTTGGAGGTGGCCATCAGACAAAATCATGTCTAATCTTTTGCAGAGCAGAGCAGAGGAGAAGGAGACCGACAGCAGTGGAATGCACTTAAGAGAAATAGATACACACATGAAAGAAAAAGGCCTTGATATTTAAAATATTTATGGCCTTAAAAGGCATGAAAACTGATACTAGCCATTAACTAATAGACGTTCTGCCTTTGTGATGCAGCTTACATCCCTAACTAAAACCACATCTCTGCTCTGACTTTGTCTGAAGCCAGGTGCACAGATGATTAAATTTTGGGCCAGCTATAACGAGAGTGTCTCCATCCTGTCCTCTCCTCTAAGCACACACCATCTGTATGATGCTTATTTATCTCCTTTTGCTGGGCTGACATACTGAGCCCATATTCTTCCAGCATCAGTTGTCCTCATACTGTCAAGCTGTGCAAATGGAAGGGATCTAAGCCTAAGGGAATAACAGACTCTGGGAGTAGGCTTGTGCTGTATTAAGCCAGTATTAACTGCTCTGCTGTAACCTTGCTGTTGTTCATATGTGAAAGAGATTTGGGGCTCTACCTGCCCACTGTTGCCAGCATGATTTTTACTTCTTCATTCACTGTATTTAAATGCAATGTTGGGGTGCACCTCCTCTGCATGAATCAGGAAAAGGAAGAGGCTGGCTTTTTATCTCAGAGCATATGGATTCCTTGTAATGAGCGGAGGGTAGATTGCTTAAAGCATTTTTATTTTATTTTCTGAGCAGAATTTCTGAGCCCCTGTTCCTGTGTCATAGGACTGCTTGTAGCAGGAAATTATAAACCCAGGCTCTGTCTCTTTGAGGAAAGAATAGGTGGAGAAAAGGACTTCAAATACATGTATGTTTTTCATAAAAAGATAAGACAGCTACTTTAAGTGTGCTGAACATACCAGAGAATAGACACAGGCTCCATAATATTTTTTTTTTTTGGTTCTTCCTCTGGTCTAAGCCACGGAGGTTAGCAAGATCAAATATATGCAATACATTTGACCCAACTACATGCAAATCTTATTCAAAGCTGGATCCAAAGCTGTCACCCATGTTTTCCAATTTACCAGATGTTAAGCTTCACAAGATGCATGCAAACTTCCATTTCAAGAAGTTCCTCCGAAGCAGGGCACTGCTGACTGGCCTTACCCTTCATTTTTTTTATTTGTTTTCTCTAAAATGAAAAAAAGGCATTTTCTTCCTAATTTCCTAATTTTTCGCAAGGCTTTAGGAGCTTTAGTTTTCAGTCGAGGATGACACCTTGTTTCTATGACTCTGTCTGTTGTTCTCAGGATTATCTCTGGGATGGTGGTCTCAGCCTGCAGTGGGTACAGCCATAAAGACTGAGACCTTGAACATGTACACTTTGAGAAGAGCAGGTAGAGAGCAGAGAAAACATCTGATGGACTCCACAGCTAAGAAGGCTAATTGTGGAGATGCGGCTTCCCACCACTGTTTGTTGAATGCATCTTGCCAGGAAACAACAGCACCCATTCCCTCACATCACCCGCAGCTGTTATCTCATGAGAGGCCCCACATCACCCAGGGCAGGCTTCTTGCAAGACACCTGGACATTGCATAAGAGCCCAGAGTAGATCTGCGCTCCCTCTGCTTTACCAGCAGACCATCCACCAGCACTGCATCAGTTTCCATCTCACAGGCTGGCTAGAATTTAGGGTGTATTGGATCTAGGACAGGCCAGCCAGGAGGATATATGTAAAAATTTTTCTCTAGGAGAGAAAATGAAAATATTGACATAGCAGGCAACTGCTTGCCAATATGTGGCAACTGCATTGTGTCAAGTGTCTTACACCATTCTTCAGATGACATAAATAGCACATCCTGCAGGACATTGTCCCTTGATAAAAATAGAAGTCCCAAGTGAAAGAACACCCTGACAGATGGATTTCTAAAGGTCAGCTAGCCTGCTGGTGGCTGAGGAGAGTATGGAGATCACAACCTATGCTTCACAAGCTTCTCCTAGACACAAAGTCCTTGCTGTTCTCAGCCACTTAAGAAAGCCTGTAAAGGAGAATCGTAGCTCAAGTAGAGCTACAAACAACTAATATAATAAATACATGCATATTTATCTGCATAGTCTATTTGATTAGCTGGTTAGCAGGCAGATATATGTGTATTGGTAAAGTGGAACAGCAGACCATGGAAGGGTTGCTTATGGAAATACCACGTTCCATATCAAGATAGTTTTTAGTGAGCACTTATAATTTCACTGAATTTCACTGAATTATTAGAGTTGGAAGGGACCATAGAGATCATCTAGTCCAACTCCCCTGCTGAAGCAGGATTGCCTAGAGCTAGAGCATGTTACTCAGGACTGCAGAGGGGGACAAGAAATTTTTTACATGATCAATTCACGTGTACATGTAACAAACACACTTCTGTCTTTTCTTTTGTCATTTAGTAAAGGTCAGAGAATTCAAATGTGATATAAACATGTTAAATGCCCACTCTGCCACATGTAAAATAACGTTCAAACTTGGGAGATAGGGGAAAAAAATGGATCTCAGTTTTAACTAAAATTTACCCTGGGGTCTTTCTTGGAGTGCATCCTTAATTCTGCTCTGAGAAAGGCTTTATATCCTCTTTTCTCCAGCATGGAGCTTTGGGAAAAATCTGGAAGCACTGCAAAGTAATTAAGAATAATGAGATATAATAATTTCATGGTGACATTATTAGTGGGATGATTTACCATACTTGAGGTTATAATGCTTTCACTGGGGAAGGAGTTGGCCTTGCTGGAGGAAAACTAAGCAGGAGAGCAATGCAGTAGCCAACAAGTAAGCAATGTTTCCAACCAACATCCAAACTAACGGGGCAACAGCCGAATTTCAGGCTTCAAAAGCAGCACAGCTGGAAAAGACATCAAACAGTTAAAAAGCCCTCAGAGCAGAGGAAGGGATAGAAGATAAATGTACAGGACTTCAGCCAGTGCTAATGTGCAAGCAGGTAGGTTAAAACTTGTTTACTCTTTAAGGGTTTTGCTCTAAAGAAATAATTCTTTTCATCAGGGATGGTACTGCCATTGCTTCTAGAGGGAACAGGGCTGGAGGGGCTGGAGGGAATGGAAGCACAGCAAAGAAGTTCTGGTGTCCTCCAGATGAGCCTGAGGGTTCCTTCCCCAGCCACCCACACCTGCCCCACACAGCTCCCCCACACAAACCTTGCCAAGGCTCCAAAATTACATGGAAGTGCATGCTGAGAGCATGCTGGTTTTAAAGCTAGTGCCATAGAGAGCAGGAATGTCATGCTTGAAATCTGTGTAAACTGAGGGAGAATGCTACACTGGAAATATAAGGGTTCCTGTCAGACAACCCCACCTAACTTTGGTTGTCTAAGGGAGAATTATTTTTTTCAAGAGGCTGAGAAAACTGGTAAGAAATTGATTCCTAGAGCATCTACATTTATTTTCTGCATATACCTGTCTTTGTTAGGGACATTCAATACCAGAAAAAGAAACCAGAATGCAAAGATTTTTCCCTCCTCTATACCTTAGCTACCATAATATAGCATCTTCCCCTGCTACAGTAAAATAAAAGATAAGAGCAGCACTGAAGAGCTGAAAAAAGCTGGAAATTTAATTCACACACAAATTAGCTGCATTGCATTTAATATTCCCAGTGAGGAAATGAAAAGAAATTTATTCTGTTCCACAATCACCAGAGGGAATGATATCCCTTAATAAAGGAAGACTGATTGCTTATTTTTTTTTTCCCAAGCTTTCGTTTGCTCTAAAATAAAACGATGAGAAGTAAATGGTGCATATTAAAAAAATCAAAACCACACTGGAAATGCGGCAGTCATTCAAATTTCTCATTGTAGTAGATACTACATTCTAAAGAGTTCTTTAATAATCTAGTAGAAGAGTCAGTCAAATGGAGCAATTTGTGCCCTGTTTCAATGGAGCAAATCAACTCAGCCAAACAAAATAAAACCAAGGAATTCCTTCTGTTCTTTCAGGGCTGATAATTTAACACAGTGGGATAGTATGAAGGTATAGATATCTGACAGCCTTTTTTTTTTTTTTCATAAACACTATGCATAAATATGAAGAAGCGAGGAAGATTTGGATCAAGAAAGAGATGGATGGTAAAGGAGAAGGGACTCCAGGACTGGAACCACGTTGGTGACACCTTGGCATGATCAGATGAAATAGAATGAGAAACACAGGCTGAACAGCAGAACTGATCCTAATGCAGGCTTAACAAAGAAATGTGGTTGTGCCTAGACAGCTCTAAACTGTTACAGTATTTGTCAGTATTTAAGGAACTAGATGTGAGCTAGTCACTGGTTTTGCAGCTCTTGTTTATAAAGGAGGTTTATCTTTCCATCAATTTATAAATACATAATAGAGGAGTTTGAAAGCATATTTGGAGAGAAGACAGCTCAGTACCTTCTAGTGTACATAGACTACGAAGGCACGTAAATATAAAAGGCTGAATTGCAAGGGGGCTTTGGATAATCTGTAGATAAGGTAAAAGATCACCCTGGCACTGTTTGTTGCTCCTGGCCTGAGTGTAGCTATAGTGGACACCCTGGAGTGGTCACTCAAAGGGCGGTCTGTGTAAGGAAGAGGTATATGAAATCTGCTCTCCTTCTTTTGATCAAGAACACTAGTAGCCTGGTAGCTTCTCTGCAATAATGACCACCAAAGATGCCTTTAGAAGGATAAAAAGAGGGGCGAGGCATTAATGACACTCTCCCAACTGCCAAACAAATTTAGCTCCAGGTAATTCCTGATCCTGATGCTTTTTCTCTAAAATCCTTTGATGTAGTGCACTTCCAAACATTTCTCTAGTCTCTCTTTAAAACTATGTAATCAACAGTTTTATTACTTGTATGAAACTCACTTTCCTTTGTCAGTTTTTAGCTGAGTTCCTGATAGCTTCATTTTGTTGTCCCTAGCTCTTGAGTTGGAAGACACAGTCTATCGTAATGCGTCATCTCCATTTCGTTCACGCTTTTGCTGAACTCTTCAAACAACCCAGGCAGAAAAGTTCCAGTCTACTGAATCATTCCTCCTACAGAAGTCATCCCATCATGCTTTTGATAGCTGTTCTTTGAATGTTTTCCAGTTCTGATATATCTTGCCCAATCCCTGGAGGTGTTCAAGGCCAGGCAGGATGGGGCTTTGAGCAACCTGGTGTAGTGGGAGATGTCCCTGCCCATGGCAGGGGGGTTGGAACTCAATGATCTTTAAGGTCCCTTTCCAACCCAAATGATTCTATGATTCTATGATTCTATCTTTTCTGAGATGGTAACAACAGAATTGCACAACCGATTCAAGTTCAGGGCTAATCATGGGCTTATACCTGGGCATGATGTTATTTACTGTTTCGTTCTCTGTTGTTTTCCTAGTAACTCCTAACTTCTAATTTGCTTTTTACTTGCTCCTGAGCACTGAGCTAACATCCTCATGGATATACCCTCATGTTTCATCCCTTAGTGGCAATGGTCAGGATGAGGCCATCAAATCACATGAGAAATGGCAACTTGTGCTCACATTTTTGCTTTGTACTTATCTGCGTTGTGAATTTATTCATTCATTACTCAGTCATCCAAAATCCCTCCACCATCCTTCACAGTCTGCTTTCATCCTCCTTCACTTGACTGTCTTTGTACCACCAGCTAATGTTGTCACCCGGCAGGTCACACTCTGCTTCAGGTCATTTATGAGTAAGTTGAACACAGGTCTCAGCACAGACCTTTGTGCAACCCCTCTGGTGATATCTGTCTGTTCTGAAAATGTTTATCTCTACTCTCTATTTCCTTTATTTCAATTATGTCTTTTTCAGGATTTTCCTTCTTCTACTTTGGCTGCTTAAGTGTACTTGACAGCCTTGGGTGAGGGATTCTTTCTACAGGGCCATCTTCACCTGTCTGCCGCTGATCCTTTCAGAGACATCCAAGAAAGCCTGCAGACAGGACTTCTCTTTACACTAGCAATTTTGACTCTTTTGAAGTATATCCTATTTCCTCACATATCAATGAGTTCTCAAAATGATTTGTCAAGAAGAGAATTTTCCCCCTCACACATGCATGCCCCAATCTCCTAAGCTGCCCTTCTCACCTTTCCAGGCTTAAGGAATGGTATGAAGCATGTGTTTCCCTGGGTGTCCCCAGGACATGTTTTAAAGATGGACTTCTTATATGGCACCTTCCAGTCTTCAGGTCCCAAGGAGGTTTCATGTGGGAGGTTGCACACTGTGATTAGTAAGTTAGTGTTTCCATCCTTGCTTTCTGCTACGTACCATCTGGCTCTAGCAATTTGTTAATTTTCACTTTGTCTGTCTGGAACATAATTTCATTCACAATCACTTTGATTTCAGACAAATATTCTGCATTTTCCCTGTATGAAAACTTGCCCCATTTCTTCCCCTTTGTTGTCTCTGAGTTTTGCCTTGTCGCTTGCTGGCCATGCAGAGTCCCTGGCGTGTTTTTCGCTCCTGACATTTGTGATGAAGGACCTAGTGCTAGTTTTGATTTCTTTAGCTAGTTCTCCTCAAACTCTTTTTTAGCCTTCCTAATTAGGATTTTGCTTTTAATCTGCCTGAGTGCACCATTCATTTCATTTTATTGGTTTGGATACAATAGGCATCTTTTTGAAAAACGTCTTCTTACTGCTAATAAACTTGCTTACTTGGATTTTTATAAGTGCTGGCCTCCTTTAATCCATTTTCTGGCCTTTCTCAATAGGTCATACACAGTGGTGTTATGCTTCCATTCTGGTGTTCTTCAGAAGTTTCCATGCTCCTTGTTAGGATTTCTCTTTGCTGACCTTTCTAGTTTCTTTTTAACAAGCCTTCTCACTTCTGTGGAATATTTCTTGAAGCTGAGGACAATGGCAGTGTCATATTTGGCCTGTGGTGCTCCTGTAGAGATGGTGAAGCCGAGTCCTCTGTGGTCACTGTCACAGAGCGGTGCTTCCGCTGGAAGGGCTAGAGCCTCATCATGTGCATTTCTCACTACAAAGCCAAGGTCTGCCTTTGCTCCTGTGAACTCTTTAACCAGCTGCTCCATGGAGTAATTTCTGACAGAGCCCCAAAATGTTGTCTCTGTCTCATATCCTGGCATGACATTTGTTGATCTCCAGGAGGGCAGTTGATGTCTCCTGTTACTACTGTTTTTCCTGCCCACACTGTCTCTCTTGTCTCTATCAGCGTATCCAAGTCAGGGCACTTTTAGCTACCCTAGGTCAGTATCATCTGTCATAACTATATTCTTCCTATTTAGGCCTGGAATTTCAACCTGTACATACTTTACATTACTTGTTGAGTTCGTGAGCTTGTAAATTCAACTTGATGCTGATTTTTCAATAAGGCTCTACTTCTGGCACAGTTTATCTTTACTGTGTACTTTATATCCTGGGTTTAGTGTTCTATTGATTGTTTTCCTGTGCCCAGGTCTCCCAATATATCTGCTGTATCACTGCCTGCACTTTGGATCAGACATTCTCATTCCTCATCTTATATTTTAGATTTCAAACATTGTGTAGAAGTGAGTGTTTGGTTCATTTATTGGCAATTCGTATAACACCCAGTATGCTTGTTTACTTTTCCCTGCTGGATTACTTGCATCTTCTGGATTGTGCTTTCCTCCAGAATTCAGAACTTTCCCATTTTTTTGCTCATAATGGTACTTGTGCTGAGTCTGGGCTTTTCCACGCCAGTCGACTTTCCCAAACTACTTGGGTTTTTTAGCTGGTAAGGGAATATATTCATTTCAAAATGACTGTCTAGAGCCTTCATTTTGCTAAGAATGTCTGAGAATGTTTTCAATTTGCTGCAAGACCAAGCAATATCATGGTAGACAGTTAGATATGTTGGATGTTTTCAAATCAGCTGGACTTGATGAAATTCCTGCTGGAATACTCAGAGGACTGTCTGAAGCAATGCCAGAACTATTAGCTGTTATCTTTGAGGAATCATGGAGTACAGAGATAAATGTGCTGCCTCTTACTATTTTTTTAAATAATGAGGGGGCAGGGGAAGCAATGGTTGAGCCTCCAGAAGTTAACTACAAGGTGAGTGGCAACCAGTACAGGTTTATCAAGGACAAATCATACCAAACCAATCTAATGTGCTTCTGTGACAGGACTTGGATAGGTAAGAGCAGCAGAAAGATGCATCTTAACTTTCTTAAGGCTTTGAACATTGTCTAAGAAGAACGCATTGGCTATGAACAATTTTTAGCAGGTTGGTTGAAAAGTATATTCAGAGAATAGTTCTTGATAGTTCACTAGTAGTCTGGAAGTATATGCTGACTGAGGTCTCTATTGCTAACTTTTTTATTAATCAATTTGATGACAGAATAGAGAATATATTTATTATATTTCCATATTACATAGAATTGGGCGGGGTTGCAATTAATTTAGATGACCTTGATAAAGTGGAGAAATAGTTTGGAAAAGCTGGGATGCAGGTATTTTATTAGGACAAACAACATCTGCCTTTAGCTCTCGGCCATCAGCTATGCATGAGCTAGACACCAGCACTGCAGGGAGGAATATGGAGGTTTTAGTATGTCCTGAGCTGAAAACTGCATGCGGGGCTGTTGCAAGACAGAGAAACCTCTCAGGGAGAGGTTGCTGCAGATCAATGCGGAAACAGGGATGTGCTGCCTCAGCTCAGCTGCTCCCCTGCTGTCTTAGTTACACTTAAGACTCCTAGACCTTTAGATTTAGTTAGTGTCAGCCAGAGGACTGTCTCTGAAGTGGATCAATCTTGGGATCGTTGGGATCAGGGCAAGCACTTTGACTCCACTCTGTGTCCTCACGAGAGCAGATCCCACGCTTTCATAAGAGGACTCAAGCTGTACTGGGAGTATAGGCATCAACAATAATAGACAAGTCAACTTCCAAAGCACCAGTATGGTTTTATGTTTGCAAAGACATCACTTCTGGGATTCCAGAGTCCTAGTCTTGGCTTAAACACAAATTTAGTCTCAAAGCTAAAAGGAGCCCCTCAGTTGTAATTCAGACTGAGAGTCATTAAAATCTCCTTTATTTTCTGCCCTTCCATCACTACAAAATCTCAAGGCTGAGGTGTACATTTCAGGATACAGATTGTTCTTGACAATGTTGTTCAAAGGCCACCTTTATATAATACATCATATCAGGGTTTCTCTGCCTCTATTTCTCTGAGGACACCTCTTGGAGGTATTGGGGTGTCTCTGTTGCGTATTTGGGATGGAGCCTTTTTATGACTTTTATTATTATTTTTAGCCAAAAATTAGAGTTCTTTGCTTAGGTGGTTGATCTCTTGGGTTTGAGACTTCTATTACCCTTAGCCTGATTCTTGTCCTGGTTGGAAAAGAGCTGAGACTACTTCTCTGTCTGGAAGAGATAAACAAAAGGGTTTGGCTCCTTTCTTTATCTCAGGGTAGAATGACACATCTGAAGAAATGAGTAAGGAACATACTGCTGAGTAATGAACACAAAATACTCTTCTATCATCACAGCTGAATAAACAGAGGTATTTGCATATTCTTTCTGCTTTGTTCCAGATAAGGGCAGGAGAGGACTCAGCTGGAGGATCATGGCCAGTTTCTGGGGCTTTAATTAAGGGAGAATGTGGAACAGCTGAAGAGTCAAAGGAGAGAACTGGGGATGACCAGAAGTCCAAAAAACATGGCTTGTGAGGAAAGGCTAAAGGAATTTGCATTTGATTTAGAAAAGAGACAATAGAGGGGGTGGCTCAGAAATTATCTTTAAATATTTTAAAGACAGATATAAAGAGAACAGGAATGAGTCCTTTTCCATGTCCACTACAGGTCGATAATAGCTTAAATTATGGGAAGAGAGATATATTTTCCTTGTGTTGAGGAAATGAAACTGGTCTTCTTTGGTGGATGTGGAATCTCCATGAGTGGAGATGGGCACGGGTATAGCTGATTCTTATTTCAGGAAGAGGAAAAGGGAGAGGACTAGACAGCCTCTGTGACCTCCTCTCTGCTCTACTTTTGTATTTGTCTTATGGCAGTCATGCAGTTGCAGATAAAGACTTAGTCCTCACTGGTTCTTGAATTGTGGTCACACAGTAGCATCCCTCCCATTGCAGATGAAAGTTGCCAGGACTTTGCCCAGCTTATCAAATGGAAGTGAGACACCAAGCCCAGAGTTCTCTTCATCTCAGCTGGGTGCAGCTCCCAGGTGCCTCTTTTTTCTGTTTTCATTCTGCACTGTGGATTTGAGTGAGCTACTTCTTTCACTGCCAGTACCATGGTACTTTGAAAAGCAAGAAGGAAGAGAAGGACTGGTTGTCTACACAAGCCTAGTTAGCCTATTAGGCCAAATAAGGTTATGG
This sequence comes from Gallinago undulata, assembly GCA_026546715.1. NCBI lineage: Eukaryota > Metazoa > Chordata > Aves > Charadriiformes > Scolopacidae > Gallinago > Gallinago undulata. The sequence goes on along the minus strand of JAOTQQ010000001.1, from coordinate 82,299,698 downwards.
ACAAAATAATCTGTAGCCAACTCTGCATAAGGGTGTATCATGATTAATGTCATATCCAGCTGCTTCTCACTCCCTGGCTCTACGAGGGACAGCCGCCCGTCGAAGTCAAAGGGAAGACTCAAAACTGAGTCATGCTTGAGCTCCTCAGCTGCTCCACCTTGTCTGAGCTCAGCGTCTTTGGAGGCAGCTTTGGCAGGAGCTAGTGAGACCCGAGTGTATTCTGGGAAACACAGCATCTGCAGCCCTTCTTCCCTAACTCTTTCCTCGTTCACACCCTTTTTTGCATCCATAGGGCAGCTTGTACTTATTTGTGCAGTTACTTGGTTTACACTGGCCTTCGATATGGCTGAGATGAGCAGTGCTCTGTATTTTCATACTGAGAACAGACAGTCCTCCTTCCTCCAGCATTTCCCAGCAATAATTAAATGACTCTGGAGCTGCTGTCTGAAATACTTTTTTTTTTATGGTTTTATGCTTAGTTTGTGACCCTAATTATGCACTCCCTCTCTGCTACCTCCAGCCCATGACTCCTCAAATGACAGTAAGTGAGTCTCCTACATCAAACCCTGATGTGATCTTTCCCCCCTCCCTATTGGCTTGATTCCAGTATTGCTGGTGAAGAAGCTTGTCAGAGTCCGTGGCTCCAGTATCTTTATGAAGAGGGGTAACGTGGTGAAAAGACTGCATCATCTCTCCTCGGTGCCACAAAGCGCTCCAGACTTTCCTCACTTGAAGACATGCAAGGGAACAGACTTCCACAGTAGAACTGAGACGCATGCTCCTGGTTTCTCCTGTCTGCTTGGGTTTTTTTGTTTTTTTTTGTTTGTTTGTTTGGTTGGTTGTTTTTTTTTCAGGCTGGGTTTTATTGTGTTTTTTTGTGGGTTTTTTTTTTGGTGGGGGGGCGTACCAAGACACTCTAGAGATGTAGGAAGATTCAGACTGATGGATGGCAGAATACATTGTGCACCACCTATGAGCTGCCACCAGCAGGGAGGCAAGACAGATGTGGTGTGGGAGAGAGGTAGACTTCCTATGCCAAAGGAGGTGTCAGCTGAAAGGACCTGCTGTGGCTTGGGTTGCGATGAAATTGGAATCCAGGCCATGATTTGGAAAGTCTTTGTGAGAGGACAGAAAGGACATCTGCACCTTGCAAGGGAAGAGGATCATTATTTTTCTGACCTGAACTCTCTAGAGTAAAAGGATGAGATTCCTTGGACAGGGCCACAGTGGCAGTGTGAGGCAACTGGCACAGGACCCCATGAGGAACCTTTTTCCCAACGTTTCCCTGAATTTCAATTGCCTTATTACAGGCAATCTCAGTCCACCATTTCTTGCAGAGACCAGCCAAAAAAGAATGGCCCTGAACCAGTGGTGCACGTAGTAACAAAGTCATCTCTATTTTGCAGCCAATGGCACGGAGCACGGCGTTCAGGACCAATGTGCCCATAACCCCAAGAACAGCTCCGAATGCTCAAGGACTGGAAGCAGGGAGGCTGTGCTGACAACAGCGTTACTAGCAATTAACAACTGGCCGTGGGCTACCAGCCTCAGCGTTTCTTTTCAGGCCCGGTCTGCTTTTGCGTCCTGTGATTTCACTGTGCCCTGCTGTCACCGGTTTAGCACATCTGTGCTTTGCTGGGTGCTCCCCAGGGCGTCCTTAGTTAAACCTCCTCTGCTTCAGACCCTTTCTCTAACGCTGATGCAGATGTCCAAGTGAGATGCAGCTCCCTTATGGGAAAACTCATAGCTAGGTGACGTATGGGGACATTAGGTAAGTCGGAAAGAAAGGCCCAGAAATGACATTTTACCACGTGTGACTGTACAGGGGAGATGTGAGGCTTTATGTGGTTGGACCTCCAGACAGAGCCACAAGCGCGGAGCCCTGCCACATGAGCTAATGGCGTCATCTGCTAGCGGGAAACACTTTTCCTTTTTGAGAATCTGACACTGGGGGTAGATGAGACGCATTTTCCCAAAGGGATCTGTAGCTATTTGTTGTTCCACAGAGCAATGCTAAGAATAAATCAAGCTCTCTTCTGGGTTTTGGAGACAGAGGTGGTTACAGAAAGAACAGCCAAATATTTGGTAGTCTCCTAGAACTCTTTCTGCCTGGTGTGTCACAGACTGTCCTCTTCTGCTTCTTCCCCAAATTTGTCTCCTTCTCTCGATTCTTCTGTTGCCCTGAAGTCCTGTCATCCTGGCGTGTCCCTGTTCTGTTTTAGTCCCATCTGCTCTGTCTCTGACCCTGTCTCTGCCCCTTCCCACCCTGCCTGTCCTTAGGTACTGTCCTGCAGCTCCTCTTTTGAGCCATTATTTCACTCTTCCCTTTGCCCTCCAGGCCTGTTTAAGGCTGAATTCAAGCACGGGTGGCAAGGGGGCAGGAGAATGAGGGGTAGCCAACTCTCTGCCCTCTGCTCATATTTGGGGTTTTCTGAGTTCCTTTGGCCACGGGCAGAAGCATGCTCTGCACTAGGCAGGTCTTTAGTAAGGCTAACATCTGGAATTCAGACAAGCTCTGCTGAGCATGTGCAAGTACAGAGCAGTGATTTACAGCTAGGTCAGATCTGGATGGATTTTCATATGGCCAGCAAGTACAGGCTGATGCCCCCAGGGAGCAGCCCCCGCTAATTTCAAGCCCCTTCATGAAGCACTGAACTGCTTCAGTGAAACCACTGTAAGACATTTTCAGCATGGGCCAACCACCATAGTTTTCGCTAACCTCATTCTTGGAAGTTGCTGACCGGCTTTCAGCGAAACGTTCCCAAAAAAATGCAGCCCAACACAGAGACCAAGGATGGAAAATTTCAGCCTAGAATGATTAAAATATGACAAAATTAAAAGCAACTGAAAACTGGATCTTATAATTGAAAGTGTTAGGCAATGTTAAATATAAGATTTGTTGCCATCTCCACCTATAATAGAGGGATGGCTACTTAAATATTTAATTTTGGGAAAACTTCCTTGCATGACTGACATGCAAGGAAAAAGCGTTCTCCTTCCAAACATGGGGCCTATGCCCAAGAAAGACATCTGATAAGGAAAAGCAGGGCTGACTGTACGCAAACGGTTATGTGATCTGAGTTATTTACATTGCCTGGAGCTCGCCAGATCCTTCACTGGAGTGTTGTAAAGTCGCAGGCTGAACCCACCACTGGTGGATGCAGCGGTGAGAGAGATGTCAGCTTGATCCATGGCGATTTGCCATCTGTGAAAAGCAAACAAATATAACCAACTGGAGTAACGAGCATCACGATTGTAATAGGAACTTGAGCACAGATTTACACAGGATCTTTGTGTTTGGACTCAGGAGCCTTTGACTATGTTGAAAGTATTGGTAAAAGTAAGCAACTGTAAAACCCCAGCTGTGCAGATCTGTGCAAAAATCAGGCTTTGTGTGTTGACTGCTTGACACTTTACCTGCAAGGGTGGACCAGATGTGTGGGTATTTCCTATATTATTTTCTTCCAGTAAAGTTTTTAGAGAGTCTTTTTAAGTCTTTTATTGTACTCCAGGGAAAGAGCTCCAGAACTTTAAAACTTGTCTACTTTTTTCAGGTATATACAAGGGGCTCTAAGTATTATCTTTCTGGGAAATTTCAATTTCCTTAGAACTTTGGTGCTTCCCAGCTAAATCAGAAGTCTAATTAGTATCAGAAAAAAAATAGTACTTATGGGATAAGAAGTCATTGCTACTTTGAATTGAGTCCATTGCTGAAGGAAAACAATATATTTAGATGCAGAGTACAGTTTCTTAAAAGCCACAGCACAAAAGCAGAGATTTTTCCTCTCTCCTGATCCAAAATACAGTAGTCACAGAGTATTTCTAATTCATGTAAAACTATGATAACCATGAAACCATAAACTTTATGGTTTAGTGAGTTGGCTGCGATGTGCATCCCTAAAATAGGGGAGTGCTGAGATCAGCATAATGAGAAATATGACAGGCTGAAACAAAGATCAGGCCAGACCAGATGTAGCTACATTTATTGCTGTGCTGTGCACCAGAAAATGTTAAGAACAAAACACAGGGAATGAAGATTTCCAGACGTATTAGCAGGCACTCTTGTGATTCTTGTGATCATATCAGTTTTAAGGCCATAGTGCCTGGAAGTCCATCAAGGACTGATTATTTTTTTTTTTTTTTGGTGTTGCTATTACTAACATAGGTTGAAATATGTGACCCAAAGCTGACATCTAGCGGAGGGATAATGAGCGCAGGATTTTTTCCTTCTCTTCCCAGGGATGCTCTCCGTTCTGTGCAGAGAGAGAGGGCACTTTAACCTTCTCTTCAGAAGTGATCTGAAGGCTGGATGCTTCGTGGCTTGTTCCTGGGCAGGAAAGCAAACCAAGGAGCCCACGGGCACACTCGCTAAGCATACACACCTTGTCCCACGGGTGACACGTGTATCCTCAGCCGGATGCCAGAAGCTTCACGGTGCAATCAGCAGACAACGAGCTCTGAAGGCTGAATTTTAAAAAGTTTCAAAAGATGATGGTATAGATGATCACTCCTGGTGGAGTTTGGGCAGGGTCTCATGAATGCATTTAAGGGAAGAATAGATGTTCGCTACAGCTGAAAAGAAGTTGCCCGTGGCCTCGGGTTTCTGCTGTCAGAAACTTCAGATCTGCAGTCCTGGATCAGACCAGACTCCTGGACACCAGGCCCTGAGGCTGCAGCTCTGTTCAGCTTCCAGCTCTTCCCTGGTCCTTTGGCTCACTCGCTGCCCCAGCTGCACGTTTCTGCCTCACCTTCTGCACCTGGTACCACATGTTTGTGAGAAAAATAGCTCAATTTTTAGTTGGTAAAAATCAAAGTCTCGAGCTCTCTTGCTTGCATGGACAAATTGAAAACACGAACCCTAAAGGCTTAAAGAAAAAAACAAAGGATAAATTAAACTGTCCAGTATTTACTTTTCATATCTCACAAATTTAAGTCAATATCATAAATCTGTTGGCACCTCAGTCCTGGTTTGTAATGCTTAGCAGAGGAAAGAGAGGGAAGCATAGAGAAGTTTCACCAGCTCTAAGCACAGGAAAGGGAGAGGACCCATGGTCCTTCTGGGAGAAGGATGGGTGGGGAGCCAGAGGAGGGAATCTGCAAGCCCCAGTGGGAGAGCAACCAGATTATGAGAGCACTCATAGCCCTCTAAAAATGGCAGAAGACACAAGGTCCTTTACTCATTTACATGTGATAGGAAGCAAAAAAAACCATCTCCTACATGTGATGGTAAAAATTCAAGGCTCTGTAGCTTTGGGCTGTAACAAATCACACTGTCTGAGGATCATCATTTTGGTGGCATTCGTAGCACATTCAGCAGCAAGTTACCAACAGTTTAGAGACTCAGTCAAACCTCCCAAAATACTGTTCCTTCCCTACATGAGTGCACAGCCTTCAGCCACTGCTGAAGAGCACAGCTCCCATGCTGTGTCCCAAGCTGACAAAGTGATGCATACTTTTGAAAGGAACTTCCCATCACCTGACAGCAAAACAAAGTTACTGTTATACAAACAGTACAAAGTTTACTGCAGGATTGAGCTTTAATCTCTGGTAGTTGCTTATTGACTCCAAAGAAAAACCAGCAGCTACTCAGCGAAAAGACCACCTCTACATCCTGCTTTCAGGTGATCTTGAAGGAGAGGATCCCACCTCCTGCCGCTCTCCCTGAAACGCCAAGTAAGTCTCAACTGAGGTCTGAATTTGGAGAGAATGAGGACCCGGCCCGGGTTGTATAAATGGGAATAAATCCCCATTTATTCTGTCACGAGAGGGCTTGGTTTATGATTTCAGCTCTTGCTTTGGCCTTTCTAACAGTTGGAAAAGCAGAAGCCACAATAAGCAGATTGCGGTTTATCACAGTGTGTAAGGTATGAACACTTGTGCTGACAGCAGCACTTGATGCCCCAAAGGCACAGAGAGAGAGCTTGGGATGGGTTTCCCTCCTGCTGCCTAATGCCTGTCAGGGGAGACAAAGCAATACCGAAGAAATCAGTCCCATTTCTTCTTCATCTTCCAACGAGTCCCTTGTCTTGGGCTCTGTGAGTCCTAATTTTCAGGCCCCTCAGTCGGGGTGGGGGGGATATGTACATGTCTGCAGTTTGACAGGTGGGTCTGTGTATGTAACCTGGGTCTTTATCTCTGCCTGGGTCTTTATCATCTCTGCCAGGAGCGTACAACGTCGGACACACGGGACTGGTTTTGGTGAAGCTTGCAACCTCTGCTAACCCGCTGTGGGAGGCTAATCCTGAAATATCCCAGGATATCTGCTTCTTCCTGTACGTTTTTAGAAAAATTAGACCCAAACCACAGCTGGTTTAAGAGCTCGTGTTTTCATATACCTTGCAAAATGCCTATTCTAATCAGAGCCGTGGAAGTAATTGGAACAAACGATTTAGCAAATTGATCCTGCCTGTGTTTTGTACATGTTTCCTCATGGAAGATGTTAGGCGCTGGTCCCGTTGTTGGTCTGGGAGGGGTTTCACCTCATTTAATATGCATAGTTTTTAGTCCTGGCTGGTTCAAAAGCATGTGAGTGCAGACATTTGCTAGGCAGCGTTTATGTTGGTTTGATTAGACATCTGGGTCACACAACGTCACTTCTGTTCCCTGAAAGATTGAGGGTAGTTCTTAGAATCATGTTTCGCTTTGTGGAATTTGCTTTTTGCCAGTGTGTTCTCGTAGTTTGTCCAAATTTTGTATCCTCCTTTTTTTCAGCATGTGCCCGTGCTGCAGCAGCAGCAAATGCACAGATTGTTACAAAATTGAAATGAAGATCTGTAGAATATACTTTGTTTTTCTGCAGTGCTGGCCTTGACAGTGGCTTGGGCTCAGAGTCTGGACATAGTTTTACAGTGCGTTCATGCTGGAGCAGGTTAGATGTAGACTCCATGTTTACTTGCTTCCAGATTTTATGAACTTGAATTTGGTCACTGTACTCCGTAGCTAATTGTTCAGTCAGGGAGCCATCCTAAGGGGTGATCCAGCAAATGATGTTTTGGGACAAGCTTTGAGGAGAATTACTGGAACAAAAACCCAGCTAGTTTAAAGATGGAATTTATGACAGAATTACACAATTGTTCTGTCTTAAAATAGCAGAGGACCTAAAATGTCCTCTTCAGGCTTCTGTTTAAGACAGAAGAAAGAGAGGCACAGAGGTGCAAGCTTCTTCCTATTCTTATGGCTGCAAGTTTTCTTCATACAAGGAGAGCGGATAAATGGCAAGATAGGCTGGGACAACCTCTCAGCAACTCTTTACAGGACAGATGGATCCAAGTTTTGCCTTAAGTGACGTTAGAAACTCTGGAAGAGGACAGTTCAGGGGTTTAATTTCTTCTCCATGTTATTCTTTTCTTCAAGGTTCCCAGAGCCTTTCTCAGCAATGGCTATGGTGTGTCTTTCAGACTTCGAAGCTTATGCTAAAAAGTATTTACCCAAGATTGCTTGGGATTTTTTTGCAGCTGGAGCAGATGACTGTAGCACTCGAGATGAAAACATCCTGGCATACAAAAGGTAACATAAGGAGGAAATGCGGGGTGTTGTACTGGAAGATTTTAAACTATGTTTTTGTGCAAGTGTTTGGACTTCACAAGCAAATACTCCTCACGCCTTGCCCTTTTTAGGTGGTCCCCAAGCAAAATGCACTTACATGAATGACATAAGCTGTGTGCTGTGATGCTAGCCTAACATGACACAGATTTTATGAGGCATAAGAGATGCTGGAGGTTCAGGCAACTGGTATGGTGTGGTGTGGTGTGGTGTGGTGTGGTATGGTATGGTATGACAGGAAAAGGGATGAGTGGCTATAATAGAATGAGATGTGATGGGGAGCATGTGGTGACCAGCAGGAAGCCTATATGTAAGTAGTGTGGGATTTGGAGAACATGCTGCAGCCAGCCAGGGCAGGGACGATGTACAGTGAGGACAGACTCATGAACGGTAGAGAGGAAGGCAGCAACCTGGGACTGGGCTGCAAGTAGAAAAAATCTGTGGGATCACCAGTGGGAGAACAAGAGATGGTGAGCTGAAGTGGGAAATGCAGAAATGATGTACTGTGGCCAGCGGGCAGGAGTATGAGATCAATGAAAAGTGGAAGTGGCTGAACTGCTGTCTGTATTGACCTCTGAAAGTGAAAAGAAAAGACAAAAATCCTATTATACGCTGGTTTACTTATTGGCTCAGATTCCTGAATTGCAATAGGTTAGTGAAGACCTGGTTTCCATGAAACTTCAGGAAAAGCCACCAGGCAGCTACCATCCTGAAGGGGTTTTATTGCCTTACAGAATTCGTTTCCGGCCACGAATGCTGCGGGATGTATCCATGATGGACATTAGGACTAAGCTCCTGGGGACTGAAATCAGCTTTCCTGTAGGAATTGCCCCTACTGGCTTCCACCAGCTAGCATGGCCTGATGGAGAGAAAAGCACAGCCAGAGGTACTCTTCTGCTCTGTTGCTCTGTAGCAAAAAGAGGCTTGTGGGAAAACCTCAAGAAACTGTTAGGATGACTCGAGGTGTGCCTGAGCAAAATCTTCAGGCTTGAAGAGGTGAACTCCTTTCCCACTTTCTGACAACCCCTTTTTGTGGTTGACCCACTTGGGTCTGGTGATACAGAGTGCGTGGGAAGCCTTATAGACATTGCTGTGCTTCTCCAGCTACCACTGTTACGACATCAGCCCTGGGGGGCCTGCTGCAAACTTTAGATAGACACATTTTTTTGGTGTACTCGAAGGACCACACGAGTCCTCAGTGCTGTTGGGTCTAGAGAGAACAGAAAAGTGGTGGATGGGACTCAGCCTGTAAATTCCTTGTTACCGGGAAGAGCAGTGTCTCCCTTGGAGAAAAGCATAACCTCTCCTTCCAAATTTTGTCGTGGGTTTGGAGAGCTGACCTTTGTGTGTGTTTCTGTGTACACTGAGTGCATTTGACAGTGTATTCCTGTGAGGACATTGTCATCAATTTCCTGCTCTTTTTAAAAAAATAGCAGCAAAATGAAAGCACCGTTTGGTTAATTGCCTCTCTTTTTGCTGCTTTCTTAGCCATGATCCTACAACAGTGCAAGGCAAATAAAGCCATTTGTAACCCTGAGGGCGTATTTGTCAATTGGTAGAGCGTTGTGTTTGGTAGGATATAAGTAAAACAAGAGTTCAGGTGTTCTCTGCAAACTGTATGTAAAAAAACAGGTTTGGACCCGGTGTCTGGCAGGGACTGTGGAAATTACCTTGATTCTGATTGTTTTCCAATACCACCCCCCCTTCCCCGAAGCGGCCAAAGCGATGGACACCTGCTATATCACCAGCACATACTCCACTTGCACTCTGGAGGAGATCTCCGCGGCAGCCCCCGGCGGCCTCCGGTGGTTCCAGCTCTACATCCACCGCAACAGGGCGGTTTCCCAGCAGCTGGTCCAACGGGCGGAGGCCTTGGGCTTCCAGGCCCTCGTCCTCACCGCGGATCTGCCCTACACGGGCAAAAGACGCGACGATGTCCGCAATGGTTTCCGCCTTCCTCCCCACATGAAACTGAAGAACTTGGAAGGAGCCTTTGAGGTTTGTAAAATGAGCCCGTCCTTTCATTCACTGCCCTGGTGTGTACCACATGAGACAAAACCACCGGGTAACTGCTGCTTTGGCATCTGCTGTGCCCTGGGCGTATCTTCTCCCTTTCTGGTTCTGCAGCGTCCTGGCTTGACCTCCTGCCAGCCTGGGTTCTGGCTTCAAACTGCCAGTCCAGCTTCCTTAGAGACAGCCATCTCCATCCCCATTGTAATTATTCTCCTCCAGAGACACGTGGTTTCTGGAGCTGATGAACATGTCTGTTAGCAAGCTTTAATTAATCTGTTCTAGAGCAGGGAAAGACCTCAAGGAGCCTTTGTACTGTTACAGCTCAGATGAGGTTTCCTTCTGTCCTACGGCTGTAGGGAAATGACCGTTCTGAGTACGGATTGCCACCCAACAGCTTGGATCCTTCGGTCACCTGGAACGATATCTACTGGCTGCGGAGCCTGACCCACCTGCCCATCGTCATCAAAGGCATCTTGACGAAAGAAGATGCAGAGCTGGCCGTGAGACACGGAGTTCAGGGAATTATCGTGTCCAATCATGGCGGAAGGCAACTGGATGGAGGACCCGCCACTGTAAGTGGGAAAACGGATGTCCCACAAGCATTTAATGTATGCAAATTGGCACGCGCCTGGGTATCTCTATGTTCCTCTTTGCATATGTGCTTCCTGTGGGCTAGTGAGTTTGTTGCATGGCTGTGGATGTGTGCAGTTGCCCTTTAGCTTCTAACTGATAAGATGCATGCCTTGGCATGGGCTACCCACTGACGTATTTTCTCAGCTCCTCGGGAGGTTTTCTGTAAGCGGCGCTGAACCCGCGTAACAGCAAATAAACTACTGGCCTAAGCTAGTAAAAAAGTTTTCTGCCTGTGTTTTCATTAGCTGATGCAGTGCACACGTACTCTTTGCGCACTGCAGCAAAAATAAAATGAAGCTCTGGAACCAAAAATGTACAAATGAGAGCGTAATGTATTCTCATTGTTCACATCTGCCAAAGCATGCACAAACAATGCAGCTAGATTTAGTGAGAGGTCTGCTTGCGTATTTACAGACACAAAGCTAAATGGAAATTTATTGACTTTCATGAGCCAGAAAAAAAGGGTAATTTATCTGGTGAAAAATTCCCCTGCTTTTTAATCTGTACAAAGAAATTGTGGGTTGTTTGCACGTATGTATATTTCACTGGTTTAATTTGGCTTCTGTCAGTTTTTCAAACTGTTCTTCTTTTACAGTTTTGTATTGCATGGTATCTTATAGACTTTCTTTTCTCTGTTTTCCTCTGTAAAATACAAATAGGCACCAGGGTATCATCTTGTATTGTATGTCGAGGCTGACAATAATGATTAAAAAAGTATATCTAAATGCTAAATAACATAATAATGGAAATGGCATCCACATTAAACTGCTCTTCTACCTTAAAAGTTTCTTTACATGCACAGACAAACTAGTAGATACGCAGTTCAGCTCTGCTAATTGTCTGGTACCAAGCCTGGCAGCAGAAGCTATTGTCCCTGCTGTTGTTGAGCTACTTCTGGAAAATTTCAGCCTGAACGTTTTCACTCTGAAATTTTGAAAAAAATTATGACCAATTGGAAAAATCTACTTAGTAATATTAGTTATAGCTGCTGTACTTAAAAAAAAAAAAAAATGAAGAGAAGGCAAAAGAGTATCAGAGACTGTAGGAAAAGAGACCTTTGGGTTTGCTGTGAAGGAGAGTTAATTAGGTCTAGTTAATTACCCAGTTAACTAGGTATAACTAGTGGCCATGTCCTGCCAGTGGTTATACTGCCTTTGGAAACAGAGCCAGCATCTCTGCGTGGTACTGCCCTGCTCTACCAGCCTGGCACTGCTCTGTGCTCTACAGAAAAGACCTCGGTGAATCAGGAGACTTAGCCTGGAGGAAATGATATGTTGCCTGTACCACACAGCAAATGAAATCCTTCACAGGTGCTTTAGAGGGTCTGAGAAAGCTCTCGACAGGTTGGTCACCGGGATTAGGTTGAAATGTAAGGTTAGGCAAATTGGACAGTGGCAGGGAAAAGTTTAACATCAGCCTTTTTTACAAGCATTTATAAGATTGATCATCTCAAATGAAAGCAAGATATTAACAACAATAATTTCCGTTGAAATTTATTTTTAAAACCTTTCAGAAAGCAAGTGAAAATGTTACTTTTCCACTTATCAGAAGCGCTAGCAAAGGACATTGGTATAAGCAAAGCACTGGAAAACGGAATTAACTGTCTAACAGACAGGAGAGGGAGCTGCGCTTTATTCTGTAGCTTTTGGTGCTGAGCTATTTGTGATGCACTGTCCCATTTCATTTCAAGAAGGTACACTATTAAAGCACTGCATGCCTTCCTCTCTCTTTGGAAGACCTTCTCTCTCTTGGACTCCAAAGTTGGCCTCAAGGTGAGCTTCAGGATTGGCTGCTTCTTTGCAGATCGATGCTGTGGTTGAGGTTGTGGAAGCAGTACAAGGCAGAGTCGAAGTGTATTTAGATGGTGGAATACGAAAGGGAAGTGACGTATTGAAGGCACTGGCACTAGGAGCAAAATGCGTCTTTATTGGAAGACCAGCTTTATGGGGCCTGGCTTACAAGGTGAGTAAGGAGCTTTGAGTTGCGTTTTTACTTCTCATACTCTCCAGCACTCTGTTATTGTTACTTAAAGGTCATAGAGACAGTTTTCAGCAGTGAAGAATCTTACCCTATTTTTCGGTTGTTATTTTGCTGAATTTTAAGTGGAAACACCCCAAACTGAATCAAAACCAGACTTTTTCTGGGATGTAAAAATACCACTGAATGTTACAATTTCAAATATGACTTTGAAGCCGATAAAATTGTATCACGGGACCTGATTTCTTGGTGTTAACTTTTGGTGCTAAAATACCCTAGGACTCAGGACCATCAGTGCTCTTGAAAATTGAAGGCTAGCTTATTTGCTACAAAGATGAATCTGACAATTTTATTTGCTGTCAGCTTACTCAGAAAAAATACACGGTTTTGATACAGCAGTTTCATAGTGATGTTATAAATTCTTCGGAAACACATATAGAACTCCAGCTCACTGGTGTCTGAAACACTTTGGACAAGACTGAGCACAACCATGTCCTGTAGGTGCCCGAGTGTGCCGCCACTATCTCGGTTCCAGCTTTGTTGCTTCTTAATGACTAGCATATTTCTATGAGCCAGTCATGAATTAAGCCTCTGAGGCAGAAGGTTAACATAATACAATTAAAATTAAAATGTAATTATACCAGTTGTTTGCTTTGCTAGATTTTTGCTTTTTAGCCTCTGGATTGGAGCTTTCAAGCTTTTCTCTAGAACAAAAAAAAATATTTTTTTTTGGTCTACAAACATTTCCTATCTTTTGAATAAGACTGTTATCCAATGGTGTTATTGGTGTGGATTCCAGTAGCTAGACTTTCAGCAAGAAAACACCTGAATCTTCTGAGAAACCTGGAAGATGTGGCAGCACCATTTCTGTTGCCAGTAAAGAGAGAAAAAGGGTCTAACATGAAAAGGGTGTTGCTGTGAGTTGCCTGCATTTTTATTCTGCAATGCAATCAGAAAGGAGATGGTTGGATTTTTTGAGTTCAACTGTGCTTTGGTATTACATCCCATAGAGTATTCCTAAAGCTGTATCTCAATCACTAGCCTAGCATACAAAAAATGAAAGGCATGAACAAGCACTGACATTGTCTGCACCCAAAGCATTCTTTATTGCAAGAAATAAAAGTAAAATTTAAGAGAAAAAAAAAAATCATCCAATACCTTACAGTAAGATCAAAATCACATGTCTATTTTATTGGATTTTGAACTTCTTGGTGTCACTTGCTCTGAGAAAAACACACAGTGTACTATTTTTAAAGATTCCGTCTGGTATCTCAGTAAACAAAAGTTTTTAAAGCTGGACCATATATAAAACTCTCATTACTTCATAAAATACTGTCAGCATTGTAAAGCTTGACATTTTAAAACAAGCCCATTGGTTGAGGTTAACTGAAAGCTAAGAAAAAAAAACAAACTAGAAAATGTCAGAAGTGAAAAACAGCTTTGTTTTCCTTCCCTGCTCAGATGTATCACAAAAGGAAAAGCATCTAAATTAATCTGTGAGGAACTGAGCACATCCATCATATCATTTTAATCATTCATCCGTACGAGAGACTGGAATTGGCACGGAGTTAAGGGACTGTCCCAGCTCTCACAGTGCAAGCATCCTGCAGCCTTGCTCCGTGCCAGTGCTCCTTTTACCCTGACTGCTTTCTTTGTTGGAGCAGGGGGAAGAAGGTCTTCAGGACGTTTTGAGAATTTTGCAGGATGAGTTTCGCCTGTCGATGGCCTTGGCTGGTAAGTATTTTGCAGGTCGTTTGTAATTGGTGATGCAGAGGTTTGTGCGTGCAAGCCATCTAATGTGAGAAGTCTGATGGCTGGGTCACAAAAAGGGAATCCATGTGGGCTTTGCTGGTTCTAGTTGCTATTTTTAAGGTGAGCCTTTGCTTCCTGTGAAACCACTTGGTATTTCAGGTGCCACAGCAATGAACCCTGCAAGGAGGAAGTAGCTTAAAGTGGTTTTCCAACCCAATTAGAGAGATACAAAACTGCTAGGTAGAGCCGAGCAAAACTTGGAATTTCTGTTCTGCTGGGAATCGCGGCATATGTTTTCCAGTATCTAATTTAATGTTTACTGGGGTAAAATGCCACCAATTTTTTCGCTGCATGCAAAGTTTGGAAAAAATGGATGCAGAATTTTTCTCTCCGTATTGGAGAATACACCCTGTTGCTGAAGGTTCCAATCTCTGCATTGCACATGCTTTAAGAGCATCCGTGTCTCCTCCGAGCTTTTACTCTTGTTCCTCATTCTGTGTTTCCCACTTCAGCTCCTACTTATAGCTACCACATTTGACACCCCCCCACCCCCCCCCCTCACTGAACAGCAATTTTTCACAGCCCAGTGCAAACTCCGGTTTCACACATGAATGAGTACATCATGCAGATCCAGTGCAGAAGTGTTCGGACACCAGCAAAAGGTCTTATCCCACTTCAAATCATGTTTTAAAGATTTTCGTGCTCCAGCAACCGTGCACTCAACTGGACAGCTATGCTGACTGGGAAACTGGAACTGAAATGCTGTTGGGCATTTCCTAACAGGCTCGTTTTTTGGATTATTATTTTAAGTAGTAAGGATTCCCACAAGTTTGTTGTTTTGTTTCAGTTTTTTTTTTTTTTTTTATCAGGAGGATCTCACACTTTGCTACACGCAAAAGGGCACTGAACTCAGAGAAAGCAGCAACTTGCAACCTTTTCAGCAGGGCTGTGACATTCCACCCAGATTTTACCAAGCAAAATAGCAATGCAAATCTCCACCTCCAGTCACTTGACACATGGCAATTACTGTGTCTTTTCTGTCCACCTTTCACTTCTGGCTGGATCAGATGCTTTCCTGCTCAGCTCGTTGTAAGGATCCTGGGTTTTTTTCCCCATGTTTCTGTGTCTTCTTGTGCAGGAAGCCCAGAGCCTAACCTCAAGGCTGAAGATGCCATTGAGGAGTGGGGCTCCTATGAATGAGCTGTTGAAGTACCAGACTATCTCCACATGGCTCACATAGGACTAGCCTGTGATTCAGAGAGGGAGCCTTCTAGGTTTCATCCACAAACCAAATCACAGAATCACAGAATCGTCATGGTTAGAAAGGACCTCTGAGATCACTGAGTCCAATCAAACACACAAACCCCCCCTACAAATCTCCGCCACTAGAGCATGCTCTGAAGTGCATATTCTACATGTTTCTTAAATACTTCCAGGGATGGTGACTCGACCACCTCCCTGGGCAGGCTGTTCCAGTGCCTGACCACTCTTTCACTAAAGTAATTCTTCTTCTCTCTCTTACCAACCTGTCTCATTTCTCTATTTATTTCAGGCTGCGCCAGTGTCTCAGAGATTGGCCGACACCTCGTTCAGTTCTCAAAGCTGTGAACAACCTCCTGCAACGCCCATCAAACAGAGGCAGCTCACACTGAGGTCCCCAACCAGACAGAAGAGGGAAACAGGAGGTGCAAGTGTTGAAAGTGCAATAAGCAGTTGATAAGGACTTCAGGAAACTTCTGAGGAGATGATGAAAGGCTCCACGTAAGCGAAGGCCGTTCTCTGCTTTTATTGATACCAATTAGTTCTTTAACACTTTGGGTAATTGTTACTTGCTAAAATACATTCACTTCAAACTGGCTGTTCTGTGGCGTTACCTGTGTTGAGCCTTACTCCCAAGCTCTGTTTCATCAGGCTGGCAGACATAGAAAACTATATGTCCCTTGTTTCTTCCACTTGGTTGTCCTACCAAGTCTGGCTGCAACTCAAACCACACACCTTTCTTGCTCTGGGTCAGTAAGTGCTGTGGCTGATATCTTCCATAGCTTGGGCTTTCCTGGATGTACGTTCACAGCAGATACAGAAACAAGATGCATCAGCTAACAAACAGGCACCCCAGCTACCTTTTGGAGGTGGAGGCAGTTCTTGCCTACTCTTTCCAAATGCAGAGCAATGAAATCACTAGTAACCAAAGCACCACCCTGTGCTCCCTGCCGAGAAAGACTCTTCCTTCACTACATAGTTAATTTGCACAGCAAACTCATCAGACAGGACCTATGCATGCCCAGAACACAGCACAAGTCTATGGCAGTGCGTATATAACTCACCCGGTGCCCTGATCTCTGCCCTCCGATGAGTGTGGCCAGCACAGGCTGACAGAAAGGAATGGAACTGCTGCCACCACCCGAGGAGCACATGGCCTTCAATTTCAGAACATGGTGCAGAGGCAGTGGTGAGCCTACTGGCAGCAGAGAGTAACATAAACCCTTGCTTGATCCTTCCTAAGGGTCTTCCTAAGTTGTTTTGCAAGACGTGGGTCTTGCTTCCTCATGATGAAGCACACCCTTGGCCATGCCACCCACCTGCCATCACCTGCTGGTGATGGGTGCTCAGTAAAAACTAGGAGATCGTCTTTTCTTTCCTTCCTTCCTTCCTTCCTTCCTTCCTTCCTTCCTTCCTTCCTTCCTTCCTTCCTTCCTTCCTTCCTTCCTTCCTCTTTCTTTTTCTTTTTCCCTTCATCTTTCCATCTCCCTGCATCATCTCTCTGTTCCACACCAGCCCCCTTTCGCCATTATTTTTTTCTTCAGAAAAATTTGGGTCCTCATCTAGGCTATACTGCTGACTAACGTGAGCCTCCTGGTGTCATGGAGCATTGGTGGGAATGCCAGAGCTGCCATCTCGCTACCCAGAGAGGAAGCCTGCTGCTGCCCAGAGCTGAGGGAGCTACTGGGGAGCAGAAGTGAGGCAGGGAGGGGGCATACAAGGTCCTGCAGGCAGGGCAGATGTCTGTTGATGTTGTATTATTTGGAGCTGATGGGGTTTTTCTGTGTCATTAGGCAGCAGCGTGAGTATTTACTCTGAATTATTCTCCCTAGGAGGAGTTTAACAATACTTTGGTTTTAATCTTTATATAATGCTGTTCAAGTAAAGGTGTAAACCAAATTCATCTATTTGAAATGGTTAAAACTCCTGTGTGCACCTTTGGTCTTTTTATAAAATGTGGTGTGTGAACCAGTGGGGACTTCGGCCAGCATGACTGGAAATAAGCTGAATGTCCATAAAGAGTTTAACTGATTTGACTACTCAGGCTTAATCAGGCCTTTCAAATGAAGCTAGGTAAACTAGGACTGTACACACATGAAAACTGCTAACGTGCCTGTTTTTTAAAAATGCAATGGGATTTCAAAAATATCTAGTAAGACACCTAACCTCATTTCCTTATAAATAACTTTTAAGGTCAGACGCACTGGTGCAGCCACTGCTTTTATGGCACTTTAGGGCAGCACAAAATGGCTAAGGGATGCTGGGCAGCAACGGGATGCCAAATGTCATTTTCTGCCAAAGAGGTTCCAACTTGCTGGGCATTTCTCAGCCTTCCCATGCACACAAGGATCCCTTTCTTGTACACTCAATGCTATTTTCTTCTTTCTCCTTTCTGCTAATCCCCTGGTTCTGCAAAAATGGGAAGCACTGAGTCATGCAAAGCAGGGCTGAGCCAGAGCGAAGACACCCAAATCCAGAACTGCTGTCCTCAGCTGGCTCCTCACCTTGCAGGATCCAAAAGAACCAGACATGGTCTCCCCCTGCCCTGTTCTTTGACATAAATATAAATACTAGAGGTGTTTCGACTGCACCTTCTCTGAGCAGCTCATGTCGTCCTGCGTAAGTTAATTAGGCTGAAGAAGCCAGGTATTCTTCTGCCTGGGTGGAGTACCTTGAACACCTGGCAGAAGGCAACCTTGGATGGTGGGCTCCTGCAAACCACACTGCTCTGGGCACAAGGCATGGACATCCCTAAGCGGAGCCTCTCTCTCTTCCCCTTGGAGCTCTGGCACTGTTCAGGAAAAGCACCAAGAGGATGGGGCTGCAGGCACGGAAGAGTGACGCTTTGTAGGCTAATGATTGAGCTTGTCCTGTGTATGAGGGCAATGGTGTGAGTGTGAGGTCATTACTTCACCCAATAACTGCTTATAGGAAAATGCTATAGGAGTTGCTGCTGTGCGGGACTGCGTGGTTGCCTAACCCTGGTTTGGTGGATCTGGAGTACTGTGTGACCAAGCTTCAACAAGAAAGTGCCAGCTCTCCTCCCATGAAATGGCCCATGAGCTTCTCTGGTCAAGGCTCTCTCTTGGCAGAGAAGAGGTGCTGCTTTTTCTGAGGAGGAGAAGATGTATGCTCCCCCAGTTCCCACTGAAGCCCGTTGCTCACTGGCTCCTGGTGTGTAAGGGAAAGGGGAGCAGCAGCAGCACCTCCTTTGCACGCATCTTAGAAGAACCAAATGATACTCATTACATCTTGAACTTGCTAAAAGAGAGGCTTCCAGCTTATGCAAATGGCAGTGGCTGACCTGAGTCATCTGGCTAAGCTCTGGAGAGGAGCAGGATTTGCACCATGCTGCCTCTGTTA
Source organism: Gallinago undulata (assembly GCA_026546715.1). NCBI lineage: Eukaryota > Metazoa > Chordata > Aves > Charadriiformes > Scolopacidae > Gallinago > Gallinago undulata. The sequence continues at coordinate 82,281,158 of JAOTQQ010000001.1, read as the reverse complement.
CCTCTCAGCGACTTTCCCACTGAGCACTTGTTTTTTTGTTAGATCTGTTTCTGGATACCGTGGAAGACCTGGACATCAGGCTTTAGGAGCTGTGGGGGAGGGAAGAGGCAAAAAAAAAAAAGCCACTAAAAAATGAGTCATTGCCAGTGACTAGCTTGAGGCAGTGAAGCATTTCCATGACTCAGGACATTAATCCTTTTCCAGGGGGCAGCCAGCTGCTTCTGTTGCCACTAGCAGGCAGTGAGAGGGAGCAGGTGCCTGAATGCATGAGTGGTGCCTGAATGTCTTCTGGAGCTGATGCTGTGAAACGGGAAAGTAGATGCTGAGAGGCTGGTACAACTGAAAAAACCATCTATTTCTCACCTGCGTTTTGCTTCAATACTTTTTGCACTTGCAGTCACACTCAGTGCTCTGTGCCTGGCCTGCTCCTGCCCTTCCTCATAGCGCTCTGCGCTCCTTGGAGCAGAGGTACTGCTCAAAGCTGCTCTGCTGAAGCAGAAAAACCTCTCATTTCAGACTCCAGGGTCACGGCTTTCATTTAAAGCCAACAAAACAAGTTGCTGGAAGGAATGTGATTGTGACAACTGTTAAGGAAATCTTTCAAGAAGGAAAGCCATCTTAAGAAACTCAGAGATGTCTGCTGGAGCTGAAACAATCATGGTGGGAATTATCTGCAGAGCTGAGCTGGCTTGTGGTGGCTTCATTAACACCATTGTTGAGTACCATGAGAGTGAAATCTGTTTTGAAGGAAAGGCAATGCCACATCATGAAAATAAGTGCAATGGTTTATTTTACAATTTGGGAAAAACGAGCTTGTAATTCACCTTCTCTGTTTTTCCCATGGCCCTGAAGCTGGGGGATGGAGGGTAGGAGGCCAAGTAGAGCTGACATGCAAACCCTACTAAAAGCAACCAAACAAATTGCAGCCTTAGATCAAGCTGCTCTATAGGTTTGTTATACAAGAGCGCATCAATGTCTTAAACCAGAAATGTTTGCAGAGGCCACTAATTTGCACCCTCTGTGATGTGGATGTCTACTGCAGCACACCTGCAGCCAGATTTGAAGAGACATGGAGCCCTTGCAAGTGAAATGAAGGTCAGTAGGAGTCCAGGACTGCAGGCTTTTGAAATAAGGAACAACGCACAGCTGAAATATCTTGTTCTCCAGTCCTGCCTCTTGCTGTTAGTCCTTCCAGCCATACATTTCTCTGTCTGATTTTTCAAACTACACAATGATATAGAAAATCCTCCTAGCCCCTTTCTCCCCTTTCAGACCAGCATGTATTCCAAAGTGGAGGCAAAGTCTGTACACTTGGCTAGTTCTGCATGCCCCCTGGGAGTAAGGGGAAAGGAAGATTCTACGGGTCAGGTTTCTGCAAGCATCATGCCACAGGGATCAGTACCAAAAGGGAACTGCTACAGAACCAGGCATCTGCGTCCTGGAAGCAAACAATAAAGCCACTATTCACCTGAGGCCTCAAGGGCAAGCCACTGCCTGTGGCAGAGTACCCCCTCTGGGGAAAAGAGCCAGCTCAGAGAGGTACAGACCCCCTTTGGCAGCCTGCTTGGCAACTAGCAGATGCCCTGGTGCCCACTTCCCTGGTGTGCATGGGAGGAGTCACGCTATCAAGAAGTGACCTTCTTTCTGCATAAGCCCTACTTTAAATCAGCCTTAAGGAGGCAGAAAAAGAGAGAAGTTAACCCTGTTAGCTCACTCTGTTTAGACCTGAATTTCTCGCAGAGATAACAGTGTCTGCAGTGATCCTCCAGAGGCCTTCACATGGAGGCCTTCCTCTCTGTTCCAGTAATAATAAACCTTGCCAGTGGACTGACAGCTCAGCAGATAAGACCGAGGAATACAGCTACATCGCACAGTTTGATGGACTTCAAGGATGCACAAGAAGAGGCTGAGACAACTGGGTGTGCTCAGCACTGAGAAGTCTAAAGGTAGGAGGAAGGTGGATCTCATTGTTACCTTTTACTGCTTGGCTGGGGGGAAGAGAGAAGATGCAGCCCAGCTTCTAGAATGTGCACAGTGAAACAGTGAAAGGCAAGGGGCACAAGTTGCAATGAGGAAAGCTCCAGCTAAAGATTAGTGGGAAAAAAATCACCGGGGGGTGTGTGTGTGTGTGTGTGTGAGACACTGCAAACAGAGAGTTTGCAAAATCTCCATCCTTAGATATGGAGACAGTCCCGAGCAACCTTGTCTAGTGTGATGCTGCTTTGAGAAGAGGTGGGTCAGAGACCTCCAGAGGCCCAACTCAATCTAAATTGTTGAGTTACATCACAGAATCATAACATAAGAGCCACGCATCAGATTTGTACCCTGCTGTACTGGTGTGTTGCCATGATGGAGCCACCATGGAGCTGCAGAGGCAGCACCTACATCTTTGAAAGAGGCTTCAGAAAACATTTTCTGAGGGAAAAAGAAAGCTATTTGGTGAGTGAGCTTAAAAGAGGACCTCACTGAGTTTGAACAGGCTGCCAGTCTATTGAACAAGACCATCCTACAACTTTTTCAAGAGTTTTTCAAGTTTTTTTACAATCTGGATTAAGCTTTTGCCAATGTGTACCAAAGTCTCACGCCACCTTGTCTACACACTGTCCCGCTTTCTGTATTTGATTGTTGTGAATATCTCCAATACAAATTCAAGCAAGGACATATCTTTCAAAAGAGATTGCCCAAAGAGATTGTAAACATGTGGGTTAAGGACTAATCAAACCCTGCTGCCTCCCAACATCCCTGGGGGATGTAGCAGGGACAGGGAATCAGACTATTTACATGGGTAGTTTATTTACAAAATAGATCCAAATATAAACATTTTCCTTTGGCATATGGTGCAAATTTCTATGGCCTTTAAATATATAATTTACTCATCAATTTCAGTTTAGGAAACAGTTCTGCTGAACTACAGGGAAAATGAAACTGAACACTTGTAGCTAATTGCCTGACTGGTACTGTCTGATATAGCAAAGAATAGTACAACTAAGTCTTTCTGATCCTGACAATCGTGTAATGAAAGTTTACAATCACTTTCTCCCTTCTATCAGAAGAATTTTAATGCTACTGAAATAGGAGATTTTTTTTTTTCAGGTTTGAATACACAGAGACATTGAGGCTTCTTAAGGTGGTTATCTTCATATTGCAGTTAAAGTGTCTTAAAACTGTTCCCCACTGTGAGAAATTGTATTTATTCAGTTTGATTCAGCACGGCTGTCCAAAATGTAGTAATTTAAGTTTTGTTGCCTCTTCTCAATGTGTAACCAGAAGAGAGAGGAAAATGTTTCAAGGAGGGAACAGTGCCTCCCACCCCGAAGGGGAGAAGCTTTTCTGGAGTAAATCTACATCTCAAAGTACATTCTCTTTCCCAGAGCTGCCAGCACGTAGGCATTTTGAGCTTATGGGTATATGATGGTAAGAAAAACATGTGAGAACACATGAGAAGCACATGAATTTTTTATCGCTTTTTGGTCACAATTGCTCTAAGTTTAGACAGCAAAAGGTCCAGTTAAATGACGAGCCTGCCTTTGCTTTTCACTGCTTCAGCTCTCATCAATCTGGACAACAGGGCAGACTCCAGAAATCCATTTCCTAAACCAGATTTCTTTTCTGAATAAAAGGATCTGTCCTTCTTTCTTAACCCTGCATCATTTCTATTGCCTGATTGCACAACTAAACAGCGTTGCCCTCTGTAAGAGCATAATATTTTATCCTACCTAAAACTCCTGTGCTTTGCAATGCTATCACATTTATCCACTCCAGTGCTATGATGCAGTTTGTTCTCAATGTCACTGGGAATTTTCCCTTCACTTTTTCGCTCTTGCAGTCTTTCTATCCCAAGCCCTTTTTCTCATTGAGCCAAGGCTAAGAAAATGTGTTCCTTTAACAGCGGCTTGCCAATGCCCTGAAGTATCTCTGTCACAGTAACCACCAGTAAAGCTGGAGCATCAACATTGTTCCTGGACCAGCGGATTAGGGGCACGGATGTGATGGGACATAGTGGATTGCATAGGTTCTAAGCTGTGCAATTAGTCCATGTATAGCAATTCTGCAACACCAGCCAAAATTTTCAAGCTCTGATTTTTCTAAAATGATTCCTTTGGACGTGCAACCCATTCTGCCACCCACCTCTGTGTACATCAGCAAAATATCGTGAAGGCCTTGTTTTACGTTAAAGTCAAGGAAGAGAAGACAACATTGTTAAAAAACGGCTAAGCCTTGACATAGAATGCAGAGCTGGCAAACTTTTTAGATGTTGCTGAATTATGTTTTAGTCTGCAAATCCCAGACCCCATGTAACAGCTCTAAATTTCTTCAAGTTGTTCCTGTTGATCATGGGTCTGGTGGGCTCTGGCCTCATTGCTCATTGATACCATTCTGGAGCGTATGGCACATTCCAGCATCTGCTTCTGGGTCCTTCTGGGAACAGCAGAGCCAGCCTTGTTTGCAGCACAGAGGAGCTGTTGTGCCACCCAGCAACCCCATACAGCACCTTTCAGAAGAAAGAGCGGGTGAAAAAGTTGTCTCCAGGTGAGATTGCAGGAAGCACCAGCAGGTCCGTGCTTAAACAGAGCAAACTTCTGCTGACTGATCCCTGACATTCACAAGTGGCAGTTCAAATGAAGGCTGCTATGTAGCAATGTAGAAAATTATCTCAAACTATGCCAAGCATTTGGCCCAGCAAGTAGCTAAGAGGCCAAAAGCACCGCAGCAATAAATCTCCCTACAGTCAGTCCCCTGTGCAGCACACATATTCTCATATAAAGCACTATCCCTACTAAACTTGGTTTAGGAGGCTGTATGCTGTGTTGCCTTTTTTTTTTTTTTTTTTTTTTTGTAATGCCTCTTCAGAGCATTTTATTTCCATTTTAAAAGTAAAAAGGAATGACTGTTTCAGAGAACACTGGTTGCAGCAGCAGGCTTTGGTCAGTTCTTTTTCCTTGCAAAACACATGCACTGCACGAAATTAATTTGCAGCAGCTTCTGATAAGAATATACAATGTCAAGGTCCTGACTGAGAGAAGCCAAGGAAAGAAGCACTGATAACAATTTTTTTAAATCTTTGTTGGGGTAAGGGAAGGATTTTCAAGGACGCTGTGATTGAAACAGTTGCCAAAACTTCCTCATCTGTGTCAGCTAGAAACTCTTTTCTCCTTCAACAGAAAGGGTTTTGCTTTCCCGCTGTCACTTGCAGGCCCAGTTTTGCTCTGAAAAAGCAACAGTGTTGGGATGTTGCTTCTTCTATAGCTTTACTCCAGGGCTGTATTTAATGAGTGAACAAAATTCACGACCACAGAGTAAAAAAGGGAGTTCAGGAGTTAGTCGCACAAATGCAAGTGAAGCATTTTTGGAGATTCATTCCAGCTGTCCCTGAAATCAGTGATCCTCTTTCCAGTGATAGCTGTGTTGCTGGGCTTCTTTGCAATGTCCCGTAGCAGGTCCCCTTGCTTAAGCCTTTCTCCTAAGCTGTAAGAGAAATACAGCTCCAGTCAGTGTGTCCTGACTGCACACAAAGAGCTGGTAATATAATATAATACAATACAATACAATACCAGGGCAGGTACTCCGAGCTAAAGCCTAAGCCCTGGCCTGGCCTCACACTGGAGAAGAGTTTTGCTCAAACTGGAGTGAAACCCTGGGGAGAAACACCCGGGCATTTTCCCTGTATTTTGGAGATGCATGAAGTAATGACACAGTTCACTGCAAAGGCACAAACAGACGGATACACCCTTATTTTAACTAGGTGCTCTCACACTAGGCATTTCAGAGGTGACTCTATTTCTCCAGCAGCTTTAATTTAAGCAGTCTATACATTAGATCATCACTTCAAGTGCCTCGAGGATACTGAACAAATACAAGATCCCAGAAGTTATTCTTCTGCCTTGCACAGAGAGAGAAACCCACGCTATAATGGGGAGCCCAGTATGCAACAAAACTATAGCAGTAGAGTCTGCCTCTCGAACAGTTACGAACAGCTGCTCTTGCTGTTTCAATTTAATTTTAATGCTCTGTCCCTTCATATCAACGCTGTATTACACAAGCAAGCACAGCCACAGAGAATTATCAGTATGAGGGATTGCACTCCAAGGTTTTTCTGTGTGCAGGACCGCGTCTAGGCAGGCGCTCAGACCTTGCCACATCCAGAGCCTTCCTCTTTGAGAGGGGGAGGAGGGGTGGGAGCACCCCATTCGTTTGCAGCAAAGGAGGCATGCGAGAGGGAGGGAAAGCAAAATGACCGAGGTGGTGCTCTGTGGTATATAAATACAGGCAAATCTCCCCCACAGCCTTTTGAGTGGTAGAGAGGTAGAACCAAGGATCGAGGCAGGCTTTTGTGGGGTTGGCTTGGCATTGAAGTTGATTTTAAGCATTTTCCAATTTCTTCATTTCTTTAATTTGTAGTAGTTTGCAAATAGCCTTTTTCTTCACATGGAAAAACGTGTAGGCTACTTCTGAATAGGAATAGCTAGCAAAAGTAAGACATGCTTTAAAAACTGTTGCTTAATGTAAGGCTTAGAGTTTGTTTTCCAGTAGTCTCTCTCTCTGTAACAACCTTTGATTTGTAAAGACTCCAGAGGTTGATGTCGTGTGTTCTTTTCCTCAGGCAGGAGGTGAACCAGCTGGTCTAAGCTCGAGAGATAGCCCGTTCACCACCAAAGAGCAGCGCAGAGCAATGTCCCTGGCTGGCGTAAGCTGTCTGGTGACAGGAGCAGGAGGGTTTCTTGGCCAGAGGATTGTCCGCTTGCTGTTGGAGGAAGAGGAGCCGCTGGCTGAGATCCGACTGCTGGACAAAGCCTTTAGCAATGAAGCACTCGGGAGATTTGGAAGTAAGTACCGCCTCGCGAGGTCTATGTGTTGCAGATATATGTGCTTTGTCTCAGGTGGATAGCATGGAAGTCTTCACCTCCCACCCAAACCCAGATTTGCAGATAGAGGTTTTATTTCAAGGAACCCCTGCTTTATCCCTCCCTTCCCCTCTAGCACGGAAATCAGATGTAAAATGTAAAAGCAAGGGTTTTCTTTGCCATACCAGAGACTCCTCTAGATCGGAAGAGAGATTTATGTACTCTTAATGCAGTAAAGAGGTTGCCTTCAACCTGACTACTACATTAGAGCCCAACGAGCAAAATTAGTGCAAAAATCTCACACTTCTGCTGGGAGGAAGGGAAATGCAAGCATTGCTATACTTGGGGTGTGTGTGTGTGTGTGTGTGTGAAGGGAGCTGTGTAACCCAGAGCGTGCTGTCCTGGGCTCTGATACGCGTCTAGGAGGCAGTGGCAAAGTCATAAGCACAAGTGCTAATGGTTTTTCTTCAACCTGTGATTAATTTGGTTAATAGTGATCTGCTGACTGAGAGTTGTGATGAGGTGTCTTAAAAACTTGTTGTTATTAACACTATCAAACCCTTTTGTGCTATGCACAGAACAGACAGGACCCATTTGCAAAGGGCAAGTCAGGACTGTGGCTTCTTGAATGGGCTGGAGACTGCAGAAATGAGTGATATGCCCAGTGTCAGAAACGACCTGTGGCGGGAAAAGCAGCTCAGAGTATGATGTTTTAAATGTCCCCTTTCCTGGGAACCTGAGCACATCTATAAAAAGGCACGTAGGAACCTAAGTTCAATCGTGTTCTTGAGTGCCAACATGACAGACGTTTACTTGGCAATGCTTTGCTCTGTCAGATCTTAACCTCAAGATTATTTTTCCTCTATACAGGTTACTATATGGGAATTCTCATGGAATATCCCCATACAATTTGCTAAAGACCCACAATCTTTCTAGGAGCTTAATTGTCATCAAAGAAGAGTAACGGTGCACCATAAACCTCATTCAGATTTCACTGAGGATTTGCAGTATGTCCTCAAGCCTTGCAGCAGCCCTTCCTGCTCCCATTTCCAGGCAGTTCCCTCAGTAACAAAACCTGTGGCTGCAGTAGAGGCTGAAGCTCTTGCAGCAGCACGTGTGGTTTAGCACTGATGCAGCAGGAGCAACCCAAGCATCTGTGCTGCTTCAGCCCGGGAGAGCTCGGAGGGGGGGGATAATGGAGCTTCCTGGGGAGTGAAAACGACTGTAGGAGCACAATCTTGGTTGGGCTGCAGTAAAGCTTTCACTGTTTTTTTTAATAGGAAAGCTCTATGCCCTCTTTCCTTATCCTCCCTCCTTCCTCCACTGAATGCTGCCCAGACACTCCCTCTTCAATTCTTGAAACATTCCCTTTCAAGCTCTTCTCTAGCGCAGTGACTCCTACTCCAAACACAGGTCTGCTGCAAAAACCTGGGGGCTGGAGCTTTCTGACTTGCATTATTTTTACTGCAGGGACTTTTATTTGCTGGCATATGTTGCTTGGGTATTTTGAATAGCCAGGAGCAGAAGAACTGAGTGGTTTTCTTACTCACTAAGCTCTTGAGCACCTTTTATTTGCAATATCTTTGCAGAGTCAGGGCTGTGGGTTGTAAGACACAAGAGTATGTTCAAGTTACAGCTCTTTGTGCCAGGAGACACTCAGGGACACTTCTCTCTTGTCCCAGCAAGTTTCCTGCTGAGACCTTGACCATTGCACTCAGACTGCAAAAAACCAGTGGCATTTGTGGTGTTCCACAGACCTAGGGAGTCCAGGATGACCCAATCAATGTCAAGTGCTGTGAGCTGGAGTCTACCCAGCTACACTATGTGGTTGAGAATGAACGTCACATTCAACATGGTAGTTTGGTGCCTTGGGTTTCCTACATCCCATCTCCACTTTTCTCCACAAATTTATCCTTCTGCCTTTCCTCATGCAATTCCTTTTTTTTTGCTCACTTTTGCACCAGCACTTCTGGAAAAGCTGGAAACACCCAGGTTGTTCTTAAGAGGATTTCTCACTATTTGAATTCCTCGACTCTCTTTTGCCTCATCCTTCTCCCCCTGAACCCTCATTTAATGTCATTCTTCACAGACAGACTTTTATAGATTGTGTGATGCTTGAGCATTGAGTGGTTTCACACTGCTCCAAAAAAGAAGGAAAGTAGAGACAGGAGGAATGATTGTTTTTCCAGGACTTTTGCTAAGAGAAAGTTCCTGCTCTGGGAAACTTCCTCATGGCTTTTTGGCAGATATTCATTTGCCTTTATGACTGCATTCAAGGACAGAATAGCAACAGAACACCCCAGCAGCTGAAATGGGAACAGAATAAACATTGCAGATTCCCTAGGTAAAGAAGCAAACAAATTGCTTTACCCTTTACCAATGAAAATAAGGTGCATTATTAAATTTTATTCTATGAATACACAAAGTAGGCCATTTTAACAAACCATCCAGTTAACCAGGGAAGTGGACATCTCTCATGAGGAGCACCTTTCCCCACCATCCAGTCCACAGCCTTTAGGACCTCTACAAAAGAGCACTAAGTAATTCAATCTACTGAAGTCTTACAGATGTTACAGTTTGCTTGAACATCAAACAACACATAGGAAAGAGAAAGACAGTTTAGGGCAAATAGTCCAACTGTATTGCTGAGTCAGACACTGCACACAACAGGAGATTTAATTTTGTCAAATAATCATTGTATTTCCAAGCAAAAACTACCCCAAGCAAACAGGGAGACCTACTTGCTGGTCAGAGGACACAGAAAGTGTATGGTAAAGTAGGAGAAGCTTTGCCAAGGGTTAGATACTTTCTCATAACCACTGTATGCAAAAAAAGAGAGCTGGGTTGAATTTATTCTCTCTGCCCTCCACCCCATCCCCCTCCCCATGACACAGATGAGCATTTTTGACACCAGGGCAATGATTTGTCCAGATGCAAACCAAGTTTTTCTCTGCTGTCCATCTCAGAGTGAAACCACCGTCTGTCAGTCATTTCTTCTTTCCTCTCTCTGCTTCTAAGCTCACCTGTAGTTTTCCTCTTCCCCCAGAGCAAAACAAGATCAATCTGCTGATTCCTGACATTTAGCTGGTGCTGGCAAAGTGAACAAGGCTGATACTGTACTTATGAGGGCAACTTCTGCTGAGTAAAGTGGAATGGAGGAGCAGCTTTCCTGCCTTATGTCACAGACACAACTTAAATTGTAAGCCCAAACAAGGCACAAAGCAGCTAGTCAGCAGCTTTCCGGTGACTGATAGCAACTTTCCCTGTCATCAGCTTTAAAAGGGACAGGTTCCTTTTGTATTTTTCCTGAAAGCTTTGATTTGCATGTGTAAAAACTTCCATTTTCCGAACTTCAGCAACCACTCTGACGGGGCCACATATCAGAATTTACATTGTGAAAGCCATGTATTTCAACCCTTTGGATTACTGCAACCCCATAAAGCATAACTTATGGAGAACATCAGCCTAAGGGCTGTACAAAGACTAATATTTTTCAGGGCAAACCTAACTACCAGGTGCTTAACAAAGGCCTGGCCCTATAGTCTGACATTTTGGGGTCCATACAAGGAGAGGTCAGTGTAAACCTTCTGGAAAGGGAGCCCCATGAAATTAATACACTCTGTAAAATAAAAGCATAAGAGAGCATGTGGCAGTGACTGTGGTGGGAGGGCAGTAACTCTAGATTTAGTAACAGTTCTGCAAATGTTCAGTATTTAGGCTCCCATTTCACATCTCGGACCAACTGACTGTGATGAAAAAAAAAGACCCTCAAGCCTGTTGCATCTGAATAATCATTAAATTAATACAGGATTACATTCTAGCGTGCTACAGAGATAATGAGATAAAACCATTCTAAAAGATACTCCCACTCAGTTCCAAACCTCAGCAGCTGTCTCTCTGTGTTTCTTCGTTAAGACATGGGATGAAATACCGCCTGCTTTGGAGCCGGTGCCAAAGCACTAGGATACACGGGATTTCACTCAAGGCTGAGGCTAAAAGCTGTATAAATTAAGCAGATTCTTCTCTTAGCTAAAATGGGCATTTGATTATGCTGGAAGAATGACAGAGTATCTGCCTGTGCCGCAGAGGCCCTTCCCAGTAGCTGTGCTTGGGGAGCCCTCTAGCGCAGCCACTGCAGAGGCTCATAGGAGGACTTGCTGTAATGACATGGCATCCTAAAAAGCTGTAAATCATGCTACGGAAGTCCTCTCCCCCTGCAGCCAGGCCAGCACACTTCCCAGGAGAGCAGCATGGCCTCGAACTATAAATTTCCCCAGGTGACCAGCCTGTGCTGGTACAATTTTGTTAGTGTAGTTCTGGGCTGCATAGAAGGATGCTTCTGCCCAGCAAAACTTAGAGGAAGGATGGCTCCGAGACCTGGGTCTGCACCAGGGTCACACGCGTTAGCTGTTGGGGAGGGAGGGGGCTTAAAAAGCAGGACTTAAAGCAAATTGGGACTGAGGTAGCTCAGGAAAGCAGACTTGAGAGTTCAGATTTAGACCAGAAAGATGTACATGCTAAAAATGACCCCAAAGCACAGATGCTGAAATGGAGCCAGAGCTGGAGTTAGAAGAGGCACAGTAAGTCCTGGTCGAGGAGCATAAAAAAGACAAGTCAGAAGTGTAAGTAATGCATTAGAAGAGCTGCAATATGGGCAAGGCCAAGGGGCAGAAAATAGGTGTGAACACAGCTCTGTGCGCACACGCTGTGGGTGGGCAGAGATCATTCATCACCTTGAAGAGAGGAGCATGCAATGCCGGGCTGTTCGATGTATTTGGGTTAATACCTTTATAAATGTCACCAAAGCACGCATAGCTAAAGCTCCCCCTGTGAACTTTAAAACAGTCACACCTGAAGAAAGCTCCAGACCATGGCTAGCAGTGGGAAAGATTTCTCTTTAAAAAAAAAAAAAAAAGAAAAAAAAAAAGAAAGAACCATGTTGAATAGTGGGTCCAAAAAGACTGTTGGTAATGCAAGGTAGACTTCCATAGCACTGTAATCAGCACTTGACAATACAGCCATTGGAAGACACCTTCTGGTGGGGGAGAGCATCTGTCATTTTGTTCAGAGGCCAGTCTGGCCCAAACCACAACAGCCAGCCTTAAAATATCGCTCCCTTGCCTAGGCAGTCAGCACCTCCCAGGAGCAGTGTCAGCATCACACACTCCTTTCAGTGCTCTTAGGATGCCCTTAAGGTCTTCTGCTTTGTTTTCCGCTGCCCTTGCAGAGTTCCAGGGTAAGACTGAGGTGAAAATCCTGGAAGGGGACATCCGAGATGTGACGTTCCTGCACCGTGCCTGTCAAGGGGTCTCCCTCGTCATCCACACGGCTTCCATCATTGACACCATGGGCCTTGTAGAGAAGGAGCTGCTCTGGGAAGTGAATGTGACGGGTGAGTGGGTCAAGCACCTTTCTCAAACCCATGTCTATTATGCGTTAATCACCATCTGTTCAGGAAAGGGAACACCTGACCTGTTTTTTTGAGCCAGATTAACTGGGTTTTCTGAATCTTGTACAGGTTTATGAGCGAGTGCAAAGCATGTATATGTGCAGCCCTATGCAGCTCCATTGCTCTCCACACCCAGCGTGCACTGATCTTCCACTGCAGGATCATTCAGTTTTTTCAGCAGTCACACATGCCCATCCTGACATCTGCAAAGGCTTTGCCTTCAGTGGGGATAGACATGATCCCATGGTCAGTGGAGCTTTCTGGAAGTAATTCACCTCTGAAATCCTAATATGCATCTGAGAAGAAGCGGTTCTTATTCTCCCTCCCCATTTTTGAATGATATTTTTGAACTTTTACAAACACTTGCAAGTTTTGGCTGCAATTACAGCAAACTTGCACTGCTAATATCCCAGACCCTGTGGCTTTCTGCTTCCTATTCTTTTTCTTCCTCCTCTTCTGCTTTTCCTCCCATTTGCCATTATGTTTGTGTGTGCATGAATGCAGTTTAGAGGAACAGGTGCTCTCACACTGGGAGCTTATCATTAAAAATCCCCCCAACAAACTCCAGGCTATGGGAGGGAGGGGTTTTGGCGACTTCTCACTCAGGGACGGGATCTCCCTTTCTACTAAGAAGCCCCTGTTCTTCATGAAGATGAAAGGGAAAGTTTTTTGGCTTAGGAATGGCCTGTGTGGCATCAGTGGCCAGGAAATTTAAATATATTTCCTTAAAGAGCAACAAAACCCTGTATGCCTTTCATGCTGACCTCCCTGGCTGTGTTGTTTCAGCTCCTTGAAGATTTGGGGAAGATGTTCTTATTTACATGGATAGTTTTCCTGGTTCTTTGCCTTCTCTACCACAGATACAGGGCTGCTTCACAGAAAAATAAGGAACACATTTCTACAGGCACCACTCTCACAAATTTGGCCACTCGTCAGTGTTCAGAGCAAGATAGCATGCTTTGTAGTCAAGTTGTCTCTTACATGCACCTTAAAATCAATGCATTTTGCCTGTTTTTGCCTGGCTCATTGCCTGTACATTCAGCTTCCAGACCCTTTCATTTCTGCTCAGTCAAAGCCACAAATTGTCAGTAATAACAAATATGAGGCCAGCGGGCAGCTTCTTAGGTCTCTGCCAGAAGGGAAGAGCAGAAAGGCAAATTCCTGTAAACCTGTGCATTGGGTAGTATGAAAAATAAATATACAGGAATGATAGTTCAGAAACAGGATTTGTAAAGCTCTCTCTTTATGACCATACTTCTGCTACAATCTGTTTTTCACAGCAGAATGTGTTGCCTAAACCCAAACAAATACTAAAATGTCCCAAAAGCAGAAAGCTCTCTAGCTGTGAGCTGGAGTCAGAGCTAGAAAGTTTATTAAGTCTGCCTCATCGTTCCTTTTGGTGGGTTTAGACTTCAGCACAAAGTATCTAGGCTTTCATAAATCTTTCAGATGCCCCCTGAGCAGAGTCTGCCTTTATGTAAAATAACCCCACTGCACCAGTGAGGGTTTGCTGATAACATTTGGTATAACAAAAGCACACACCAGACCTGCTCCCAGAGCAAACTGACCCTAAGGTCAGTCAGCAAATACTGCAGCCCTGTTTACCTCCATTTCCATTCTGATGCTCTTCTGGCTTTTTGACCAGCAAGACGCTGCTTCATAATTAATAGATTTGCAGGATAAAAGTTTTGTTTCTCCTAGAAGACAGAACTTTTATAATACAAATGTGTCAAGGTATCAGATGTGGATGTTCACAAACCCGAACACAAGGAAACTCGTTAAACTTGCCATGATGTAGGGCATTCCTCTGTGTCGCATGGCACACAATGTCTCAGAGCAAAATTATCCTTTTAGAAAGGGGAGCAAATTTTTAGAAGGAAGGGAATTAAGAAAATAATTAAATATAATCCAAACAAAAGTACCCACTGTGAAATCCTCAGCCAGAAGGGCTTTGTGTGAAAGCAAAACTTAGAGACCAGCTCCAAAGAAGATTTACTTTATTCACATGCTATGTGAAAGATGCTCAAATTCCCATTACTGTAAGAACCTTTTCATTTTTTACAATGAAAGGGATAGCTTCTAAAGGTTCTCTGCCTTAAGCCAAGTCAATCCAACCAACAGGCGCAAGACCCTGAATCTGTGGTCGGTATCCATGCTAACGTAAACAAGAGCAAAATTTGACTCAACATAAAAAAACCCCACAACATGCAATTAAGACCAAGTGTCCATCCTTGTCTAACTCCAACAGGTGCACTAACACCACTTAAATACAGATACAGAACAGGTTCAGTTTCATTGAACGCTCTGCCCAGCTCAGGACAGGATCCTTCCAGCTGCAGAGAGGGGACATCTGGCCAAGCTCAGGCCAGAGATGCTGTTTCTAATCCGAAAAGCCCACTTTTCCCTGCTTGGAGAGCTCTAGACTGACTTGCATGTTTCTCTTTTGAAGGTACTAAGCTACTGTTGGAGGCATGTGTCCGCTGTAATGTCCAGCACTTCATATATACCAGTACCTTAGAAGTGGCAGGCCCAAACTGCAAAGGTGACCCGATTTTCAATGGTGATGAAGATACAGCTTATGATGGTGAATCAAAATCTCCTTACGCCCAGAGCAAGAGACTGGCAGAGGATTCTGTGCTGAAAGCAGATGGCCAGGTGTTAAAGGATGGTGGCACGCTGATGACTTGTGCCTTGAGACCCATGTACATTTTTGGAGAAGGATGCCCATTTCTTCAAGGTCACCTGGATAAGTGTCTTTTGAACAAAAATGTCTACCTGCGCTTCTCCAGGAAGGAGGCTTTGGTGAACCCCGTGTATGTGGGGAACATTGCCTGGGCACATGTGCAGGCAGCCAAAGCCCTGAGGGTCCCACAGAAAGCCGAACACATCAGGGGGCAGTTCTACTACATCTCAGATGACACTCCTCATGTGAGCTATGCAGATCTAAATTACGAGCTGACCAAGGACCTGGGGTTTGGAATTGAGTCCCGGCTCCCCATGCCTCTGACAATGCTGTATTACTTCTCACTGCTGCTGGAGATCGTGAGCTTCTTGCTCAGGCCCTTTGTCAGATACATCCCCTCCACCAACCGTCACCTGGTCACTCTCCTGAACACCCCATTCACTTTCTCTTATAGAAAGGCACAAAAGGATTTTGGCTACATGCCCCGCTACACGTGGGAAGAGGCCAAGCAGTGCACCGCACAGTGGATTGCCTCCATAGTTCCACAGAGAAGGGTGTACTTGAAAAGCAAGGCTGCCTAAATCTCAAGATGAGCTGAGACCTGGCTAAACAAGTAGGGCCAGGAGCCAGAGGAGAGCAGGGTGGACAGCAGCAGCAGGTAACTACAACACATTTAAAGGAAGACTTCATATAACAGCCCCCTCACCTCCCCATCCCCCCAACCACCGCCACTACCCAGAATAAATAAAAGAGAAATGTTCATTTGTTTGTTGAGTACAGTCTGATCAAGGTAGCTTGACTGTATACTCCACATCTACATCTTGTGCAGCACAAAGACACTATTTTACTAGGACTCCACACAGTCCCTGGTAGTACACATCAACATTTCTTTTCACTCCACACCACCTTTAGGACTTTTGTCAAGCACAGTTTGTCCTAGAACTACGATTATACTTTACAAATACGTACTACTCAGCCATTCCCTACTCACTCAGCTCTTGCCAGACTTAGCTTTTGCAATCAGATGGTTTCTACCTGCTATGTGTTTGCTGTTACAAATCTTGCTCACTTTTTCAAGAGTGTTACCCAGCTTTGTGTGCCATTCACCCAACAATCAACCTGGAGAGCAAATTTGGACACTGAAAGCATTGTAAGGCCAAAAGTACAATGTAAGTGCAACACAGTTTTATTTAGGATGATTTGTGAGAGGAGAGAAGAGGGAGATTTGGTTAGGTGAATTCCTCACCCATTCCCATTTTCCTAGTTACCAACTTTGCAATAAATCTGATGACTGCCCAGCAGAACAAGATCTTCAGCAAGCTAAAATGGAGGAAAATATTGCAGGACAGCCTTGGTCACTGAAAAGTTTCCATAGCAGAGGCAAGACATTTGTGAATACTGAGGAAAAATAAACTGCTGAAAAAAATCACGCTATTTCCAGGTTTCAGCTGGGAACAAAGGGTGACTTTAGCTGATAGACGCACATGTACTGTCCCCGTGCTTTTCTGATGGCCATACACGTTTCTGCAGAACGTGTAACCTGACTTTTGGGCCAAAAATGTAGAACTTGTCTGAACAAATAGATGTGATCCAGTGTTTGCTTCTTAAACATATAGCTCACTTTCTGAAAATGGCTCTAAAAGATGGAAATTTCTCTCTTCTGTTCAAGATGATGTGAACAGACAAATATTACCTAACTCGGTACTAATGTAAATAAATCACATTTCCAGAGATACTGGCAGCTTGAAGTCTGTGTTGAGTTTAATTATTCAGTGCCCTAGACATTTGGTAGTCCTAGTGTAAATATTAGCATTTTCTTCAGTAACATCTTAGGTTAAGTATGTAAGATCAAAAGCAGCCAAATCCCAGACACTAGAACTTCCAGTCATATTCTGGGGATACAGAAATAAGGTTTCCAGGCTCCCTCTGAAGGCTTTGTAAACACTCAGCAAACTAGTACTGTGGAAGTTATTTGAATGGTATCACTTCACAGATAACAATGCCAATGCCTCCACCCTCCCCCGCTTAGCAAGCAATACTCTTAACACTTCCATCAGAGTTCCTCCTTTATTAGTGAGCACACAGATCTATCCCATGCTGAAGGAGATCCAACCCCTGCTACACTATATGCTGGTAACTCCTCTAAAGACTGATGGAGAGTGAGGAGGCTTGCAGAAACCTTAAAGAATAATGGATTTGAAAATTAAAATTGGAATTGCAAACTTAGCACATTAGAGTTTACTTATGGCAGACGCGCAGCACATCAGCATGAGGTTAGCAGTCGCTAACCAGCTGTGGAAACCCTACAAGGAGACTCTCATACCTTAATATCATGTTAAAAAAATAAAGATAGTTTTAATAAATAAATGAATTCCTCAGAGAGGCCGTGATTTGGTCCAATTGATCTTATGGCAGCAATTTACAAAGGTCCTGTCCCATCCCTTTGCCCAATAGCAAAGTCAACAGTACAGACTCATGTGTCTCAGCTACTCCAGCCTGCAGGCTGGTGCTTCAGCACAAGCTGCAGATCCACACATAAGAGAAGCACAGGCATAGGCTTTCTTTTCCTGTCACACTTCCACCACAGAGGTGAGAAATCTGTGACTGAAGCACCTTTCACTGTCACAGCTGCTCGCTCAAGCAAACTTAAGTAGAAGCCAAAGTTTCCCATTTTTCTATTAACTGTAGAACATTTGGAAGCAAGCTGCTAACATTGACCAAAGGACCATGGAACCTCGGTGGCATGGAACCACTTGAGGCACAAATTTTGCGTGCATCACAGACAAATGGAGGGTAATTTGGGGAGCCCTCTCAACATGTTTTTAGTAGTTGCTGTGGTCTGGACACAATTTGGCCAATCCTGTATTTAAACAAAATATTTTATAAGGTGGGTGTAAAGTGCTCCAGTAAGGGAGCCATGCATCTTTCACCACCTCACAAGCTGAGGAACCAATCCAGTGTCTTGCTGTCCAAAAAACCTGGGCCAGCTCAGGGATGGAGGGAAACCAGGAAAATAGAAGTGTGGGGTTTGCTCTATCCCTAAGGCCCAACTGCCTTCCCTGGGCACACGGGTGTCCATCCTCCTCATTTTCTCTCTGAGCACCTTACCCTAACACCACCAGAACTCAAAACTCCAGGATATTGCACCCCTGCTCTAGCCTCTATACCCTACTGCTCTCCTTGAGCTTCAGGAACGCAGGTGTCCAGGATCTCCCCTCTCTTTGAACAAGGTGAGGAGGGAGGCAGCAGGCCGGGAGATGGGTGACTCAGTGTGATTCACCCCAAAAAGATCTGTTATCCCATTTACCCTGGGCTCTGGGGCCACAGATGGGCCAATGGAGAGAGCAAAAGCCAGATGTCCAGAGGGCAGGCAGAGCAGTGGACAGCTAAGACCTCAGAAGCTCAGGTGTGCCATTAGTCTGGCTGTGGAGAACTGAGGAGTTTGCAGCCAGTGAACTGCTGTGGAGAGTTAGGTACAAGGAGCTGCAAAACTGTCCAAGGACAGACAAGACCTCTTGTGGTTAGAGACACGATGCATGGGAAAGGGACTGGGCTTGGGTTTTCATGTTGTCATTCTGTCTAGGCCTCTCTGGTGAAAATATGTTTAACTACAGCCCCTCTGTTCATGCCTTCTTCCCCTTGAGCCTCACCGTTCATGGCCTTTCTCCTCCACTATCCTGTATGTTGGCTTCTTTCTCACTAGATGGCTCCTTTCCACTCCCTTTTGTATGTACTCTGTTGCCTTCCAGTTCCCTCCAGTTCTGTTTCCACTTCTATTCCTCTCTGGGCCCTGTTTGCAGACTGGGGCTCTCCAGTCACCACCATTCATACTCTACGCCCTTCCAGTTGCTCACTTGCACTCTCCTCCTTGGCAGAAGGCACTGACCTGGTTATCAAACCCTGCTGAGAGAAACAAAAAGGTGTTCAACAGACAGTAATGCCCATTATTTTTCTAGGCTACTGAGATTTCATCCTAATGTCTAACGAGACCGATGATGGGAGCAATCATGGCTGCTCTGTCACTGAATTAGTAGAAAGGACAATCCAGGCACACAGAAATAGAACAGGAAAGGAAGGGGAAGAAAACAGAAGCAGAGCTGCTACTTAAATAGGGGAAGGCATTTAACAGATCAAAGAGCTAGAATATCACAACACGTACCAGAAAACCAGGACATCTTTACCCAGGTTTAACAGAGCTCCTAAAATACCTACAGACGCTGCCAGAGAGAATAAAGAACAACTTTTCTTCCACAGTTCAATAAATGACTCATTTCCTGAATGTGGGCTCCCGTCGCCAGAGCCTGCTTTATAATTTTTGCTTTCTCAGAAAGACAGTGGGATCTTTTCATCCCTCCAAGGGTGGTGCTCCTGACAATCAGATTTCTAAGCACCAAATTCCCCATTTGCTGAACTTCCTCCCTATTTCTTGTTACCACATCCCTTCCTTCAATCCCCAGGACAATCTGCTCCTGCTGACAGGAAGCTAATTCCCACTTCTACTTCCTACCATGCCACCCAGCTCCCACCTCATCAGCAACCAACTTGTACTGTGACAGAGATCCTCTCCTCCCTTTGTTGAGTTTGTCCTTTTTTCAATCACACCATAAAATCTATATTTGAATTTATTTTTTTTAAAGGCAAGGCACCGATGCTCATAGACCCAAAGGAAATGCTGTCCTGCTGTCTATTTCAGATGAAATTTATAGTGCTGCTTGGGATGAGTCTCGTTTTGGAAGCGGTTCCCACGCTCAGCACACATAAAGGGCTTTTTTCTTGTGTGAACTCACTGGTGTCTGTTAGCGTGAGCCCTCTGAAGCACTTCTCTCATTGGGAACACACATAGGGCTTCTCACCCGTGTGGGCTCGCTGGTGCTGGATGAGTGTTGAGAAATCACTAAAGCCTTTTCCACACTGCATGCATTTGAAGGGCTTCTTGCCAGTATGGTGAGAGTTTTGGTTGAAGCTTTTCCTATAGAGACAAGGGTAGGGTTTTTCTCCTGTTGCATTCTCCCATGGGAGGTAAGGTGGGAGCTCACCCTGAAGTTTTCCCACACTCACTGAACATCAAGGGCTTCTCACCTGTCTGGGTTCTCTGGTATTTAATTAAATTAGAGCACTGCCTGAAGCCTATGTTACATTTGGGACATTTGTGGGCTTTCTCTTTCTGGGATGCCTCATGTTGCTGAAGATTTGATGTCTCACTGACATCTTCCTCACACTCACTGTATCCACAGTGATTGTCACCCACAGCATCATCTAGCTGGAGAAGATTTCCATGGCCCCCAAGGGCCTTTTCTAGATTAATTAATGCCATCATCCTGTCTTACCTCAAGGAGGTCCCTCTGATGCATTTCTGAGTATTCGCTCTCATTCTGTCTTGATACATCTCTGGAAAGCATTATCTTCAAATGCCTCCAGTAATGTCTCACACTGTTTCACATTCTTGGGATCCTCTGCCAGGGAACTGTCATCTTCATTCCCACTGTTGGCCTCATAATCCTAATGAAAGACAAAGAACGCTCAGCAAGAAAGCAAGATAAGGAGAGGGACTTAGAGACTGTGAGCCTTTACTAAACCCTAGTTTAAGCTTGGACTTGGAGGGTAACACCCCCTTCTTTACTCATGGATTCAGGATTATTCTCATCCTCAATCCCTGATAACTAATGATGATCTGGACACTTGGCTGTAAACTCAACACAGAATTGACTTACTGGCTTTACGTTACAGAGGTATTAAATGTATTTGGTGTATTCTTTATCTTCGGTGATGTCTGTGGGGAGATCCCATCCTGTGATCTCCTTGAAAATGGCCATGCACACTTCCATCTCTCCTTCCATCTGGAGGCCACTCGTGAATGGACCCTGAACGAGACTGAAAAGCAAAGTAACTACCATCTGGACTGTCACTCCACAGGGAGGAACCTCTTTGCCCTACAAGCTATCCCAGAGGATCACCTTTTAGCACAAACACTACCCCATCCCTCATTCTGCCACCTCGTAAATTTGAGCTGAGAGTCTCCCCTCCATGGCAGAAGCATCCCCTGTTCTCCCCAGGGGCTGGAGGGCAGGGAAGGAGGGAAACTTTGCCCCAGCACCTAAGCAGGGGAAAACCTGACCCATGGCAGCAGGGTGGGAGAACATCCTGAGAGGCACCAGCCTCCTGGGCCGACAGGGTGGGGAAGGTGTCTGGGAGAAGCCCTGGAGTTGGGTCCAGGCAGGGGGAGGGTGGCTGCTGCCTCCCTGACAGGAGCTGGGCAGGAGAGGCCCCAGCTGGGCCGGCTCTCTGCCTCCTCCTCACCAGAGGAAGGCCCAGCGGGGAAGAAGGTGTGAGGCAGGAAGACCTTCCCACTGTTGTCTGGCCTAGCCCTGGGCCTTGGCAGAGGCCTGAGGGGACACAGGTGGGCTTGGGGCTGGGGGTCACCCTTGTCCTGGAGGTGGGGCTGGGGTGGGCCCAGTGCCACCAGCAGATGCCCACTTTGGCCTGCTGCGCCGGACAGTGGCTCTTCATCCCTTGTAAGTAAAGATGTTGGAGTGAAGGTGAAACCTAAACCACAGCAAAGGTCCTAAAATTTGCAGAAAGGGTCCCCTGCGCTGAGCTTCTCACAAGCCCCCTGCCCTGTGGAGCTGTACCCCGCTCCCTGGAGCAACTGCTGCTGGAAAGCCACCCCCGGCAGCAGAAAAGGCCTATGTTATTTGTTTTTAGTCATTTCTTTTCGCAGCGTGGTGGGGATTTTTACATCTCTTGTTCTTTCTTTGTGTCTCTTGATGCCAGGGTGCAGGGAGGGCTGGCAGACAGAAGGTGAGGAGAAGCAATGAACCCAGGCAGCCATTGTCTCTACAGACCCTTCAGCTTGCATCTGTGTTTTCTCTTGCTTCAGGTATCTGCCCAAAATAGCGGAGTGTCTACCATAAGAAGTCCTGAAAGCCCAAGGGGATAGGTACCCAAACATAGAATCATAGGATTGTCTAGGTTGGAAGGGACCTTTAAGATTATCTAGTCCAACCATCAACCTAACTTTGATAAAAGAAACCCCAAACCCCACATTACTAAACCATGTCTGTAAGCACTATATTATCCTGTCTTTTGAATACCTCCAGGGATGGTGCCTCAAACACCTCTCTGGGCAGCCCATTCCAATGCTTAATAACCCTTTCATGGAATCATGGAATTGTCAGAGTTGGAAGGCATTTCTAGAGATCATCTAGTCCAACTCCCCTGCTAAAGCACAATTGACTAGAGCACATTATTCAGGACTGCATTCAGTGTAAAAATTTTACCTAATATCCAATCTGAACCTCCCCTGGCACAACTTGAGGCCAATTCCTCTTGTCCTATTGCCTGTGACTTGGGAGAAGACACCAATCCCAGTTAATGAGTGAGCCTGTGCATGTTGTTATCCATTAACAAATGTGTCAATTAAGCTATTTCAAGGGATACCAAGAGGAAGAACAAGCACACTTATTCCAAAGCAGTTGAGTTGCTGCAAGCCTGCTTCGCAGTAACTTGTTTACACGCTCCTATGCTTGGTGGGTTAGCAAAGTGGCTACAAAATGTACTTGATCAACAAAAGCCTTATTAATTTTTAAGTTAGCTGAGCAGCACGATTCATCTAATTTAATTTTGTTGTTTAAGTTTGTTGGCAATCAGTAAAGCAAACTATTGGTTACCAATGAAACTCCACCGTCAACAAGATCACAGTCGGTAAGAAGAACTTTACTTCTGTATACACACTGGAAAAGAGAAAAACATTAACGCTGCTTTGCTGGAAAGGTGTTTATTTACCTTTCAGGCATGCAGCAAATGGGCAAGTAGCAAAGATATGTCAGCGATACTTGCATGCTACAAGCAAATTAATTATTTCTCGTTCCAGCAGGTATAGACCAATTTTTGTTATTAAATATTTTCTTGCCAGAGAGGAACAGATCTTTGCTTGCCAAAATGGCCTGGGAACTCTAAGCTATTAATTTACATTTTTAATAAATTCAAGAATACTGAAGAAGCTTCAGAGGAACAGAAGCAAAAGTGCCTGTCCTGTCAACACTGGATATACATGCCTGGCACTGGCATTGTTAATACAGGATACCATCAATGGAGGACATTTGGATAGTAAATGCCAATGAGCATGATTTTATGAAGAATCCATATTGTCAGACAAGTGTGACATTGGTATTTTCAGTGTATTGCAGATTTCCTATTAAGCTAAAAATTTTGATTTATTATTGAAGTTTTATTTACAAGTTGTCACTGCACACTGACATTAAAGGAATTAATACAGACTAAGTGATAAAAATCACAAAATAAATGTTAACTTTCTCAATTACTTTCTCAATCTTTAAGTCAAAACTGCATTATTTTTTTTAAAAAAAAAGCTTTTTCTCAGTTCATAGGTTTGGTGTGGAATCAAAATGTGAAACTTTATGTCTGTTAAGTGGGAAACCAGAGTAACAATGGTCTCTTAACCTGAAAAATCTGTCACTTATAGAGTTTCAATATAATAGATTATAGCTGCTGTAAAGCTAATTTGGAAAGTGGGAGTACGGTAAGATGCATTTCAAAAGACTTCTTTATTTCACCAGTTCTCATCATGACCCCTGTAGTCCCATGTAATGCTTTGCTCCCCCTTTATAGCTCTCCATCTGTATGTCCATCTAAGTTCAAAAACCACTGGATAACTGGAATTCATGTCTGGCCTTGCCATGGATTTCTTTATCATAGCAGTGCTTGTCATTCTTAGAACTTCCTTGTTCACATAACTTAACTTCTCACATTTCTTAAACAAAGTGTGCCTTTCCAATGATCAGTTTAAGAAAGCAAAAAGAACAGTAACCAAAAATAAAGAATCATAGAATACCAGATTGGAAGGGACCTCAGGGATCATCTAGTCTAACCTTTCTTGGCAAACCCATGGTCTAGACAAGATGGCCCAGCACCTTGTCCAGCTGAATCTTAAAAGTGTCCAATGCTGAGGAATCCAACACATCCCTGGGGAGATTATTCCAATGGCTGATTGTTCTCATTTTCCTCGTGTCCAATCAGAGTCTCCCCAGGAGTAATTTGTATCCATTACCCCTCCTCTTTTCCATGTGACTCCTTGTAAAAAGGGAGTCTCCATCTTATTTGTAGTCACCCTTTAAATACTAGAACATGCTGATAAGATCTCTTCTAAGCCTTCTCTCTCAAGGCTGAATAAACCCTATTCTCTCAGCCTTTCCTCATATAGTGGGCTTCCCAGTCCTTGGATCATCTTGGTGGCTCTCCTCTGGACCCTCTCCAGCCTGTCCACATATTTTTTGTATAGCGGGGACAAAAATTGTATTCCAGGTGTGGCCTGACAAGGGCTGAATAGAGTGGGATAATAATTTCTTTATGCTCATGATGCCCTTGTTGATGCAGCCCAGCATCCTGTTGGCTTCCTTAGCCACAGCAGCACACTGTTCACTCATATTGAGCTGTTTGCTCACCAGGACCTTCCAGGTCCCTTTCCACAGAGCTGCTCCCCAGCCAGATAGATCCTAGTTTGTGCTGCACTCCTGGATTATGTTCTCCCAGGTTCAAGACCTTGCCCACTCTTCAAGCCTATCCAGGTCTTGCTGCAGGGTGTCTCTCCCTTCTGAAGTGCCACTTCCTCACTCAGTCTGGTCAAACTTTGTCAGGGTACAGTTGATCCCATCATCCAGATCACTTATGAAGGTATTAAGCAGTGTTGGGCCCAGTATTGATCCCCGAGGGCCCCAACTCGTGACAAGCTGCCAGTTGGAAAAGGAGCTATTTACCAATCCCGCTAGCGGCGGCCTCTTGGCCAGTTCCCCACCATTGCACAGACCACTTTTCTAGATCATAGACAAAACTGGTGCAGAGAGGCATTTCTTCATCAAGTTCTTTCAGTCCAAAAGAGTCTTTAGTATCTGATAGAGAACAACTATAATACATCTGCCTTTATGAGTCTTTATAGGTATTTCCTTTGTAAAAAGACAACATGATTAAAGAGCTTTAAGGTGTGAGTATACAGGAGAGTTTACCTGCCTTGTTAACCAGCTATTACATTCCAAACTCAGTGTCTCACCCATATTCCTTCTCAAGGACTTTCTCCTTCAGTAAGGCTCAGCCTGGTTTGAAGATCCTTTTTTCAAAGTGATGCTGTAGCACTCTCCTCAGATTAATTACCAAGTGGTACTCTTCAGAAAGTCATCCAAGGCTTTTTAAGATTATTGCAATAGTTGTCAAGGCTAAAAGGGACAATTGCACGATCTGTTCTTACTGCCTGAATAATGTAGCCCATAGACTTTTACCCCCTTATGTCCACTGAGCCTAATAACTTGGGCCTGACTCAAACATGTAATACAGAGAAGCATCCAGACCTCATCCATAGGTGTCAAGGGAAGAAGAATGTATCACTTGGTAATTAAGCCTTTCCACTGTTAAAAATTTAGACCTTATTTTTCAAGGTTCAGTTTCTGGCTTTTGGTTTCTCGTTATGCTTTCTCTACTACAATAAAAAGCTTTTGAGAATTCTGAAGTTCCTTCCAGTGAAGGTACTTATATACTCTGCAATCCTTTCATCCCTTCCTATTTTTTTGTAAAATATTAAATGAATGGAGCATCTTCAGTTTCTTATTACATGCTATTCTCTTTTCCAAATATTCTTCCTTCTCAAGTTTTTCAACACCATGATTTCATCAAGAGCTAGATATACATTTTTCTGATAATCCCACATGCAGCTTTAGATATGTAAGCTTTTTAATTAATGTAGACCAAAAGCACACCAGATTTTCACATGTACTTGGGCTTTCTACACAATTTACTTCCAAATGCTGATAACATAAAGAGCAGTGCACACTCACCACTAAGTTCAAGACAGCCACTCTCACGGCAGGCTTCTTTTGGTCTGTCTTGAAATTAATGTCTCTTGTCTATGAGGCTCTTGAAATAAATAAACTCTGGCACACGGGTATTGCTAGAGCACCGTGGTCTTTCTGGCCAGCCACAAGGAACAATCAAGACATGAAAAGCGTTCGATGCTGAGCACAGCATGGTAGATTGTGCCTGTAAGAAGTGGCCAAGGCAGCTGTTTTTCAGTGGCCAAGTCTTCTCCTTCTAGGGACTTTTCCTCAGCCCTCTTGAATTTACTAGTTATATATTGACAGTGAGAAAGTAGTTACTTTTACAATGATCTCATTTACCTTGTACTCTGTGCACAGCGTTGCTGTAAGTGAGGGAAGTATGAAAATGTCACACCGGGTTAGATCTTGTAGCGTGCACTGCAATCGATTGCAAATTGACCAGGGGCCACCGCAGGACATAGACCCCAGCTGGGATCTCCTCCACCCGGCTGTACTAACTGTGTCTCTGGGCAGGGGCTTAGGCTGTGGGGACACCAGGGAGTGGGCAGATGCTCAGTGCTCTGAAACGCGTCGTGGACACCAGGGCCCACGCTGCTGCTGGCAGAGGTGCCCGAAGGCAAAGCTGTAGTAGAAAGACAGCTGGAAAACGGCCACCGGGCAGATCCAGGTGACATCCCAGCGTAAGGGCCAGGTCTGCATTCTGATCTCATTGCTTTTTCACAGGGGAAGGTATTTTGGGCAAGGAACATCACAGACTGACCGCTGGGTGGGGTGAGTGCAGTATAAACCTTGTGTTTTCCCTTGTGTCCCCTCCCTGCGGCTCCTGGAATAGGGCACATCGGGCAGAGTGAGATATGAGCTTAGTACCTACCCCTCGGTGGCATCCTTTGCTTGGAAAGGAAGTCGTTTCCGATCAGCCGTCCGATAGGATTGATGCCTGCTTCACACTGTTCAGACCTGCTGCCGCTGTCAGCCTGTGCCTCTCACTACCACAAGATGGTATCTTTAGCGATAGTTTCCCCTCGCTCTGTGAAGTCCCATGTAATACTCTCACTGCTGAGTATCTGTAATCACAAAGCCTGCAGTTTTAGCACAAATAACAGCGTACGAGGTTGCTGGCGGAGGCTGCCTGCCACTGGGTACGGTAGATTCAGACAAACAGAGCAAAGGATTAATTCTGATATATCTTGTCCGGTATTCATCCAAGTATTCGTCTCACCTCCTCCCCTGCTAACTTGCTTGAGTGCTCTGCAACCTCTCCAACAAGTCAAAATTTCACAATGTAGCTTTAGGGGAATGGCTTGATGCATCTGTTTAAAGTCTCTGCAAGGTCTCTGGTTCATTCTCTAAAGATTGCTCAAGTGGGAGCGGTGCCATCTTCAGCTGCAACAGCAGAACAACCAGAACGCAACCTAGGTGGTGTCTGGAAGAACCCCCCAAACCCAGAGTCCCACCATTAATCTTTGAATTTCTGTCTAAGGACAAATTGGTTATCACACTAGAAGTCTGCACGGGCCTCTCTGTACAGACAGACACAAAATACAGTGTTTAAAAAAAACCAAACAAGTTTCTCCCCTTCTCTTTCCAGTACTCCTGCAGCAAGTGGTAGAACTACAGGTGACAGACTTCAGGCTTGAGTGTATGAATCCCATTCATTATACATTTCCGAGTGGAAAAATAAACCCGCCTGTATAAAGACTAGTGCAAGAACCCAAAACTGATTGTGGGACTCAAATTTATATCACAGAACATTTTACTTGGATGTTGCGTTATTCAGCGTTGCGTTTTGTACTTGGTTACTGTGAGTTGTCTCGCTGAACCCAGGTTGTTGCCAATTGCATGTGTTTGAACCAGAGCAGTCAAGAGGAGAAACTGCCTGGTATGTGTGGGGAATGAAGATCCTTGTCTGTATCAGATGTAAGTTCAAAAAGATTTGCTTTCCAAAAAGCAAGTTGCCCTTACTTTACCATTTGTAGCAGTGCTCAGGGTGAGCCTAATGCCACAGGGCCCACTCTTGATTTTTTTCATGGTGCTGGTATACAGTGCTGGAACATCTGCCAGGTTGGAAGATATGCCAAATTTTCTTTTTCTTTGCTTTTTAAGGGTGTTTTTCATCATTCTGAAAGAAAAGGGGAAGGAAGTACTTGGAAGTACTAAACTGTGAGCGACCCAAAGGCTCAAGATAAAAAAAAAAAACCCACCCTGAAGTCAGGGAAAAAGATCCACAAACATTATTTAGTAGCAATCTCATAATTCCTGCAGCCTGACTCAGAGTTTTTGAAAAATTGGGGTTGTCAGGAAGCTAGAAACTAAGCTATTGTCTTTTCTCAACAGGAGTCAGTTGAAATCCCGCAGTGATCACAGAGGTTACTGTGGGCAGCCTCCCGTGGTAGGAGGAGGTGTGTTTGCTCCTCTCCAGGGAGAAGGCTCCTCACAGTCATGATTCATGTTCTAGACCACGAACTCAGCACCATCCCTTGTGCTGATTTCCTGACCCGTTCAGGGCAGATTGCTGTTCCCCCCTGCGCTTGGCCGGGTGTGCTGAGCCTTGCTGGCTGCTGAAGCAGGGGACTTTGCACACCCTGGTGAGTCAGCTGCATCTGGTGTTACACCCACAGAGGCGGGCAAAGGATATTCAGCATTTGGGAGACAGACAATGAGCATCTGACATTTCAACCTAATGTTCAAATGTCACCATTTTGGAAGTTAGTCTCATACGAATTGAAACCGAATCGTAACTTTCAAATTTGGGGCTGACTAGCCAGGATATGCCTTGAACACAGAATACAGCAGCAAGCAGAGAGGGGAGCAAGGTGGTACCAGCACTAGAGTACAGCCAGCAATGTAGGTGCCCTTTTCCGACAGCTCAAGCTGACAGAGAAATTTCTGCTGCAAGAATAAAATATGGATGCAGGCAAAGCACCTTTCTGATACAGCTAACAAGCATCTGGCACTGAACATAACCTGCTCAGAGGGAACATCTTCAGGGCTACACGCTGTGTTCTGTGAAGGGGTTGATGTGTTTTCCCCACAGATTTCGGCTCTATTAAGAAAAAGCATGAGCAGGAACTGGAGGAAATCGGGGGCAGTATATAGAAAGATTTACTTAGACTACACACCTGCAGAAGCAGCATTTGTGTATTATTTACGCTAATTAAAAAAAATAAATCAATGTAATGATGTTTCCTGGATGTAGCAGTAAATTTTTCCCTTTTGTCACTGAAGTCCTCAAAGTCTGCTTCACGGGAAAGTAATTAATCCTCCAAGTTGATGAACTGGTGGGTATGCAAAGATATTGGGGATTCTTTTCCTGGGGGAAATTTCCACTTCTGCTGAAAAATACCTAATGAGAACCTGAAAACCTAACTTTGCTGTGACACAAGAAGGAATACAGTGTCTGAGTTTACAGGAGCTTGGCATAACGTTTTAGTAGGGTATAGATTTTAGTTTGATATTCATGGTTGCCCAACTAACACTGGTTCTAAGATTTGAGCAGCAATAACATATGGATTCTTTGATATAATTTGCCTGGCTAAAGTGTACAAAATGCATAACTATGTATCAGTGCAAATCTAAGACTATACTGGCAAAAATGCCAGAGAACTGTCAGGGAAATCCCTTGATATAAACATTAATTAGTATAGAAATAACCCGCAGACATAATGCACCTCAAGTAATAATGGGAAATGTACCCAAATAAAGGACAAGACAAGCTTATGACAGAAACCTGCATATACAAATATGGGCAAAGCAGAATATAAGCACATGCAACAGATGGTATCTTCAGAGATTATCTCTCTGAGGGCAGCAATGATCTTTACGTATTTTGCTGTGTAAGAATCATTACACAAAGGACTTTATTTGTGGACTGTACAACTCTTTTCTATTTTAGTATCATATTCCTTGTTCCTGGGTCAATAACGGATCTTTTACGTAGAAGAGATTGGTGTCCTATGCTGATAGCACTGTGCTTCAACACATCGCAGTGTGTTTCTGATTCAGCCATAGCAAATCCAACGGTGAAAGCTAAACAGATAACCATGTTAGAAAACTTAATAGCAAGTACTTTGATGATTTTCCTATTAATCATAACTCAACCACACAGCAAACGTGAACCAAGTACACCCTTCCATGTAAACAGGAAAAGTTTTTTTTCCTGATCCAGTGGAATTTTATTCTTGCCCTGAACTAGGAACAGGTAACAGCACAAAGAAAAATGTAAATTCAGCCCTAGATGTAGAGCTCCCATAGCAGTTCTGCAATGTAGGACAGGAAGAGACCTCTTATATCCTTGATTCATGCACCTGAAATTGCAGGCAAGCACACAACCTCATCCTTTTATTCAGTAGATCAACATATTTTCTACTTCTAGGGCCTCATTGTCAGAAATTATTCAGATATTGCATGTATCAATTTGTGTGGGCTTTCTAACTCCCCTCAACCCCCCACCCCCCAGGTTTGTCCTCCAGGAAGAACAGCTCTTTTTCTCTCCCAGGATGATCAACCACTTGATGTATTGTGGACAGCAGTTATCCTCTCTGTCAGTCTTCCATTTTGCCAGGCTGAACTCTTCTTCTCACCTCTCTTGACACAGATGCTCCATTCCCTGATAAGCCTAAATACTCCTGTCTTGTACCCGTTCCACTGCGACAAGCCCTCCTAAGTATGGGTGACGAGAACCACACATTGTATCTCAGATGTGCTCATCCCACTTTGTACAACACTGACATTTCTTTAGTTTCATCAGAAATACCTTTTCAATGCGTGTACACTTTGCCAGCACCGTGAGGCTCTTTGGCAGCGCTTGCTCTGCACACTGACAGTCTCTATTGACTCGGGAAGCGACTGGGCTAATTCCTAAGAACGTCCCTCCCTCCCTCTATGTCAAGAGCTATTCAATACAAAGATACCACCTACAGCTCAGGAACCCGCAGATCATGTCAGGGTGCATTTGTGAAGTATTTAGTCATACTTATTTTCCTACTCTTCTATGGGAATCTGCTCTTGGTCACTGTTGAGTCAAGATGCGAGGTTAGACAAACCTTAGTTTTGACCCAGCACAGACATTCTTTTATTTTCACTTGCTTTTTTTCACCCTGCATTGGGGATCTGCGCTAAACACACAGGTCTTTCTTAATGCTAACTAATTCAGACTGACAACATCCCAGATTATAGTGAACAGTTTTGCTTCTAGGCCCTGGAGGAACAAGTTTGACTTTTTACATTTCTTCTGTTGTTCTAGGCCTCAAGATTATCTGATCCTTCATCCTCTTTATTGACAGTTCTTCCCAGCTTTCTTCTGCTGCAAAAAAAATTCCTCTTGCGGTTACAGAAGACTTGTCCTAGTACCAGGATTTAGTGACATTCACTAAACACCTAGAAGTTTCCTTCTCCATTTTATACCTTGTTGTCTTTATCTGCTGTGCAGCTCCTGTGTTCAACTTCATATTTCCAAGATAAATTAATCAAGATGCAGAATTGCATACATTACTGAAGTTGTTACATGATATGTACCATCTACCCTTCCTCTGTAGAATGATATACCTCATAAAAAGTAGTATCTGTTATCCTGAAAGATTTTGTCTTGGTATCCCAAGGAATTCTGCATCTTCAGTGACTCTTCAAAACACGTTCTGTGGCCTTACAGGTGGTTGAAGTTAGCCAGAAGCTCTGTAGAGGGATTCACAGGATTGCTGGACATGACCTGGATACCAGTCAGGATCCAGTCTACCTGTCCACGTGAGTAAATCCACATGGGAAATTTTCCTGCATCTCACCTCCTGGAACCTCCACATGGGCCTCTGTTGCAGGTGATGTGGCAGACTACTGGCAGCCACTCCTATTCTCTGGGGCTTCCTCCAGGGATTTCCTTGCTGAAGCTTCAGCATGGATTGGTGAAGAAATGGGTATGCAGACGTACACACCACCAGCTTGCAGCAGAAATGCCTGAGGGACAGTCTTCCTTTTTGTAGCTCTACCAGTAACGCACCTCACATGGGACTTCTCTGTGATCCCATCCCAACACATGATGATGTTGTTTTCTCAGTCACGTAGCAGCTCATCCTGTCTGGTTCATATGGTAACAGACATCTTACCTGTTGCCTAGAACTACTTGTACAATGGAAATCACATACGAAAGAAAACAGCAAAACTGTTGGTACACATGGGCACACAGTGCTTTTTTCTTCCTCCCCAAATCCTCCCCTGAATTTTCACCTGCAAGTAGTTTGGCTATACGAGTGACTGCTCTTCTCAAATCCTTTCACATGGGAGTTTGCTCAGCCTGAAATATTGCTGTCAAAGACTCTTGCTCTTCACGTTTAAAAAAGATAGCACACCACCAACAACCTTCACACATCCCACACGTGAACTGGCACAAATAGAGTAATGTTTCCTTTCCAAAGCCCACAGGATGCCTATGGTTTTACACTGAGAGAAGCCAACTCCCAGAGCTACAAGATGAGGGCTAAAAATAGTCCATTAAGGATTAATTTCAGGATTTTTAAATATAGCTAATTAATATGCATAGGAAAGGCACATGGTCTCCGGGAAGGAGCACACACAATCACGGAGCCTACAAGGGAGGGGGGGGGGAGTGGGCAGATGACATGCAGGCAGAGTGCCAGAAGAAAAATAAAAGAGGATATTTGCTATATATCCTTGGATAGAGGACATGCAAAGAAAGTGTGTTTCAGAAGAGGAAGAAGCAGAGGCGTGAAACACTTCACTGTTGAAGACGTGAGACCACGCAGGGCAACCACAAAGGACAGGCTCCTGTTTGAAGAGCAGGGAGGACAGTAATGAAGCCTTCGGTATTAGCCAAAATGCTCTACACAACAACGGAGAGCTTGATGGTAGTAGAGCAGGAGGCAGGGTCTTGTGCATGGGGGCTCAGCAGCTGAGATGGTGTGACACATGGACAGCCATGGCAAACACGCTTTGATGTGTTTTGCAAGAACTTGCAAGAATTCACTTCAATAGCAGCAGTTCCAGTAAATTCAAAGGTGCAGGGAGAGAACAGGCTCACTCGAAGCAACTTCCTCATACCAATTTTCCTGTGAACAACATTTAAGCAATTACAAACATCTTCCTTTTCCCAGAGGACAGAGGAATGGATGGACAGACTTAATTGCCCAACTCACCAGCATCAAAAAAAAGCTGGGGTTTTAACCTGGTGTTTTAAGAAAATTAAGTTTATTTACTAGCACCGCTTCTCTGCTTGCCCCCTTTACCCTCATCACTCAGTATCTTTGAACATTTTAGCCACTTTCACACAGATTTAACAAAAGGGTAGAAATTTTAAAATTCTGTGAGGTTTGGTGGCTTTCACAACAGCAGATGGAAACAGCATCAAATTGTTGTACATCTAGCTACATCTTGAGAAAAATTTGAGCACTACATCAACCTGTTAAGAGCAAGCAAGGGATTTAATTTTGCAATAGGGGGTCTTGATACATGTTTAAATTGACAAAATCCCTCATAAAGCTGCAGGGGAAAGAAAAGCTGCAGCACCACCAAACCTATGAAACACGATCAGCATCACAGACCAATCCTACAGGAGGTTCCTATTGGAGGCAAAGAATACAAAATACACCTTTTTCACTTAAAGACATTCTTTATTCAATCTTTTTTATATACAATATTATTTTTTAATCTGTAAAAAGTACATATGCAGGATTTCAGGTCAGAGGCAGAAGGTTTCCACATCAGAAGATAAGACTTTTGCCCTTTTTATTATTTTGGAGGAAAAATAATCTGTGAATTTTAGACAAAGCAAGAATAAAGGCAGAATGCAAATCCAACTCCCACCAAGCGAATAGGATTAAAGGCAACAATTCACCGTAACAAGTCAGGCTGTCTCCTTCAACTTTGGTGGTTCCCCACTTTTCTGGGCAGTTACAGAGCAGTTTGTTAGGAGAAGCTGACAGCCGGAGCAGGTAGTGCTTATCATCTCTGCTACAGTTGTACGCACAGAACTTACAATAGAGCTTGGGTTTCCTCTTTGTATGGCAACTCAAACTCCCGAGTCAAAGACTGTTTCTCAAAATTCAAGGAGCGAAAGAGGGATGTCTTATCAGGGTGAACAGATCTCCGAAATACAGTGCGGATCAAGAGCTCGCTTTCGCTTTTCTCTATTAACAAGAAGTCTGTTTCTTATTTGTCCCCTTAAAAACATGACCTGGACTTATTAATGTCTGTAACAGGCTCAGTTTGCTAAAAGCCTGTTACTACAGCCCTGAGATGTAAACTGTCTCACCATTTTCTGTGGATGCCAGGTTACTTTGTTGATCCTTTGAATGTTAATGCTATTAACCACTTCTCCATTCAAACTAGGCAGAGTGATACTACAAAGGTTTGTAATATCATTTCCTGAGGGGCAGGAAGAGGGGATCATAAAAGACAGCATGATAGGGCTTTGCTTAGCTGTAAATCAGCACACAACAGATCTTTAACCTTAAAGGATGGTATTATAGGGAGCATGTAATTATTTTCACTTTTTAGAACCTGGACACTCAACATTCAGATCTTGTAAAATACTGGGTGGGAATATGTTGGTGATTGGGAGGTAGAAGACAGGGATGCACAAATTTGGAGTAAGGAGCTAAAGGAGCCTCAGAGGTGTGACTGGCACAGGGAACTAACTGCTTTTCCCTTTACTCCAGCATACTTACTATTTTCCATACTCTCCTTAAACATATAGTTTTAAGGACCGTATTACGCAGAAAAATGAATACTCAAAATACCATTCAAGATTTGTTTTTGTTTAGAGGACAAAGCTAAGAAGTTGACTTCTTGACTGCAGGACACACACAGCTGCAGAGTGGTCAATGAAAGCTGCAGAAATCTGCTTCTTTGAAAAGTCAGGCCGTTAAGTTAGAAAAAACAAAAAAGTCCTGCTAGCAGATCCTGACCAAGAGGCAAGCTTGAGGCTTGGATCAGGAAAAGAACTGAACATCCTTGTTCATGCAAACAGGAAATAGACAATTCTGGGATTTCCAGGCTCTTGCCCAAATCCAATCTGCCAAAAAACATACATGATTTTCTGTTCTTTATTTCATCCTGTAAGAGGAGAGGGTATTGTAGAAATTGCTAAAATGTGACACCTACCTAAAGAAAATGGGGATTGTTTTGTTAGAGAATACAGTGCACGACTCGGAAACAACTAGGACTAAAAAGTCATTTTGTGCTTAAATTTACACTCTATCTTCATGAAAGTATGTCAGACAGCAGCAACAGAATGAAAATGGCAATATTCTACTGTACCTTAGGTACCCAGAGGGAAAAGAGTCTGAACTTTGGGTTGCACATAATATCATTCTGCAGATCAGAACCTACTTCTCTGTGAATTGCTCAGAACTTCATGACGGCATGTTACTTCAGTCAGAAGT
Source organism: Gallinago undulata (assembly GCA_026546715.1). Taxonomy (NCBI): domain Eukaryota; kingdom Metazoa; phylum Chordata; class Aves; order Charadriiformes; family Scolopacidae; genus Gallinago; species Gallinago undulata. The sequence goes on along the minus strand of JAOTQQ010000001.1, from coordinate 82,245,954 downwards.
TTCAATATCCATGGTGCTTAGTTATTAAGCATCCACCTCGCTCAGAACCCATTACCTCCAAACTCGGCTTGCTCTAAGAAATCTCAGGATGGAGAGATTCATGAGTGACAAAGCAATTAGTCCATAAAATGCATTCTTTTTGATAGACTATGCACATCAGTAGCTTCTGGAGGAAAAGGAGTTTGCATTTTTAAGAGTGATAGTGTATAAACTGACAGCCATTGGGGTAACTGGAAAACAAGAGACAAGTGTCCTTTATTTGGTACCTGCTGCTTGTCTATACAAAGAAGAAACAGCAATACTGTACATCTGCTTTGAGAAAAATACCATCCCATAACACAAAATGGCGTAGGTCCTCAATTCAAGTATTCTTGTGGCAGTGAGTTAACCCATGGGGATTCATGGAGGAATTAATTTGAAGGGCTGCTCGTTAATTCACAAGAGGGGGGTGGAAGAGCAGCAAACAATGGTAAGAAGTTCGCTGTTTCTGAGACTCCAGAATTCTGTCCTTGACCGTTCTCTGAACAGACTGGCAGCCATTCTACATCTGCATTTATCAGAAGGTGTATGGGGATAAGTGTATGGGGTGAAAAACGTCTTCCTTTTTTTCCCCTTTTTCCTTTTTTAAATTTTTTTATAAGCAGAAGAGTCTGCTTTTCCTCTTTCTCCTTTGTACCCAGATAGATTTAGGAGAACAAGGCAATCAAGTACAGTTTTAAACTAATAACAGTTCTCATAGGATGGAAAAAACTCAATCTGAAAACACAAGATAACTGAACTTCGGAAAATGAAAAATGACTAGCTCTTCAGTAAGTCACTGAATACTAATTAGAAAAATAAATTAATGTGGGATCAGTAGGAAGAATACATTTATTAAGCTACTTTTCATTTTAAATAAACAATTACTTGAATTAGTATTATTTACTATATCAATTACTTTATCAGTTCTCAAATTATATTTAAGATACTGCTGCAAATTACAGTAACTAAGCAACTGCTATTAAGGTAAAAACATTGAGATTGGAGATTTTTCCAAGCTCTATGTCTTTCTTCCCTTGAACTGAAGTAATTGTCTGGAAAAAGGTATCTGATAGCATTTTTTCTTACATCACATGATGATGATTTCTGTGTCTAAGTGTCAAGGACGAGTCAAGAAAAATTCTATGGGGGAAATTCTACTATAATGTACAATCAGATAAATTATAATATGATGAAGACGTAAGCTTTTATATATAAAACTTCATATATAAACATTTTTGAGGGGGAGAAACAGCACTTGCTCCCTTTAGATCTGATGCTGTACTGCTGTAGCTCATCCATAAAGTGACTCATAAAGTGAGTTCATCCACTCACTTTAGTATGAAAACACAATCAAGATTATTTTATTTTAAAAGACTCAACCTGTGCACTAATTAGGAGGAAAAGGAGCACCTCACAGCTCTTTTTCTCCAAAGGGGCCAGTCACCATGGCAAAAGGATTTGAGAGCTATAAAGGGGAATACAAAGAATAATTGCAGCTTTATGGATTCTGGAACAACAGTTAAAAAAAAAAAAAAAGATTGAGATACACTTGAAAAGACAAAGCTCTTTAGCAAATAAGTGAAGACTGAAACAGACTCCATTTAAGTGATGCTGCTCCTCCCAGCCCAGGAGTACTCGTGGGAAAAAAACCCATGCAGGTACCAGCATCTCATTTCTCATGAACTAAAGGAAGAAGATACTCTTCAGTTTCTTTCTCCGCTCAGTATGTAAGAGATGTTATGTTGTTTCCAAAGAAAATCATGTTGGCTTTGCACTGGAGCACCGAGAAAAAAACAGGAGTTTTATAAACTAAATCAAAGGCAGTTTGGGGCTTGTCATACACATACCTGCACAGAAGGGTCCATGAATAGTATCCAAACAATGAAATTTAACTTTTAGGAAAAAATTTAATTGTGTGGAAAAATATAAAGCAACAAACTCCTGCTGCTTAGCTCCAGGGGAGCATTTTTAAGTGCCATATACTCTCTCCTGTTACATGAGACTGTCTTTCTCATGTTGTCATCTCTGTTTATTTAGCTAAAAGAACCAGGACTAATAAGAGAATTTTTCTTCCACGTGACAGGATCTGTGAGGAAGGGAAACTTAGGCTTTTTCCTACCCCTGTGATACACTCCACACTCTGTGACTGCAGCTTGCCAAATGAACTAAGCCCGCGTTGCTGACAGTGAACTACAAACCAAATGCTTACTAAATGTTTTTCTGGATGTAAGCATACAGCGCAGATCTTTCAGAATTCTTTTGAAAAGGGGAACTGAGGAGGTGATATTTTTTATAGTTTGGAATTGAGTTTTAATAGCTTAGAGGCCTTAGGAATGGCTGCCAGTCTGGACAAACAGATGCTCCTTAGAAAACTCAGACAGGTACAGAAAAAAATCCACATCCTGATGCTGCTGGTGCAGTGATGTTGCTTTTCTTTGTCGCTTTGTTCATGCCATCATCAAACACCAAAAAAAAAAAAAAAAAAATCTAGGTATTTGGAACCCACCCGATCTGAAGAGGTGACTGGTCTGTTGTTCTTCGCAACAGCGAACAGCAGCAAGGTCCTCTCCCTGGATGGGAAAGCCTCTTCTTCCTTTCCTTACACTGCTGTGTTTATATTAAACGGTAGATTCGATGTCTTGCAAGGGTTCAAAGCGCATCAAGTCTCTGTCCTGCAAATACCACACTAATGTGTTTTGGTCATGTATAAAACAGAACTTTTTTTCAGTTTTAACTTATCTATATGTTGAAGAGCTTTGTTTCTCACGCCAGTATTTACTTGACTCAGAAGTCTAGTTTTTATCAAGTGTCTGTCTCCCTTCTGCTTAAAGTCTCAAGTGGTCCATGTAAACAAATAAGAGCTGAAAACAGTCTCTTCCTCTTCATAGAGCTGTTTTTATCGATATGCAGGATTTCCTGACAGTGTGGTGTTGGCTAAATGTAAAACAGGCAGAGGATGAGCTTCTGTGTTAAAAACCCAGTTGTCTAATGGTAGAAGGTCATCATTGGAGAAAAGCAGATACAAATACCTGGATATCAAGACAGAGAGGAAAAATGGTGGGTATTAAAACAGAGCAACAGAGAGGAAGGGGCAGCAGCTTCAGGCCCCCCAGTCAGCAGCTAAAAATTTAAACAAGTTATTTGCTTTCAGTCTTTATACAGCACCCTATTATAATGATCTGAAAAGTCTTTTTTATCATGATCAGACCCTTCAATGAAAAGCTGTTATAAAGACAGCATTTTAATCTCTCCAAGTAACTTTCATTTTTCAAGACTTCTTCCAAAGACTAGCAATGTAAAACAAACATCAGGACACTAAGCACAAGGATTTTGGGGACCGGGGAGCAGAGAAAGTGGAAAACAATTCTTATCAGAGTAAACCCACTTGGAAATGACTAATCCTCTTTAATCCAAATCAAAGATTTTGAGGAAGCACAAGAGAAGCTACTAAGCCATGCCAGATATCTGACTAGTCATCACCATGCTGGAAGACGTTTCAGCTTCTTGAGGGAAGAAATGGGCCAATATATTGTGCAGAAGGGATTCGTTAATGTTGTACATAATAAAGCAATGCAGAGCAAATGAAGCATGTAGCGAAGTTAAGGTTTCTGGACATATATGGAAGAAGAGTATTTCTTGGTTCTTTATTTAAAACCAATAAATTTATTGGTTGTATTCACAGCACAAACCAGTCAGTGAAGCTCTGGTTTTTCTTCACTTCCTCACCTATTAACTGTTTAAAGATAAAAAATCATTGCTGAGATTCAGTTTTGTACTGCAAGTCTAGTCTCTACATTTTTCTCTTCCTCTACATTTTTCATTCATCTTTAAAGCATCATGTCTTTCCTCCTTAATCCTTCCTTGCTTTTTCCCTCCTCAGCTCTCCAAACTTTTTCACCAGAGCAGCAATGTTTCATTTTACTCAAATTTACCTTCCTCATTTGATTCAAGCTTTTCCTTTGACTAACTTAAGCTACCTATTTCTAGGTCTTACTCCTTCCCACTCAACAACTATCTCCACAGTGCCCAAACACTCATAATTTGGCGAGGATCTTTGATGTGCCAAAGTATCTGAGCAGGAACAATGCATGCTTGGGAGAGGTATACATTTTGAATTTGAGGGAAATGAAGTTGCAGAAGTTCTCATCAATAGTAAAGAAGATCACAGCAGGCATTCCATTACACACATTTTATGTGCCTCTTCTGAGGGACATCTTCATTTTTCTCATGGCATCGCACCAACTCTTCTGTCTTTATTTTCATAGCTATTTGAGCTATCCTGATCTTATGTTATTTTATTTCAAGGTGATAGCAGTTCCTGGTTTTTCTATGCCGATGGCATCTAAGTCAAATATCTAATATCCAGCTCTCCAATAAAACTCCATTTTGTCCCAAAAGTGGGAAATGATCCAAACCAAAAGCCAATAAGCCTTTCTCAGTTCCTCCCTAGAAGTGCCTTCTTTTGCAATGCTTGCACTATAGTACATCCAGTTATTGAGTGATACATCAGTGAATTTTCAGTTCTCCTTGTGATTATTTAAGATGCAGACAGAATTCTGGCAATACTTCAAAGGTCAGCCTTGTCACCACAGAAGTCCCCTAGGAACAGATTTCATTCTCTGATTTGGCTTTTATAGGCAGATCAATCATCCTAAGCTCACCTCCTGGGGAGGTATTGTTTCTCTGAGCAGACCTGTTTGAAACTGCAGCCTCTCTCTTCGGTATTATAGCTTTTAGGCTCCAAAAAATGAACTCGAAGGAGTAAGTGAAACAAAATTAATGAAGACAAAAGAAGAGGCAGCAGTGGCTGACTTTATTTTTATAATCATAACATGGGGAAACAAAGCATTGTGACTATGTAGAGGAGGCTGGTAAGGAGCCAGCAGAAAGACACAATAGCCAGATTCCCCTTCTATGTGATGAACCTGCCAATGAAACACATAGTGGTGCCTGCAGTAGGCACCAGTACTGCCACTTTGAGGACCTGCTTTCTCCCTGCTGCAGTTTGAGGTCCCAGTACCCAAAATCAATTTTCACATACATCAGCTGAAGCTAAAATCTGAAAATCTGATACTGTCAATACTGTAAACTCTGCCGCTCTGTAAAAACCCTGTTTATTCTGCAAAGACCGCATGCCATGCTAGACTGCCAAATGATTACAATTGTTTTTTTATCATATCACTGGGTTGTAAAGACAGAAAGGGCACCTGAATGAGTCTTCGTTGCTGACAGGTTTGTGCAACAACATATGTATCATCCCTTCCATCACACGTTGGCAGAAAGTGGCTATATAACCAGAGACAACAATTAAGTCTCCTAACAGCAGCTCTGGTCTCATTCACATTGCCATAAGCGGCTCCTGTCTATGAATTCAACCAAGTAAAACATTCTCCAAAATGTTAGACAGGAGGGAAGAAAACAGGGGTAAGGAATATAGTCAACTTGGACACTTTTCTCCCAAAAGTATACAATACAGAAGATTTCAGGAAGATAACCCATGCAGGAATCTTGGCAGATTTCAATGCCAGAACTGTATTACCAGATTTGCTGCTGTAACTTCAGTATCAAGAAAACCATCACACGACAGAAGACATTGCTTCACAGGTATAACCCTAGAGCGATCACAACCGTGTGACAAAAGAGTGCTCTTGATACCTGGTTTGTTCCGATGATGAAGGAGATAAGTAGCCATGACATGCTAGCTCAGTTTTAAAAATGGATCTCTTAATAGAATATCCATAACACATTCCAATCTTTATATTAGTTTTTCACATTGTTATGGCATATTTCAGTATAGCATTTTTTGTTATTAATTTAAAAGAAACATTGGGGAAGACCAGTGACTTTGAGCATTTTACCTTCAAATAGGCAACAGGGTGCATTAGCTTCTGCAGGATAGACTACAGGTGTCCTACTGATTTGACTGAACTGAAAATATTTAAGTGTGTAAGAGATTATAAAATACGCCCGATATTCTTGCTCACACCAAAAAGCATTCTAGAAAAATATCCTGTGGGACTGTGGGATAAATATAGAAAAATCATCCAAGGCCATGAAGGGCTTTTGTTCCATGCATTTATGCCCTTCCAGTAACGCACACAGGAGAAACAAGTTCTACAATATCACAGCATGGCACATACTTGTTTAAGACATGTCAAGTCAGTGTATCTAAAAAAAAAAAAAAAAGTCTTTTGCAAAGGACATTTCTTAAAAGGAGATAACCTCTCCTCTGCTATGATGCCAGAAATCAAATAGAAGTCTTAAAACCTAAAGCTCTCTAAGCTTCTTGTACAGGAAATTCCACTTGTCTTTTCTGCTGGTAAAATGGGCTGATCTGGGACCCTAAAGCTGGGAAACAAGAAACCATAAACCACCCTGACAAGACAACAGATTATTTGTTGTATTCTTCTAGAATGTAGATGCTAGCTTTTACAGGAAGATGCAAGAGTGAAGACAACTTACTTCAAAGTTTCAGCAAGGAAAAAGCTCTGCTGTACGTCATCGTAAGTAGGAGATGAGGAATAGACATCCTTGACACCAGAAAAGCCACCGCTGACTCGGCAATACTTGTCAATTGCCTGCAAAGAGGAAGGGAAAAGAAAAGGAGAATTTAATTGCAGAGCAAAATTTGGAAACAGTAAAGGATCAGGCTTCATCAACAAAGGAGGTAGCTCTTTTCATGCTGCATTACTCTGTTGTGACTCTCCTTGTCAAAGGATGCTGTGTTAACAGTTTATGCTGACCAACAAAAATGAAAAGGTACTGGACATGTAGAGAAGTAAAATCCCTCCAGGGCTACAACCATGCTAAAAGAATATTCTGGGGACGAATACTTTCTTTCCTGGGTATTTACTATTGACTGATACCGATGATGGGACAGGGGCTCAGCAGACTTTTGCTCTGAGCTGGTGTGGCTCCTCATAGGTAACACTGAGCAGAACATCCATCAGTCAATCAGTGCAACACGTGGTATGAAGTGTATAGGAAGATGACAAATGCCCCTGGATTTTGCAGCTGGAAGAGTCTGAAGATTTACAGGAGCTTTATGACTAATAGCTAAGTCATAGAATCATCTAGATTGGAAGGGACCTTTAGGATCATCTAGTGCAATCATCAACCTAACTCTGATAAAAAAAACCAAAATAAAACCATACAAAAAAACCCCCACATTACGAAACTATGTCTCTAAGCGCTATGTTCAACCTGTTTTTTGAAAACCTCCAGGGATGGTGCCTCAACCACTTCCCTTGGGCAGCCCATTCTAATGCTTAATAAGCAAGAATAAAATACTGTACTCATCTCTCGAGACTGTTGATTTCATCTTACAAACTCTTCTAGTTACTGCTTTCTCTCCTCGCATTTCCATCTCCTACATGTGCTCTTCTCTGTTTCCCTTTACACAGTTGAAACTCAAGTCACTGGACTGCGGAAAAGCTCTTTATCTTTAAAGCATGAAGTTTAAATCCTGGGCCAATGGACCCAGGATTCACAAATCACCCAGCTAGTCAGCTCCAACACAGTATTGCAAAAAACACAATAGAAGAGGAGGAGACTGGAAAGAACAAGTTAGTAGCTCAAAGCACCTCTCGCCTACGCTTTCATTATTCCACTCACATGCCCGACCTTAGAGCACACAAGGATATCAGCCATTAAAACCGGCCCCAAAGAAATGACTCTGAAATGATTCACAGGTTATTTGTGCTTCCCCGCTGCTCTGGCACTGCTTCCTCAGCAGACACCAACTCTTTTAATAGATTCCTGCAGGCACAGAAAAGGCCCAGCGATGAAGGAAAATGTTTGGCTCGGGATGTCTGTCATTAGCAAGTACTGAACGTAGCTACCCGTAGTTCAGTAATCTATGATTCAGCCCGTTAGCCTGTGCGAAGTTTCTCTCCGCGTGGTGCTTTAGACCCAGATTTTCGTTAATTCTGATTTTTGCTAGTTATACTCAACAGAAGCTGAGGGGAGTCAAGCCAAGGGAGCAAACAAGTTTTGAATGATGTCTCTTTTTATACAGAGAAAACAAATTCAATCCAAATTAACTCTTCAAGGTTCTTACTAAAGCCTTTACATACTAGAAATACTGGGAAACAAAGGAGAACTTTCCATTGGGCATGGAGTGTGCTGGCAGATGCTATCAGTGAAATCAGGAAGAAAAGTGAAAAGTCAAACGAGCAGGGTACCTAGGACAGTAAGTCATAGCACATCAGGTACTACAGCTAACCTCCTCCTAATATACACTCTTACCCTGTGGAAATGCAAGGCTGTTCATGGATCAAAGAATAATCCAAACTGCACAAAATTCTTTCAAATTTCTGAAGACCACGATTTTTCAAGAAGCAAGAGGAGAGACTGGCAAAAGGATATTACTGGAATGGCTGTGATTCTAGAGCCTGGACTTATGTCAAGAAGGGCACTATCTTTCCCGGGAAAATTTATCTCTTTCTGTAATTCCTTATCTCAAGCGGAGCCTTCTCCAAGTTTGGATGGAAACGCTCCCTTTTTTATTGGGACTTGAGCCTATAAGGAGCAAGCATCTGGATGAATTCTTTTCAGATCTGGTTACCAGCACAGGCTAGGGCTACACTGAGACTACTCACATCTTGGGATTTGGGTTGACCAGGTTTTCTCTACAGTCTGGAGAGAAAGGTGCCTGTGACACATCTAGCCAAACAGCATCACACCATGACAATCTCTTTGTTTGCCTGCTCTTGCACTCCACAAGTGATGCTAGCTATCACATGGCAGCCAAACAGGGAAAAAAGGAAAATAAAAAAAAAATTTAATTGCTTGGCCAACTTCTGAAGAAATAATACATACACTGTTTATGGAACCATTTGCATGTTCCTCCCCACAAGTCCGACAGCCGCCAGGCAGGTGTGATGTGAACAAGCAAGAGTCAAAGCACTTTTGCTTTCTAGGCAGGAAATGAAGTGCCTCTTCGTGCCACTATCCCCTTTTTTATGATAGTGCAGAACATGACCTTGTGACCATGAAATGGTTAAGTTTTCCATTCATAGTGAGGTAAAGAAGGTGGCTAACAAAACCTCCATCTTGGACTTCCGGCGGGCAGACTTTAGCCTGTTCAGAACCCTGGTTGGGAGAGTCCCATGGGAGGTAGTCCTGAGAGACAAAGGAGCCCAGGAAGGCTGGATGCTTTTCAAGAGGGAAATCCTAAAGGCCCAGGAGCAGGCTGTCCCCATGA
>JAOTQQ010000001.1:82213189-82236628 GCA_026546715.1 Gallinago undulata | reverse complement strand
CAAGATCATTGGTTTGTGCTGGGGTGTTGTGTGGGGGGTTGTGAGTGTGGGGTTTAGTTGGTGGGTGGTTTTTTTTTTGTTTGTTTGTTTTTGTGTGGGGTTTTTTGTTGTTGTTTGTTGTTTTTGTGTTTTTTGGTTTTTTTTTTTTTTTTTTAATGTGGTTGGACTCGATGATCTCAAAGGTCCCTTCCAACCACTAAGACTCTGTGACTCTGTGACCTTGTCTCTGCTCTGGAGCATGGCAAGACTCGGGGAGGGGGGGAAGTTCCAACGGTTACCATCCTCCCAGAATCTCTAGCATGTGGAGTCTGGCCTTATAGGTGTTCTTCTGGTCAAAGATCCAGCACCCCTGTGTTCCACAGCTCAAAACAGGAGAAACTTGCTAGTGATTGTGGCAAAATGAAAAGGAGGAACAACTAATAACACTGGTAGGACACTGTATCCTTCCTCCTCATTAATTAAATCCCCAAGTCAGCCTAAGAGTCACAACTCATTTATTCTGGAATCTGCAGATGACAGATAGCACTGAGATCCTGCTCTGTGCTGTAGAGGTCTCATGCTTGGATAACTAAGTGCAACACTGGTGAAGCTGGCAGGCCTAGGAGTCTGAAGAAAGAAAATGTGTAATTTATATTAATATTATTTTAACTTACAATTACCATGTAGTCTTCTATATTCAGAAATTTCTCCTTGGGGAGACAGACTCTGGCTAGACTGGAGTTCAGGACAGGCAGAGGATTTATCCTACTTCATCAGTGATCTGGACACTGCAGGTAGTAATGAACTGGAGAGGAAAAATTCCTCTGAAAGATTGCTATGCAGCTATTCCTCCAAATACGGATAAACAAATTGTCCTTGATTCAGAGGTGTACAGAACTTCATAAAACTGGCTTAAAAGTTTGGTGCTGTAGACAAGGTGCTTAAAATGCACTTGAAATTTTCAGTCATCTGCCTTCAGGCAGATCTCAGAGTACTTGGTGTAGAGGCATCTGATTTGCCACCTGGATACTCTTTTGCTCAAGAGCTGAAGAACAGTTTCCTTAATAAAATGATGCTAAATTTATTGCACCCTAGAATACAGGGAAGTCCTAGATGACTGGAAGGATATCAAGGCAATGCTACTATTATGAGGCATTGGCAGGCTTGCAACAATTTTAGGATGGCGTACCTGATGTTAGACCCAAATACTTATGGGAACACATGAAAAAAATTTAAAAGAACAAGTGTTATAATTGACACTGATCAGTATGGTTTTATAGAAATCTACCTTGCTTACAAGCTTGATTTCATTCTTTGAGGACTATGGCAAAGAAAGGTAACTGCAGAGATGCAATAAACTTAAAAGTTTCTGAAGCAACTGACACGATACCGTAAGACACAAATATAAAACAAAATAGCAATATATCATATCAACATTATGGCCTTAATTTAAAACCAACTGACAGTGCTCTAAGAACAAACTGGCAATGTGTAAAAGCATCACCAAATAGAGTTGCTTCTAACAGAGATCCACAAGGAATAGTCTGAAGTTTTATCAATCACTGCAACACAGCTGATGGCAAAAATGACACGAGTGAAAAACTGCAGACAGTATAATCTGGCAGTAACTAGGGCCCAAACAAAATGAGGTTCATATAACCAGGTACATAATCCTAAATCTAGACATAAAGGCTGTGTAACTGCAGAACCAGATTAGCCTGGAAAGTAGAGACACTTAAAAGAATTCAGTGGCCATATGAGACAATCCAGTATGGATTCCTGCTAGGATGCTGTGGCAGGTGCACACACAGGGATAGTAAACAGTAGCAGGGATATAATTTTACCATTGCACAGGGCTGTGGGTAAAGTTGAAACTGGAACATGCAATTCTAGAATTAATTTTTTAAAACGGATGACAAACTGATGTGGGTGCAGACATTTGGAGAAAACTCTTTACAGTGGGAGACAATACAATTTGTTTAGCATCTTAAGTACACTCAGTAGTAAGCTTATTACAATATATAAAAACTCTTTGGAAAAAAACACAGGGAAATAAAAGACATTTTAATTGTATAGAAAGTCATAGGAAAATCCAGTGATTCACAGTTGAAAACTAGACAAACTCAAATAGGAAACAAAGCATATCTTTTTAACAGCACAAGTAATTAAATAATATAACAAATATCAAAAGAAGTAGATTTTCCAGTTCCCTTTATTCAAATCAAGAGTAGAACAGAAGAATATGCAATAGCATACTCTTGCCATGAACATGTGACCCGGCTCAAAAATGATGCAAAGTAAAATTTCAGGGCCTGTGATATACAGGGAGGTCAGAGTTGATCTAAGGTCTTTGCAACTAAAATTGGAGGTGCCTCTAGATCCGATCCCAGCTCCCTCAGTTCCTCTGAGGGTGTTTTTGTGGTTGCATGTGTGACTCTTCTTGACTATGCCAACAATATGTTCCTAAAAACTGTGCCAGTTTCTTCACCAGTTTACCTCCCAAAACATCTCCCTCTGGTACTCGCAGCTTCCAACCTATGAACTCCGAACCCTTGTTTCTTTCACCTCCAACCTATGCATGACTCTTACCTTCCTACTTTGCTTCACTAAGTAGAGAGCCTGCAGGTCTTTCCACTCCATCTGACTGTCAACCCTCAATTTGCCTGAAGTTAGCCTGAACTTGAAGTCTCATATATTATTTTCTCTGTAAATAGAAACTCTGAATGAACTCTACAGCTTCCCTGGTGCAATCCTGATTAACCAGACATGCAAGTCCCCAGCAAATAGTCAAACCCTTCATTCAAACAGCTTAGATCAGTAATTGGCTTTACATTCCTATTGTGAGGTGGTGACTCTTATTGCTTTCAAATAATTAGCCTAGAAAGGATTTTAGTAATTTTCTGTATTTACCCTGAATACCTTGCATATGTATCTTTGTAATACTTCAGCCAGCCCCCCAGTATACCATCATCCAATTTGGCTGGCCCAGTACAATTGAGACTGATGTGGTTTCTAGTGCCAAGTATAGTATTAGGGAGAATTAGCCTTTTTTTATTAGGAAAGAGATAAAGACCCTGTCACAGGAATTTATGATCACTGAGGAAATATAAGATTCAACTTCCTGGTTTTTCCCCCCACACACTGGATTTGGAGAGATATGACAAAGCAGGCTTTAGTTGAAGCACAAAATCCGCACTCAAATGCCAAATTTTTATCCAAAAATCTAGATAATAAGGCCAAAAAGCAGTTGCTAATGACAAAAAAAAAAAAAAGATAAAGAAAGTACAGTACAAAGATCTGCACGCGCACACAATCCAGCCCACTGTGCAAATTCCCATTGATAAAAGGCAGAGAGAGATCTCAGCTTGGAGTGCTAAAGAAACTTAAGTAATGTGGTATAATTAAAAGCCATGTGGTTCTGCAATGTATCCTGGATCATCTCTGAAGAGTTCTTAAAATGAGAGAAGCAGACTTCTGAAATATCAGCGAACTAACCCAACCCATTTGGGTAGGGGGGTATTCGTGCACTCAAAGAAGCAAAGAAGGGAGACCACTAGCTACTCAGTCATCAAACACCAGGTTACACCAGGTTCAGTGTAGAAAAATAAGACCACTTAGAGCTCGGAAACAAAACTCAGTTTCCCCACAACTTTAAAAGAACTACTAGACTTCTGATGAAGAAAATACCATTCACCACAAGTCTGTAATACAGATTTCAAAATATATGCTTCAGTGGTTGAAAGGCAAATGGAAAGCAAATACAGACAGTGGTGTACACAGGCAGCAAGCCAACTGCTCTCTGTGTCATACCTGGTTCTTCTTCATTTATAAATGGTAGAAAAAAGAAAACCAGAGCTGTGCTAGGTAGGGAAGAAGGGAAAGTAGTGAGTAGGTGTGAGAAGTAAACAAGAGAACTTATTATCTGTATGCAGGGAACAGAAAACCAAGGGGAACAAAAAGCTTCCTGAGCTTCTGTGTTAGTGTGACAGTAGGGGAAAGAAGCTCTGCATTTGTGGGAGGGGTATGCAAAACCACTTACAAAGAATTAAAAAGTATTTTAAGGCTACATTAGATAAAGAAACTCTTTATTGAGAAAGCAAGTGAAAAAAAGGCACTCTGTAAGGACAGAGGCAGTTAAATATGTGGGCTGCTTGATTTACACAACTTCCGTGCAGGTTGACAGAAGGATAAAATAAAATCCTACCCTGCACACAGAGAAAATTGGAGGCAGGGGAGGAGAAAGGGAGGGTTTGGGTTTGAAAGCATTAATGGGGAGCAAGATATGAAGGCAAATGGAGAAAACAAAATGCAATTCAAAAGACATGCTTTGCAGCAGGCTTAAGAAACAGAACTTGGTCTGAAAAATTTACATTTATAAATTTTTTAACCTAGTATAAAGGGCCCAATCTCATCTTGGATCAGCCAGCCATAGCTTCTGACAGGAGGTGGTGTTAGATCAGCAAGCATTTGTAGTACACACAGTGGCAAGGAGCAGCTTACTAAATCGTTTTCTTTGTCATACTAGAAACACGCATAGTTTGGGCAGGAGGGATGGTGTGCCTCAGTGTTTGATGTTCTGGAGAGCATAGCAATGCATTCTAGGGTAAAAACGTGACAAAAGTAGAACCTCTCTACAGAGTAACACGATGTTGGTTATAACAAAACAGTCTACAAGGCAAAACCTAACAAAGACTAAGACACAATCTTAAAATACTTGGACTTTTCTACATGATTGCAACTGCACTGAGGGAAGCGTAAGGAGGAGCTCAGCTAAATATTCTGAACCTGCTTTAACTATCTTCCACCTGATGAATACAGACTTCTCAACAGATCTCCTGCTTCGAGTACTTTTTCTGTATCTCTTGCCTGTGGAGCAAAACTGGCTTTCACCTGCAGAATAAAGTTTCTCCAGGCTCTTGGTTCATCTTTTGCTTTGCTCTTCCCTGATCTCCATTGGCTGTAGTAAAAATATTTCATTAGTGTCTTGTTATCTTTAATGTTTGCTTATGTACCTGAAACTGGCTTTGAGCTGTGTTTCCAAAGACTGCAGGAGCTGTAGCAGGGAAGTGGAGGAGCTGTAATAATCCACAGATCTTGAAGACGACCAGAAAACTGCTTGGCCGGCAAATTAGTTTTGCACAACCTCAGTAGAGACCATCAGGTAGAAGCAGTGAGAAACATGAGACCAAAAAACGCTCACAAGTTCAGCCCCAGGAAGCATTTAAAAGGAGAACTCTTTTGGGGGATTACAAATAATTTTTACAACTCGAATATTATATTGTCATGTGAAAATGAAACCTAGTTGTAGATATAGCCCATAATCTACGACTATCAGACAAAGGAGTTACCCATTTATCTACAAAGGATGAATGAGGCAAGGCCAGGAGCAACGGACCTGTGTTAAGAGTCTTACAAGGAGTCTGGGCTTCTGTAGACCATCACAGGCATTTCCAATGAGAAAGGCTCAGATGCATTTTCACACTTGGGAATTTGATTAAAACAAGCAACAACTAGATTTAAACCCAGGAAAGCAGCTATTCAAAAAAAGCAACAATCTCTAAAATATCTTAGCAACAATTTTTAAGTTCTGCCTTATGTGTCATTACTTATTCACTTCCCCTTCTGGTCTGCTTCTAGTGATGTAATTTTTTGTTATAATTGAGTAAATTTAAACTGTCTGGCAAATTTCCTTCCTTCCAGTCAGACAACTAAGAAAAGAGCCATGATTCCGACCCACATACACGTATGTATGTGCTCTCTAGTCTATAAACTCTCTGAGAACAGTTGTCCTACCACTTATGTTTTAATAGCTGACCAAGAAGAAACCCTAAGAATAGCTTTGTCTTTTAATCTAATCGAGTGCTAACACATGCAAAGTTATTTATAATACCCTTTCATTTCCCAGGATAAATTACTTCTCTTGGAGGCTGTGGACTACTGATAACAGTAGAAGTCCTGACCAGCAGAATCTGTTTCCATCCCCAAAAACTCATCAGCCATATAATGCTGAACACGTCTCTCATCTGTGCATCTGTTTCAGCAGTTGTGAAACAGGAATAACTGCACACACCCCCGTAAGGTTACAGGGACCTGTAAAAGCCAATCACCATTTGAAGGGTTTCAGTATCACGGGATGAAAGTGGCTACCAAAGGAAAATTAGGTAGAGTTAACTTACTGAAAGGTAATGAATACATTTACCTGTGTTGCCTCCCAGCCCCACTGCCTGTACTTGGGATCGTGGGTGAATCTCCACATATACCAGTAGGTCTCAATCACCTCTGGTCTTAGGATGTAATACTTCTCATTCTGCCGCACTGCCACCGCCTCTACACCACCATCAAATTTGAAGGCTTCTGGACCCAGCTTTAATGCTGCAGAGTTAAATAAGAGAGAAAAAAAAAAAAAGAGAGAAAAAAATAAAATGTATATCCTTACCAATTTTTGCAGGAAGGATGGGTAGGAGACAGCCATATCCCAAGTATGTGAGAAAAGCAGAAACTAGCTTGTCTTTAAGCAGTCTCATAAATATTTCCTATTATTGAGGCCTATAATTTTTGTTATGAATAATTTATCCAATTCCTGTGAGAAAACTACCTATCTTGACAGGAATACAGTAATCCTCTTGAAAACTAATGAAGCACTAAGAACATAAACACATTAGCACATTCAATCATAGAATAAAATTAAGGTGACCACCATCAAGCAAAAGATAAAAAGTAGGGTCAATAGATGTCTTGATGCCCTTTGATCCCACCCAACACAGTAGTAAAATATCTTAGAACAAAACCAGGTACCACCGCCTCAAATAACCTGCATCTTTATCCAAACTCTCTTGGGTTTAGGGAAGTGCTGTCAGGCCACCGTAACCGATGTGCTTTATAATGTCATCCTCAAGTATTACCACTGGGCAACAAAAACTTGGCCACACCCGAAAATAAATCTCTGAACTAAGACATTCACTGTTTTAGCCCTTAAAGGAAGCCGTAATGGCCCTGTGCCAGCATCTAGAATGCTATTCCTATGAAAAGGAGGTACCTGTAGAAAAACTGTCTACAATATGAAAATGCAATTACAGGTGGTTTGTTTTTTTTTACTATACAGCTACACATTATTCCTCAAATTTGATGTAAATAATGCACTCTTACCTACAGTTGCCCCCCACCCTTGGCTTTGGCAGAGAATTTTTAAGGCACTGAACTTTGAAGCTGCACTCGAGCTCTGAAAATTATCAAAGAGATCAATCATGTAATTCCTAAGGGCTAGAGGCTCAAATTAACCATGGTCTTATGAGTCTGAAAGGGGAACCTTAGAATACTACATATGAACAGCTCCCCACGTGTGCCCCAGCAGAAAAACTCCAAAAAACGTTCCTTAATCTTTTTGTTTCAAGGGAGTATGGCTCTGGATGCAAACACAAAAAAGCACCACACTTTTGTTCAGCCACACACATGATAAGGAAAATGCCATCAAGAAATGTTTAAGATAATTGTTTCAAAACGGTCATTTTACCAGTTTCAGCAAAAAAAACCTCCACAATTTCTACTGCAAAATCAATGAGATTAGATACAGAGTTCTACCTATCCAAAATTAAGAAGGATGGCCATACTGCATCAGATGGAAGTTTGTCTGGTCCAGTATCACATCTGCAACAGAGGTAAAAATCAGACAAATATGGGGAAGCGGAAGAACTGGCCAAGGATATATGATACTTTTTTCCAGCTTCTCTACCAGTCTCCAATTTTTTTTGAGTTCAAGGCTTCTCCCAAACTAGAGATACTTTTTTATGTTGCCAGTAATTCTTAACAAATTTTTTTCTCAAGTACTTATCTGGTGTTTCCTTAAACCCATGTAAGCATCCAAAACAACCTCTGGTGAAGAGTTCTACATCTCTATGCTCTCTTCAGTGGAGAATCACTTTTTTTGTTCTTTTCCATTTTCAGCTTGGTTCCAACTAGACTCATTCGACAGTCCCTAGGTCTTCTCTTGCTGAGGAGAGTGAACAACTGATTTCTAGTTACTCTCTCCAGTGCCCTGATGATTTTCGGATTTGTGTTGTGTCCTACCTAACCCATCCCTTTTCCACACTGAAGAATACTATCTGATTCAGTCATTCCTTGAATGGAAACTATTCCCTACCTTTAGTTTTCCTTTTAGCAACACTGCAACTCTTTCAGTTCCACTATATCCCTTGTGAAATACAAGGATGAGCCTGATTACAGCATGAAAAGTGTGGACAAGATTAATACGGTGACATAATGACATCTTCTATTTTGTTCTTTCTCACTTTGTTTTTCCTAACTGCTACTGAGCTGACATTTTCATAATCTCAAGAGCAATTTCCTGAGTTGTAATGGTCAGTTAAGAGCTCATAATTTTATATGTGAGGTTAGGAATAATTTTTTCATAGGTGCCTCACTTTACATTTAACTACAGTGAATTTAATTTTTTAATTTATTATGCAATTACTCAACCTCATAAGGTCCTTGTGCAATTTTTCAGCTTTCTTTCATCCTTGCTATCTGAGGAGCTTTTTAAAAAAAAAGTTATTATTAGCAGCACACTTGCCTTACTGTTCTGCCCTTTTCCTGATATATGTCTATGTATGTATAGATAAATTTATGGCAGATATATTTTATTTGTATATACATAGATACACATGTTAAAATATAAAATGTAAATAGAATATACATTTATACATACAGATACACATATGTGCATAAATACATATCAAATATATCAGAGAAGCACTCAGTAACCACTATTTGTCCACTGCAAGAGCTGACTATTTATCTCTACTCTATCTGTTACACTACAAACATTTTTTTTTCTCCATGCTACTTATGCTGTAGCTCCTTAATATCCTTAAAAGGCCTTAGTAGAAAACTTCTGAAAAAGCCTTTTGGAAATCAGGTAAACCATGTCATCTGTATTACTTCTATCCACCAAAGCAGCTAGATTTCAGGCAGTTCTGGTGATGCATCACCTACAGAAACTGTGACAACGTCTCTTGCTTTGTAGCCTGCTGGTGCATTAAATCTTTAGCAATTTACTCATATCTACTTCTAATGTTGTTGGGCACTCCAAGAAATCATACCACGCAGAGGAGAGGTGATCCTTGCAGGTTGTGACAATCTCCCTGAATTTTTATCTTAACTCACAGATGCAAAATTAATCACTTTAGTAGCTGGCTACAGTAAAGAAGCTACTATGAACATGGTACCTTTTGAGGGAACATTCTTCTAAGAAAAGAACCATCTAAGGCCATTTTACAATGCTAGGTCACACTTTAATGCAGTTATTTTAGCATTAATGGGGCTCATCGCCTGTATTTCTAGTCAGGCAGAGCAGATCAGAAACAATTTCATAGCATAGTGCAAAACTGCAAAGCTAAACCAGTACCATTTTAAAAAGATATTTTAAAGGATTTAAAGTTGATTTCAAAGAGAGCTGTATTTAGCACTGCCAAAAATAAGGGCAAATCCTCAGGCTTCTAGATAAACATCTATATATATGGTTTTAGAAATAATTTTGAAAACATTGATTAATTTTTTTTGGGGTTCCTTTAAGACTTGAGTTATTCCAGTAACAAATTTCCTGAAGGTAAGAAAGGATTTATAATGATAATAATATTTCTAGGTTCTAACTGTCATAAAATTTGAGGAAGAGACCCTCCAAGATACTTTTGTTTGAGACTCTCTGAACCCTTCTATCAGTGTGCATTGTTATTTTACACTTCTTGCAAAAACAAGTAATTATTCTTATCATCTTTGCTTGTTTAGCTGAATCTTGGGACAGAGATAGCATCTACTCATACCCTGACAATGTCTCAGCTGAAATCTTAGTCATCTGGCATATTCTGCATTGGAATTGTCACATGTAAAAACAGGCAAATGCTGTACCCAGATTCTGAGGACAGTTCCTGTCAGAAACTTTGAAGAAATGCAAAAAAAACTTTATCCTAAAATAATCTGCCTGTAGTCACTCAATACTTTACATATTATCAAGCTAATGTCTGGGAAAATTCTCATATATAAGGAATAATGTTTTACTAAAAATACTGTGTGCTGTAAATCAGCACACGCTGCCAACCTGTACAAGAAATAGTGTGACCAGCAGGACTAGGGAAGTGACCATCCCCCCGTACGCGGCACCGGTGAGGCTGGACCTCGAGTGTTGTGTCCAGTTTTGGGCCCCTCACTACAAGAAAGACATTAAGGTGCTGAAATGTGTCCAGAGAAGGGCAACGAAGCTGGTGAGGGGTCTGGAGCACAAGTCTCTCTATGAGGAGAGGCTGAGGGAGCTGGAGTTGTTCAGCCTGGAGAAGAGGAGGCTGAGGGGAGACCTTACTGCTCTCTGCAACCACCTGAAAGGAGGCTGCAACGCGGTCGGGATCAGTCACTTCTCCCAAGTGACAGGATGAGAGGAAACAGCCTCAAGGTGTGCCAGAGGAGGTTTTGACTGGATATGAAGAAAAATTTCTTCGCTAAAAGGGTGAAAGAAGTAGTATGTTTCTTCTGTGAAATTCTGTTTTGATTTTTGCTGAGGCCGGTCCCTGAAATAGCTTTTTATTGTGTCATTCTCAGCCCTTATGGAAATTTAGGTTGCTTAATAAAGTAGTATTGTTACACTAATATATTCTAAAACCTGGCATATACTGCAGTTTATTATGAGCAACAGTGGGAAGACATAGGAATGGACAGTTCTGGATGGTTTATATGAAGAAAAGAGCTCTTTATCCTCAGTGTCTTGCTGTCTCCTCCGGGGACACTAAATTGGGCAAGGGTTCTGCCAACTCTACGGAAGAGAGTGATCAGGCTCTCCCCTTTGCCGACTGAAACATAAATCTATCAGCTGTCCAATTATCTGGCTGCCCTCTGAAAAACAGCCTTTCTGCAAACAGCTACTCCTGCTATTAAAGTGTACAACTATTTCTCGAATATTGCTGCTAAAGCATAATTAAGAAGTTGCCATTTTGTACATAGCAGATCTTTGTTTTCTTTGAAAAATTATTTCAGGCAAAAAAAAAAACAAACAAAAAGAATACACATTACTTAGATTGCAAGACCGAACAAAAGAAAACTAGGACATTGCAAATTTATAGCTGTCTGTACAACTTTCAGTCTGTTTACTTCATGTGTATGTTCTTATACAGTCATTAACTATGTAACCAAAACTTTTATCCCCCTGTCTTTTGACTTATTTAGGGTACAGAATAAACATCTGAAGGAATAAAATTAGGACTGCTGCACAAGCGACTGTAAATTCAGTATTTCTCATTTTTAAGTGTCAAACATTCAAATGTTTAATTTCAATGTTCAGTTTTTCAGAATGCAATAATAGTTATCATGTCCTACCGTTTTCCTTAATTATCCTTTTTTTTCCCTTCTTTTTGTTTTTTAAATGTTGTTCAAATGTGTAATTTCAATGTTCAGTTTATCAGAATGCAATAATAGTTATTATGTCCTACTGTTTTCCTTAATCATCCTTTTTTTTTTTTTTCCTTTTTGTTTTTTAAACGTTGTCGCTACACAGGAAAAGTATTGCTCATGACTATCAAAACAAATTCTTTAAAATTAAAGGCAACTATACAATACTATGTAGTCCTTTGAATAAATACATGAATTCTTATCTTAAAACTGCTTTTGAGTTCTAGTTACTATTACTTCCACTAGGAAGTAATTTCAGAAGCTCACTTCTCTGATGGCTACACAAAATCATTTCCAGTTTCCAACCCACATTTATTCACCATGCGCTTACAAATCTTGCTCCTGGTACAACTGTGTTGTTCATATCTTAAAATAACTCCATTTCTTTTCAGTGTTTACCCCTTGAGATGACAAGAAAATTAATTCACTTCTTTGGCATTATTTTACTAGTCTGAGCAGGTCAACTTCTCTTACTTTCCCATTGTAAGATAGAAGCTCTGTTGCTCTAATCATTCTGTTGGTCCTTCTCTGTATTTACTCTGCTTGAAATTCAGATTTGCAAAGTGCATCCTGGATGACGAATTATACGTGTCTTCTAAGGCAGCGTTAATATTCTCTAACCTCTGCTGAAAATTCTTCACCTGACACATAGATTAGGACTGCACTGGCATTTTTCAACTCCCCATTTAGAAGAAAGAGCTCAAGCCTTTTTTCTGGTAAACTTTTTATTTCTGATCCTCAAGATCAGTTTACTGTTCTGAGACTCTTCTGTTTTAATTGTGTCTTATGACTTTATGGCCCCTGTAAGTGTAATCAGCACATTCCGACTTTATGCATCAAGGTCACTGTTAAAGATGTAAAATAAACCTGGTCCAAAAGACTGAACTTGAGAAACTTCCTGTCCAACAGTGAAGTCTGACGTTGCCTCCTCACCGTTCAGATCTTTGGCCATCGCACAGTTTGCAGACAAATCTTCATCATCTCTAGTTTAATCGTACTTACCCAGAATGTACTAGCACTAAAAACAGTGAAAGGTGCATTTAACAAATTTTTCACTTTACACATCTGTAAGAACAGTATATATGAAATGAAAAACTGCCCTATCTATCTGGGAGGACAAAAGTTCACACGCACTCCTTCCTCCCTGCACCCTTATAACCTATCTTAGCTGACTGATCCAAAAATAGGGATAAATATGCAGGAAGGAATCATATAAAGCCTGGCATTACATTTACTCGCTATGATGTAGGTCAGAAATAAATACATGGATGTTAAAAAAAATGACACCGGTATAAAACCAATGCACATTAGATAAGGCATATAACAATAACAAATCTTAAAAATAATTATGACAATTTCTGTATTTTGACTACTGAAATGACTAGATTAACAATGTATCTTACTTGTCCTGTCATATGACTCATGACACGTATGTGCAATTTCAGCTCCAAGCTGCAAATAATGTCCTGCTTTATCATCTCTGGAACCATCTGCTCCAAGGGCAAACATTCCCCCTGCAAAACAGGTCAAATGGCCCATCTTTCTTTCAAGGTGCCCATTCTTCCACTCGCCGATGAAGGTCAGTCCTCCATTGGACTTTCTGATGAGATGTTTTTCTATGGCCTACAAAAAGATTAAAAGAACTTTCAAATGCCATTTCACACGCAAGTTTTACACAGTAATCTTCTTCAAAGAACAAAATACTGTTTTCAAAACAAAGAGAATTTTCTTCTTCTGCCAAATTCACTTCCGAGCATTACAGGAACAAGCAGCTATAAGAATATGCTTTCAATGCACACAAAAAGATAGCCCAACTGCTAAATGATGCTAATGAGATCAATCATAGGAAAATCACATTGCACTTTTAGCTGAGAATTCAACATGTATTTTATGGCTCAAACAATGTTTGGCTACCTGTTAACTCTAAGAAAGATCTACTTGTTCTGTGGTACGCAGAAAATAGATCCATATTGGACACTTTTGGTCAGCAACGTATGTAAAGACAGCACCTGTACTGTCAGTCAACCTTTAATAGAAAGTCACAGGAATGCTCCAGCCACCTTCTAGTTACTTCTCCATAGCAACTTTCTGATTGCACGTGGTCCCTGTATGGCCAAGGTGGATGTACTAGCTAAAAGCCAGTGCAGTGGATTACAGGGAGAAGACTGCATTAATGTCAGCAGGGCCCTGCTCCTTACTCGCACTGTGGACTGAGCTCTCATCTGGATGGTGCAATTTCTCCACTGTCCTCTACTGAGCCTGTGCCATCTGAAGGGGATGAGAGAGAAGCGCTGGTCCGCAGACCAGTTGAGCTAGTTTCTCCACTAATACCACTGACAGATCTGAACCTTCTGCTTACAGCAGGATGCAGCAAGAACGCTGAAATAACTGACAGAGCAGAAACTAGTAAGTCTCTGACAGCTGCCAGAGCAGTTGTCTAACCATCATGCAAATTGGCATTGAGGATTGGTGTGATACCGTGGCTTCTGCTGCTGGGGAGCCTGATGTGGTTTAACCACCCAAGCCTCATTATACAACAAATGTGTTCTGAAAGTACCTGTATAGGAGAGGTTAGATCAGCTGAAAATTCTGCAACTGAAGAGAATACTAAGATTTGTAGCACTAGCTCTGTTGATTCAATTATCCTAGACCGTGACAAAACTGACATTATGATTCGTAATTTCATTTATTTATGATTATAGGATTTTTTTTGACCATACGGTACATAAAAGTTGAGGAGTCCTTTTTAGAGGAAAGCCACTTTTACTATGTGGAGCAAGAAGGCTTAAAAGTGATTGGACTACTTATTTCCTGGAGGAAAACTTTTTTTCTTTTTTTTTCCCAAATGTTCTGTGGAATTCCCTTTTGAGTTGTATATTTTTGTAATTTCATAACTGTTAAAGGAGTAAATGTTTCAGAAGCATTTCCAAGGGGACAAAAATTGCTGTGGTTGGCATCAGGAGAGCCGGCAAAGGCCAAGTTTATACACTTCTCCACGAGATACTCCTTCACGCTGGACTTGCTTTCAGAGTTTGTCTAAAGAACATCATCTAGATGCAGTGTATTCTTTGTTCACAAGAGAGGCACATCTTCTGAACTTGAACATCACTGCCTGTATAAGGGGTAGTTTTTGAAATCTGAAAATCAAGTTCTGTCAGCAACTTAATTATTAAGTTCCATCTTAACAGCTGCAAAGGAAGCACCCTCCAAAAGAAAATAAATGCAACCTTCTCAACATACTTTAGCATTCAACAACCCACTGCTTGCAAACTGTAGACAATTAATATTTACAGTAGGACAATTAATATTTACAGTAATTAACAAGGAACAGCTGGGCATTGAAATGAAGTGTCCTGTACAGCAGGAGACTACACTAATGTTATGTAGCATGTAGAGGTCATGGATACAGATGTGTTCATACTCTTGTCATGAAGCATGTGGTAACCTGGGTAAGGCTTCACATGCCACAGACTGGAAATCATGACATCTGAAGAACAGATGCTGTCATCTTTCTTTCTCTTAATACCTCCAAGAATGGCGATATCACTGTGTACTGCAAGACGTGAGAGTGAGGGTATGATTGTCTATCTTCCACTCTCCCCCCCGCTGCAGCAAGCTAAAGGAGAGAATTGTGGCTGGACACATATCTTCTTTTAGACTGGTGGGTGCTGAGAACATTTCTAACTCTGTGCTGCGAGTGGGAAGAATGTATTTTACACCTTTCCCCTTCTACTTGCATAAATGACACAAAGAGGTTTTGCTCCAAGTTTTGAAAAGCAAAGAGTAAGAAGTGTCAGCTATGGAGGAAGACCTATGTTATGGGCAACAACAAAAGAATGGTAAAGCTCTTAAAAATATTTTGAGATTTCAAATAAAAATTCAAAATGCAATTATGTATTGCAAATCCTACTCATTAACTTTTTGCCCATGTCTTTCAATGTCAAGTAGGATCTGGGCTAAACACAAACCCTGAACCAGAAGGATGTTCCACAAGGCATAAATCAGTATGGTTCACACAGATTCAAATGTACATGGGTGAGGAGGCAACCATCTGATGCTTACAGTGCAGGTCATATCATACATGAAGCAGGAACAGCTCAGCTCTTTCTCCTTCCTATTCACAGTGTGTTTTTTCATCTGGTCCCAAATTTGCTTTGCTGTGTCTCCATTCAGAGACAGAGATTTGCCCATACAAAACGTTTGCAAGACTGGGCTTACAGTGAAGAGAATGAAAGGAAAAGATTATTTCTAATTTTAATGTGCTCACAGTTTAGGAATCTAAATAAAATATTTCAACAGTAGCCACAATGGATGTTAAACATCAACTGCTAAACATTTTTAAACCCACGGGACCTAATAAACTGTATTTTAAAGTATTAGAAGTACTCAATTAACATTTTCAACTACTAATGTTGACTTTAATAAACTCTGGAAAGTTAAGGAAGTTTAAAAGGACTGAGAAATAGCTGATGCTTTAACTGTATTTTAAAAGGTTAACAGAACAATTATATAAAATTAATTATGTGGCTTCAAAAATAAATGTCTGACTGACAAGGGCATGCTGATATTATGAATATTAGGAATTTCAGTAATTTTCTTGGTATTGTACAAAATATTAGTCCTAAACAAATTCAAGACAGCACTTGTGGAGTAGATTAAAAATTGGTTTGCTAGAACAGTTCAAACTGAAAAAAAAATCGTGAAAAATCCTCCTCCCATGGAGATTCTGCAAAGATACTTTTATTCAATGCTAAGCAGCATTTCTACCAATAATCTGCAAGAAATAAATGCTAAAAAAAAAATTTGCAGATGACACAAAAATTGATGGAGCTATAGATAGTGATAAAGGAAAAGTCAGTCCCGTAAAATCCTTCAGAACAGGTGACAAAATGGGTTTTGCCTGAACAATTGTGTTTTAATATAGTTAAGCATAAGGTCACACATCGAGGAATTTGGAATGTAAATCACAGTAGTAGGAAAGCAGTAAATCAAAAGGATTATAACCAACGTCAGAGTAAAACCAACTGGGAAGCAGATGACAGTGCGAGGCAAAGGTTAAGAGTGCAAACCCAGCTCTTGGCTCGATGAAGAGGAGAATACTGATAAGAAATCAGGCAATGACATATTAGAAGAAACATTACATTCCTGTCTCCATACTTGAAGACACCGGAAAATATTTAGGAAAAAGCTTAAGAAAGAATTCAAAGTCTGTTTTATATCGTGAGACTGAAGAAAAATCATGCATTTCTCCTTCAAGAGAGAAGTACCTTTGTTAGTAACCAGCTACATGATGCAAATAACCCTTTAAAACAATGCAGGGAAGGAAAAAGTTCAAGTAGCTGAAAGCCAAATGTAACCAAATTCAGGTCAGGAATAAGACATATTACAGTTTCAAAGCAATTTCAGACTAGAACTTTCATTATATATCTTTTAAAATGTGAATTTTGAGAACTCCAAGAACGGGAGCTTTACTTTAGGAGACTGCACTAGAACTAAGCTTTAAAATCCTGAGTTGAAAGTAACACAGCGTGCACGGAGCGTGGAACAACTTAGGCACCAAGCGCCTAAGACTTGGACACGCCAACACAGTCCCTGCTGCTGCTGGGACCACGGCTGGCTTGACTAAAACTAGCTTGGGTACTAGTCTCTACGGGTCTTAACTGTAGCACAGGCATGTTGGCGTAAGTGGGCACAGATGAGCATGATGAAAAAAAGATGGGGAAATATAAAAAGTAAGACCTGGGCAGCATAAGGCTCAGAGCCACCACAAAAAGCCCCCCAACCCCAAATCCCACTGAACCGCTCTGCAGTATGGCTCTGTTTGGGCAAGCACTACTTGATCTGTGAGAGGGAGCAAGATCATATCACAAAAGAACTACAGAGCAAGGAATAGGCATGAACTACATTTTAAAAGATAAATACTGAACATAACATTTAAATGTTTTAGGAAAGAATTTTAAGAATAAAACAATTCAGGACTTCATCTCCTAGAATGATTCTGAACACTGGATAAAAATGAGTTGGTAGTTCTGCACACATCTTAGGGGTTTTAGATCTCTTTCTAATAATCTATAGCTTGGGTTTTTACATCATACCATTTCGGACAAACTGATTATTTTTAGCACAATAATCTGCATCACATGTATTTCACAATAATACTTTTTCAACTACTCAGAGTGAAAGCTAGTATTATTCATCACTCGATTTCTTAAAACTTACATAATCAAAAGCAGGCCTGTGGTTTGGTGTCTTTTTTTTTTTTTTTTAAATTATTAAAGATGGTTTTTAAGTTCCACTCTATTGGAAAACTCAATGAATTATAATCACCTCAATTGCATCGTCGTACATTTTCCTTGCTTCCGTGTCCGTCTTGTCTGACATAAGCCAGGCTTTCAATAAATATTCATAAAAACTGTCTCCCAGCCCGCCCACGGATGTGTGATCTGTAGGAGGGAAAGAGGAAAAAAAAAAAAAGTTGGAGTTGTTACATAATAGCACCTTAAATTTATTCAAAACATAAACTTAAGTTTTTAAGGTCTACCGTCATGGTATTATGAATATTTTAAGCCGGTTTAGCAGAACAAAGCTGCACTGTATCCTCTATCCCCTCTAAACTTAATTTCACAGGTGTGGAACCTGCTGTATGTGTTCACTCTTTGTGATCCCGCATAGGCTATCCCTCACATCAAAAATGTAATTTAACCTCTTCTGCAGAACCTTATTGTTTTGCTGCTAAGGTTGGGATTTTTAATTTTTTTTGTTAATATATCTACAGAAAAGTATATATAAAAAACCAGTAAGATCTCTGTATCTAGGATGCAACCAGGTCACGTGCGCGGCTCTAAACTGCTGTGAACTACACAGCATCCAATCAATGTAAGTAGTTACTTAACAGACTAATGAATTCCTCAAAGTAAATGTTCTTATTTAAATTCTTTCAGTCAAAAAGGAGGCCAATAGCCTTTGTCGTGTTACAACATAAGCCCTGCTCCGTTCTGCCCTGCCCGAGCAGCCGTGCAGAGCCTGGCCATGTGCTGGCTACAGGGTAAGGCTGCTTGACTATTAGAATCCACAACCACATAAACTGGACCTTCTAACACGCAGATTTCTTTTTTGATGCCTTTTTTTTTCCTTGCAGAGGTTGCCTTTCACAAGCAGCATCGTTGCTACTCTGTGCTGACAGACCACATGAGAACTACCTACAATTTCTCTTTGGGTGAACTATCATACATCCCCGCAAAAAAGCCTACTGGTCTGAGTCAGTCTTGGAGCTCCTGTTGGAAGCACGGTAAGAACTCCCTTCAGTACACCCTTCCTTCAAGAAGCAGTACAGTCTATGAGATTTAATAAGAACCACAACAGCACATGACCTTTTCTTTCCCAACTTTACAGCCCCTAAAATGCTGGCACCAGAACAGCCTTATTCTGCTGAAGGTAGGTGAAGGAAAAGTGTAAGATCAACCTTGTCACAATGCCAGAAATTCACTGCCCAAAGCATGGCTGGTATAGTCCCTTGTACCGGGTGGAATAAAGAAAAGATATGATACTTCGTTTCCCAAAGTACCTCAAAAAAGTGGTATTATTCACAGTCTTTCTGGGGTAAAGGTGCAAAAGACAGGTTGGAGCTCTCCTTCTGTTCCTTTTTCCTCCAAGCACCAACTTGCCCCAGCACATTTGCTTGTCTCTGAAGATGTGACCGGGCATTAAAGCTGGTAGGTGCTTCTGTCCTAATTCTTCTAGCTGCCTCTTGACTCCTCTGCTACTTACCAATGGATTTCTAAACAAAGGAAGCAGCAAGTGGAAAGCCTGTAGCTTTCCCATTTGGTTTCAGGTTGTGAATTTAAAGCAAATTACTTCAAGCTCTTCTCTTAGATCTCAGTATCTCCAAGACAGCCTTTTCACACCCAGCTACTCAGTGATTTTACTACAAACAATGAGTTTCCCTAAGTTTTCTAGCTCCGAGTTGTAAGAGGGCATATGGGTCACGAGTCACTTTCTTCCACAAATGCAAGGGCTAGAAATTACTCCTTCAACGCACAACTACATTCTCAAGTAGACACAAACACTGAGGGCCCGTGGTTTTCAGAAAAATAAATAAATAAACAAACCACCCCAAGACTTCAAAGTGACAACAACTCGTGTCAGCGTTTCTCAGGGGCTGTCTTCACAAGAGAGACAGCTTAGAACTACTTCTGGTAAGCTTCTGTCTCCTCCCCAGCCGAGCTGTGTCACTTAGATCAGGACTGCTCCTCCACTAGCTTTCTTTCACAGGTGTGCTCAGTCTCCAACCAAGACAGGATCGCTGAGTGTCCCTCAGCAGCGTTCATCTCGTAGCAGCTCCAGCTCGGTTCAGGGCAAGAAAGAGCAGGAAGACGAGCGGAAAATGTTTATTTCCTAAACAGAGAAATCCACCTTCCAGGTGAGTTTCCAAAGCCAATTATCAGAAACACACCCCCGTTTCACATCTACTCCTTCAAGCAGTCATCGGAGAACGGTCTTTCTCTCCTGCCAGCAGCTCTTCTCCTCCTCCACATTGCTTCTTATCTTAGATGAAAGCACAGGGAGTGCAGGAACCAGTAGCATTGGGACACACAGGACTCGGTGCCATCCCCCAAGGCAGCCTTTATTGCACCTTCTTCATGTGTTCAGAGAACAGAGCTGTGCAAGACACAGATCCTCCTATCACTCAGCAGGTAAGATGCAAACATGGTAAGGCTAAGGACTTCTGAGGGCCTCACAGCTGGTAGCACCAGTGTTTTTCCTCATTCCCATTTTGCATACCTCACTCAAACTCTGAACTACTAGGAGTTCTCAAGGCTCCTCTCACATTAAACACTGGGCTTTTAAAACTGGTTTTAAAGGTTTTTAATGGTTTTAAAACCATTAAACACTGGATGCCCTTCACAGAGGGACCTGAGGGTGGACCTGTCCGAAAGGGCAAACTGGTTCTGTTCCTTCTTTTCAGCAGCAGGAAAGGGAGAGATGAAATATTTTTGGTGGTCACACATGATAAGACATCGTGCACAGAGGTGCTTCACACAGGAGGGAAGCAGTATTTCAAGGGAGCTGACTGCACTGAGATACAGCCGTCTTTATTTTCCTGACCCTTCCCCATCCGTAAAAAATACCAGAGAGAGGGTGGGATGAAAGGAGGTCATCACAGCAGCTGAGCTGAGGTTTAAGCACAGCAAGTTTTTCAACTTCTCCAGCTGCACTAACTGCACTCCCTGGCAAGATCTTCTTCAGGTCTTCTGCAAGTGCCAGAAGGTGTTGCTAAAGCAGAATTTGCTGCATTTTGTGTACGGACTATAACTGGAAATAGTTGGAAATAACTAGACTGAAAATTAAAACACTTCCTGTGATGCCTGCAGGACTTTTGACAACTCGCTCTCACCTTTTGGAAATGCAAAAGAAATATTTTTCAAGATTCCTTAGCAAACATATAGCTTGTGAAAACTGCAGATTTGAGTCATCACACACCATTCTTCTCCTACAAACAAAGCTCCTGACACAACCTTATCATCAGAAGATTCACAGTGGTTATCACTCTCTCTTGCTATTTGAGCTACAGATCAGATGGATTCAGAGACTTAATTCAGCTCAACTCAAATGTTTTGCTCATAAAAATGTTTTGCACGTAAAATATTTTGAAGTTTTTCAATCAGCCCTAACTTGTCATGTCAATCCAGAGTACCTAAAAGAACTACTCGTGATTTGAATAATTGAGTTTACAATAGTGTCTGGGCACTGGGTACTCTTCAGTAGACAGCTGCAGAGGTAAGTATTGTGTTTAAAGTGTTTGTAAGTATTCTGCAAATTTAAAAATTGATTTAATTTTTCACATATTTGATTTACAGGTACTATTTAATTAGCCCTATGGCATTTAAAGGTTTTTACTGTGAAGATGAAATTCATAGCGAAATCCTAAAGTAAAATTCTTTCCAGATAGAAACAAATATAGCAAAGAGAACAGAAGTATGAGGGCATATCAAATATGGCAGAAGGCACATATTCTGTTCATTGACACGCATACGTTTTTAGAACAGTCATTTCTTCCAATTGAGACAAATTAAGATATTTTTCATTTCCCATTTTTTCAAATGTAGGCCCCAGATGACTGGGCAAACATGAAAGGATTATAGACAAGGATTCCTTGGGAGTCTTATTTTCAATTAAAAGCCATGGTAGCTGTAGTTGCAAAGAATACCTTCAACTATTGCAACCAAAAGCAATTACAAAAAGCACTGCATTTTTTCTGATTTGTCACACAGTTGAAAGCATGTTGTGTGCAAACCTGTGCAGTTCTGTTTGTAGGCTTCCTCCTTGCCACAAAGAAACAAAATCTTAACAGAAAGACAAAGATATTTACAGTTCATAGCAACATTTTTGCTGAGACACTTCAAGAGATTTACATCTTGGTAAACACTGGCATTTTTCTTCTTAATAAGCAGCATGCAATTGAAAAAAAAACCCAATCCATTTCATAGCAATATCTTAATGAGTTTTTAATTTATTGATAAAAGAAGATCTATATTTAGCCAAATATTATGTCTCTGCTAATAATAAAAAAATCCCACCAACCTCTTTCCCACAGACTGAGTAGAGAACCTTCTCTTAAATTCTCACCCCATCACTACCTAAAATTTCTAAAGCTCGTTTGACTCAAAATTAATTTATTCGTATCAGCAATCCATTTGCTGCTGAAACAGCCTCCCATGACAAGAACCAGAACAATTATTTCACGGCAAACTGAAGGAACACATAGGAGGTCAGAAAGGAGCCTACATGCTATCTCTAACCGAAATGACAATGAATCTCAGCTTGAGATAAGAGGGAGAGCCTGTGGCGCTCTGCTGATTTGTTCTCTGCAAGTGAAATTGCTTCTTTACAAATCTGGGGAGACAAATAAACTTGTTTTTCCTCAGCTAGCTCTTCAGGGCGTAGGCAGCAGGGTTCCCCCTCCTCAATTACAGCCGAGGCACTCTGACGGATCTGACTGTTCTTCCTCTCCAGGACTAATTTTTTTTGGGGGGATGGTAGTAGATAATACAGATACTATGCATTCACATAGTTCATACTGTATTCTCATACCCAGATCTACCCAACGGCTGTAAATAACTTCCTCCACAGCAAGCCAGTTTCTAAATGAATGGCAGTGGTTCCCGAGAATAGGGTTATGGCAGCAGACTGCTAGTTACAAACATGTGTCACCCCTTTTGTTTACAGGGGAAGTTTGGTTCAGTGAGCGGGAACACATTTTCCACAACAACTGAAAGCCCCCTAAATATAACATTAATAACAAAACCTGCTCTAATGAAGGTCTACCTGCTCTCTAGAGTGAACTTAAGATGCGTAAATTATTTTTAAGCAGATGGCTTTAAGTAGTTCGCAGCAACTTAACGAGGCAAATTAAAAACAGTTCATGATTTGCTAAACCCTCTCTGCTTTGCGCCTTAATTGTCCAATTGTCATTTCTGGGAAATGAGCAGGTATCAAGAAGCCAGGCGTTGTTTTAAAACCAGCAGATTACAACAGAACTGATGAAGCAGAGGCAGAACCTGAGGGTGAGGCTTGGTGTTCCCCGTGAGCGGGTGGGCAGTGAGCCACTGCCCCTTCCTGACCCCAGGGCATATCCTCCTGTCCTTCCTTGACGTCTGTCAGGTTTATGTGTCATTTACTGCACACGCAATGAAAAAGATGAAATAAAATGCGGACATTCAGCGTGCACAGGCTGCTGTGCCAAAGAGCGGTGCGGTGAGACAGCGTTCTAGCAGCACCTAAGCACAAGCAGGAGATGAGAATCAACTGTGCCTATAGTAATTTTCAGACAGCTAGATAACAACCAAGCAAAGAATTTGGAGCTGGACTCATTTCAGTGGTTCCCAGTGACGGGACGAGGGGCAACGGGCTCAAGCTGGAACATGGGAAGGTCCATTCAAATATGAGGAAGAACTTATTTAGGGTGAGGGTGACAGAGCCCTGGAACAGGCTGCCCAGGGAGGTTGTGGAGTCCCCTTCTCTGGAGATCTTCAA
>JAOTQQ010000001.1:82183536-82213089 GCA_026546715.1 Gallinago undulata | reverse complement strand
CAGTCCTGAGTGATGTGCTCTGGGCAATCCTGCTTTGGCAGGGGAGTTGGACTAGGTGATCTCTAGAGGTCCCTTCCGACTCTGACAAATTCTCTGATAAGAAATCTGGCAATACGTAAAAAAACCTCAAGTCTTGGAACTGGAATTACAAACTGTGACTCTGAAGTAAAGGAAAACTAACTTAAACCTGCCTACAGTGCTACGTCCAATAGACTGGAAACAGCAAGATGAACAAACTACCAACTCGTTTCAACCAAAAGAAGAGTAGTACAGAACTAAAGGACAATGTAACAAAAGGACAAGGTAATAAAAGGGGAG
Organism: Gallinago undulata; assembly: GCA_026546715.1. Taxonomy (NCBI): domain Eukaryota; kingdom Metazoa; phylum Chordata; class Aves; order Charadriiformes; family Scolopacidae; genus Gallinago; species Gallinago undulata. The sequence goes on along the minus strand of JAOTQQ010000001.1, from coordinate 82,212,771 downwards.
ACTGATTTTCCTTAAGGATCACGCTGTACCTTTGACAAAGAGCTGTTTTAATATGCCAGGAAAAGAGTTCAAGAGTAGAAAAGATAAGTGACTGGGAGGGAGTAGTGAAGTGATTAAGCCAATATTAAATTTCATTAAGAAATCCACACACCCCATCACCACTAGTTGTTCTGGGTACCAACTGGACTGCAGAAGCCCTCTTTCCTTGCATAGGAAACTTTTAAAGAATTGCTTGTCTGTTTGTCTTCAGAATAGCTCTGATTAAATTTCAGTTCAATCTTTACTTCATGTAGTTGGGCTTAGTGCCCCTCAGCTGCTCTAAATAGGTGCAAGCTCCCTTTCTAATCCTCTAATCCAGAAAGCTGTGGCCCTGGAAATTGCAGCTGCTGCAATTCACAGTGGAAATTCAACCTAAGGATGCCATAAGCCATAGTGGATAGCTTAAAAGTGCAAACACTTGTAAATTAACTGCAGCAGAGGCAGCCCTGATAAAAGGAGATGGAGGTGCAATTTTTAGTCAGCTATGAATCATTTATCATTAAGGAACACGTTACCAGCATGAGAATTTTCCTGAAAACATGCAGGTTGTCACATAACAGAACTATGTACAAAGCACAGTGATGGTTGCAAAGCCAAGCGTTTCCAAGTTAGGAGACAGCTGAACAGACATTGCTTTCCCATTCTACTGTCTGGGGCCACAGCAGCTTCAAGCAACAAGAAAAAAACAAACCACAAAACCAAAACCAACTATCTCAGCTCCTCCCAACCTGGGGATGCGTGATCACGCCTGCTCAGCGCACACAACGCCGGGGAACGCAGCAGCTAAGTGCTCCACATGGGGAAAAGTAGACATGATTGTGTCCCAAAGGCCTGGAAAAATAGGGACGGTTTTCTCCTTAAGCAGTCTTGAAAGAAAGAATTCCCACAACATTTCATATCCAAAACATAACAGTTCTTGAGCTTAACTGTGCACTTAGAAAAAACCAAACTTTAATCTGGGTAGAATCGCATTCCACCTCTAGCTTCATTTAGAAATGGCTGAGGCATTTTTGTCTGGCAAAGCTGTTTAAAAGAAAACCCAACAAAACAGCTCGAGGAAGACAGAATATTCCAGTTGGAAGAGCTGAAGTTTTGCAGCTCCAAGAAACTGAAAACACAATCACTTAATGGAAAGTGTTGAGCATTCTTAACTGTAAGTGATACCACTTTCTTGTAAAATAAAATTAAGCTATATTACTTCCTAGAACTGTAGTGGTTATAGAATTATAGAATTGTCTAGGTTGGAAGGGACCTTAAAGATCATCTAGTCCAACCAACAACCTAACTCTGACAAAAAAATAAATAAAAAATAGGAAATAAAAATTACTAAACCATATTCCGGAGGAATGGTTACCCGTCTTTTGAACGCCTACAGGGATGGTGCCTCAACCACTTCCCTGGGCAGCCTATTCCAATGCTTGATAACCCTTTCAGTGAAGAAATGTTTCCTAATATCCAATCTAAACCTCCCCTGGTGCAACTTGAGGCTGTTTCCCCTTGTCCTATTCTCCTGTGACTTCGTGACTTTTATCAAACTAGAGATTAAAATTCTCATATTTGCACAATTCAAGTGTGTGCAAAGACAACAGAAATAATGTGAATCAGAACAGCAACTACAACTAGCCCAACAGTTAGGTAACTCATACTGTTAGAACCAAAATGCATCTTCAAACTGAATGTAGTTTATGATTTTGTAAGGTCAAAGGTGTATCCTAATTTGATATCTTACAATAGACTCTCCTTTCACACTCAGGAATTCACAGCTGGAATAAATATTTTCCTTTTTGTATTCAAACTTCCCTAAAACTTCAAAACATTCCAGCTATTATTTATAATTCTGGAAAGATTTAAGTCATCTCTCAAAAGACACAGTCATGAATTAAAGATCCATCAACTAAATACATCAAGTCCACATGCGAAAATTAAAAACAGATTAGGCCATTACATTGGTGCTTTTACTGAAAAGTCAAGTTGCCTTTTATGACCTGAAGTTGTCTTTTATGCTCACCAATAGAGATACCCAAATGAAGCACATCTGCCTCTCTGCCAAGCTTGGAGTTGGTGCAAATGGCACTGGAAGCTTTAAGTAAACTGCTGGAATTTGCTGTGGATTGATGGGAACTCAGGTACGTGTTTACCTTTGATGACTTTTTTTAACCTGACAAGGTAGTTGTGGAAAAAACAGTCGAGAAGTGGTAACACTTTCTGCTACAACCAATACTGCTGTAGATATCTGTCCAGAATCCAGAGAGTCTCTTTTGAATAAGAGTTTCTACATAGAGTGATTGACAAACTCTTAATGTCGTTACAACCTTTATTCGCCTTAGTCTTCCCAAAAGATCTCAACTCTCTTATTACAGATTAAAAACAAGAAAATGGGAGTGAGAAAGCCTCTCTTTAGATTTAGATTAAATCTAGCCCAACATCCATTTATGCAAAATTAACTGGCAAAACCACTGTCAACAACTTCACCCTCTCCCTTCAAGTTGTATCAAGACTATAACAGTTTACGTATGTATATATGCTGTGTATACATATATATATATGTAACACATGAATGCTGACAGTCAAAAGAGATTCCAAGAATCAATGAAAGGCACTCCCTGTTTTTGATGTTCTTATGGATTATACCACATGCACTACAAATCCAGGCTATTCTGCATGTTTCTTTCCCCTAGACTTGTAGCTATGTCTCTCTCGGTTGGACGAGATGATCTTAAAAGGTCCCTTCCAACCTAGGTGATTCTGTGATTCTTATTTTTCTTCTTATGATGTATGCCTGAAATTGTGCACACAGCGAGGTGAAGTTTTGGTCACTCTGTAGGTGCTAGGAAATTGTGCTGATTGTAAGACTTACTCAGTCCATGCTCTATGACTGCGACTGAGATATCACAGCCTACATTTAGACTGCATTCAGCACCATCACTCTCTTATTTTTGACCACGTAGGCCAAAAAATGCTACAGTACAGAGCAATCAAAGATCAGCTCTGTCTTCACATAGATCTCCAAAACAAGATGGTACTTTACCTTGCTGCTACAGGACAGTCCAGCTGCCATTGGAATTTCACGATTAAATCACCCCATTAGGAAAATACATTCATACTCTGCTGAACAAAACTATCAACCCTCTCCCCTCCATGTCACCAAAGTGGAAATCTTTCTCAAATGACCACCAAAGGGTACATCTCCACACATAATTCAGAGTGTGAAGTCTCACATACTGAAGACAGAATGGAAATAAATAGACTATTATATGTCACCTGAAATCTACTAGTGGTCTAAAGAATGTCAATATAAACAGCTTGGTGCATGGCCTCCAACAAGTAAGTGATATAGAAGGAACAAAATAAAAACAAGTAATGTAATAAGGCTGTAAGAAGTTTGTAATTAGACTTTGATAGGCTTCCCTTTTATAGGATATAAGTCAAGAACAGTTAAAAAATACAGTTTAGGTATTTTTTGCACCTTAGTGCAAAAACCAATTATTAAAAAAACTAAGATTCCACAGGAGCTCAAACTTTAAAAGCTCACCGAGCATGTGTCAAAGGATATTTTTTTAGTCCCCAATTATTTTAAGTTAGCTATCTTCAAAGCCAACAATTTAAACTCTCAGGAATACCAAACGGTACCCTAAGACATGTTGGACTCTGTTAATACAGATTAATTTACTGAATTTACTGTCAGGAAAATAAATGTTAAAGCTGTTGTGGGACAGATTTCAAATTCTAGATATTGATGTACTCCCCACTATGATCATGCCCTAAAAGTACAGTTTGGTGGTACAGCAAAATAGAATTTTCATTTCTTTCTGCAACAATGCATGCAAGCACTTTCAAAACCCAGTTACACCATATACAAATCCTGTCTTTAGGAATTATTTATAGACACTCCCTTTCAAATGCATAATTCATATACATGTTTAACCTTCAATAAAGCAGAATCTTTAACACACTTAACAAAGCTTTTGTTTGCTTAGCTTTCTCAGCATCTTGCTCAACAGACCAGCAAAATGTCTTAACCTTATAGACTTATAAAAGTGTATTTCCTGTAACACACAGCTCTGCTGTATTTCATGAAAACAAAGTTTTAACTGATTAACTTGCTCTTCATTTCTAATGAATATCAAATTTGAATGCAGCCTTTTCTTGGAACACAGATAATTACATTTGTACACGGTTACAAAGCAAAAGGGCAAGGGGAATTCCCCATCAGAGATTACACAGATCATTTTATATTCAAAACACATGCATGCTCCTAAATACAGAACAAGATAGAATATTTTGGAGAGAAAAATTAAGGGCATCTGCCAAGATAGCAAAGAAAATTAAACAGCTGAGAACCACCCCCACCTCCTCCATCTGCATATGATACACACATGCCTACTGCTGGAAGTCTAGAAATCATGTTGTATTTTTATTTGTTCATAACATACTCAACTAAAAGCAGATTTAAAATAAAATTAAAAAAAACCTCTACCACAATAAATGTTTGCATTAATCTCCAAACTAACCAGCACATAAATCGTATATCTACAGTTCTATAACTGCTGTTCCAACCACAAATCAAGAAAGAAATGTAGTTCCTAAATCAAATAAATGTGCAAAGATGAAGTCAGGCTGAGAACTACTTCTACAATAGATAAAATTAATTATTTTAATCCTGCACCATTTCTATTTAAGAGAGAGGAAAAACCTTTTCCTTATGCCAAAGGGAAAAAAAAATCACTCAAGAATTAAAGCATTAGAAACTCTTATCCCCATGTCCAAATTGAAGGCAATTATCTGAAAAGTTTTAGTAAAATACTTTTTGGAAAAATACAGGCTTGCTCGACACAATTCCCTTCATTTCTTTTAGGTGATGGATGTTTTGCAACAACTTGACATTCCATTTCACAATTTGATTTTTCATGACTCTTGGCGTTTCTGGTTTCTTAGTGATGTCTAGAGCATGTAGGGGTACTAACAGATATCATTTAAGAGACTACTTCTGCTAAACAGGGCATCTAGTAAATAAACAATGTAGGGGAGAGGGAGAGGATGCAAATTACCTTCATAGCTAAAGGAGAACACTAGCAGCTTCAGCTGGCAAAGAGGAATTTTCCAACACTAGCATCTTTCTCACTACCTATAACCATACTATCAACCTGTTAAATTATGCTACATTTGTATATTAATCTGAAATATTTATCTGCAATACTTCCTTAATCTTTTGAAAGACCACTTCCTTCTTCAGCATTATTCCCTTCACCTTGCAATGTGCGAGGGTTTTAATCTCCCAGAGGCAGATGTAAAGACTGAGAGAAAGAGTTTCTTGCTTAATTTTAACAATGAAAGTCCCAATAATAGAAATCCCATTAGTGATTTATTTATCAATCACTGCGACACCTTTGAAAGTTTGCATTCAAGAGACTCATTCTTCTTATATATTATAGAGAGCTCACACCGCCAGGGCAGTATCCTTCAGCTGACATGAGGATTATTCTCGGTATGAGCACTCCAACACATTGGGCTTGATAGAACGTGAGAGCACCTTCATCGAGTTACCTGGTTAAGCACTATTCATTAGAAAAGAAATAACAAATGACAAGGAAATCGGTAAATTAAACACACAGACCTTAATGAACAGGTGGTAACAGACAATAACACAGACCAGAACTCTTCAGCTACTGATTGATGTGCTCCAGAACTCTGTCACTGATAAGAAGAGTTGTCATGAGCATTATGAAGTATTTGAGGGAACTTGCAGGTCTGTGCAAATTGTATTTATGGAACAGCAGAAAAGGCCTGGCCTGTGGCTTCAGATAACACTTACTATGGGCTATTTAGGGGAAGGACAAAAGGGAAGGATCAGCACGGACTGAGGAGGAACGAACGAGGGAAAAATGGAGAGCAGATGGGTTAAAAGGGCCTGGTTGCACGTAAACAGGCTGCTGATCAACACGATTGTCTGAGTCCCACACCCTACCAGCAGAGACTGCCTTATCTTCACATTAAATCCTGTAATTGTTTGCACGTAATCCCACTCACTATCCTATGTGTGTAAACAGGGTGTAAATGTCAGCAGCTGGAGAAGAGGCCATGGGGCAAAGAGCTGGCAGCTCGAGGTGCCAGAACCTGGAGAGACTGGCATGCAAGAGAGGTCTGGGTGCCAGTAACTGGAGGGACTGGGGATGCTCTGTGCTGCAAGGTCACAGTGCCAGCAGCTGGAGAGAGGAGCTGCAGGTCACAGGGCCCTAGGTCTGCGTGCCAGCAACTGGAAAGACCCACGTGTTTTTGTTTTTTCCCAGTGCTGATGTGTATGTAGAATTCATTAGCGAACTTCAAGCTGGATGGGCTGGTGAGTAGGAGGAGACCTGCATCTGAAAAGACCCAAGCTCTGAGCTGATGGCTGCATCCAGCACGTTCCAGCATGAGTAGTAGGGAGACTGGGAGCCTTTGCTAATATTTGAAGGATCTGTGAGTGTGAGGGAGCTTGTGAAGAGGGTGAGAGTGCATGCATCTATTTGGCAGCGAACACCAGGAGGAGAAGCAAGACCTGGCTACCTGTACATATGTTTTATGTAAGTTGTGCCAGCAAAAGCTGTCGGGGGCAGTCAGTGTGGCCATCCGCATCACTGTCCTTTTAATGTACGTATGCACCTCTCCAGGACATGTCCTCAGCCTCACTACTGCCCAAACCTGCAAATGGGATCAGCAGCAACGACACCCATCAGACTGGAGACACCTGTACCTGGCTGGGCTTTAACAGCTGGGAAGGAGGATTTCCCAGGCCTCGGAATCTGCTGGATACGGTGGCTTTCTTAACATCTTTAACAAAGTGCTTTACAAACATTTAGATCAAATTTATTTTCAATATTCCTTTAGATACTGACAAATAAATATAGACAGACGCTGTTACTTATTTAATGCAATGTCATATCACAAATGAAAACAGATAGGGTGTATTACTCATGGTTTATCTATTACCTGCAAGAGTTTAAATGAAGCAGTTCAGTTAATTACCTGGCTCAGCCCAAGAGCATTAGACTAAAACCAGCTGTACAGGCAGGCATAAAAATTTAGGAGTATTCACCCAATATTTGCACTGATTTAATGACAGTAATTTAAAATTGTTTTTATTGCTTTTCCTACCTGTGAAAATTGCAGCATTTCAACGGAAGTGTAATCAAATTAAATTAAACCCACGGAAGCCTTCTCTAAATAGTATTTTAAAATTAAAAGTGCTTGGTTTGGTTTAATTTAAGCATTTAGTGTTGAAAATGAAAGACCACCTGAAGAAACTTGAAATATATGCATCTACAAAGAAATTTGCTTTGGTTTACTAAAAGGGTAGTGTACAGCACAAACAATTGGGAAAAAGATGATATAAGTTTCTCCCATTCAGCCACCTTGGTTTCACCCCCACTTACTCTGTAGTAACAGGTGTAAGGAATTGCAAGAAAGTGAGAACATCACCTTAAGGTGCTAAGGCAGTGTGTGTAACAAGGCAGGCTAAATACCTGTATGAGTTCTCTCATTTGTCTTTAGTGGACACTCTTTACTTTGTATAAAATGGACAGCATTTAAATTTAGGGCATTAAATACACATATGTGAACGATGTCACAGTGCTGGTGAGTCCTTGTGAAGGTGCTGGCAGACCAACCCTCATTGGGCTTTTAACTCAGTCCACTTGCAAATCTGACTAAAGAGGCTTGCTTTTGGTAAGGAGACACATCAAAGCACTATAGAACAGACTGCAGCCTGAATGTTCATCACATCAGCGTTAAGTGATGGTAATTGCAGTATCTGCTATTACATTCCTAATAGTAATGCTCAGCTCACGCACCATAAATTCACATAGTAGCTTACTTTACAGTAACTTGTTAATGTCCTCACATATCACTAAGGTGTAATAAACACAGAAGGCTAGCACAGAATAGATATCTCTGCTTATTTTCTTGCATATAGAAGCCATATATAGACTAAAACACAATTCTAGTTAAACGGACACAACTTTCTTACGTACCAACCCAGGTAATTCCATAGGTAACTCAATTGCGGGAAGCGAGACATGAAACCAGAGCAATTTGAGTTCCCCTTCAGTAACATTATTACTTGCAAGAGATGTTGGAACCAGACAAAATGCAGTAATTTGTTCTCGGTATTGAAAAGTAGAAAGGAAGAACGCCCAATTTCCAGAAATGTGCAGCATGCCCTGACTTGGCAACAACATGCAGATTAGCATTTTCTTTGTTACTACTTTCTAGTTGGTATTCTCACCTAACCTGTTTGCAAATGCTAATTACAATTCAATTTTCTCACCATATTTTCATTTTTTTAAAAATAATTTTTCTTCAGTACAAAATAAGTTCCATAATTCTGAAATCTCTTGCTTTTAATAAAAATTCCTGCTGCTACATCTCTTAGCAGGCTTCTCTAGAAAGCACAGTGACTGTTTTTGAAAATAATCTAAACTGAAAGTTCTGATGCAAACATCAAACCAACTACTCACTGAGTGAAATGAAAAGCTAACAAAGTGAACTGTAGTTCATGTAAGAGGTCAGAATACAGCTCTCACCAGCTATTTTCCTTTCAGTCTTAGAGAAACTGAAACCCCAAGGCAGAGGTACTGTAAATCACTTCTTCCCACTGGACCATCACCTTAGTCCATAAATAAAAATTGAATCTGTCAAGACTCCTATGGGCATTATAGCTCTGCCTTCTAGCAAAAGCCTCAGTGAGATGACAAATCCTGAGCTCAACCCATTAAAAAGCTGTCTGTCATGCCACTCGTGCTGTAATAATACCTGCACATTACAAGCTTAAACACAAATATTTAGCCTACAGATGACATCATTTTCCTCCTCCTGGGTATAACAAACTCAATTCTTGCTACACAGCAGCACGGGCCCAGTCATGTACAGCTGTATTATGAAGCATTTCCACTGGAAAGCATAGAGATTTAGCGGTGACTAGTACGCCATTCACCCGGCAGTTTTTAGGACTGGGTTTTATGGCACTCAAATGGAAAAAAAATTGATGGGACGGAACAGTAGTCCCTGTGCAGCTTCGTCTGCTGCAGCTTCTGACCCTGGTTGCTGCTGCTTCATGAGGCAGGAAGGGAAAAAAAAAGAAAGTAATCTGTCACCAGAACACTTCAAGTGCTACGTCAAATGCATGGACATTTATATTCATAAAAGTGTAAACAATACAAAGGTTTGGCTATAGATTAGATTTATGTGATGCTATATGACTACTCATCTCTCCATCTCATTGATAATCTGAAAGGCACGGTCACATCCTTCTTGATGAAACCATAATGACCAATTGCCTGGTAAGTTACTTGATTGATATTCTTAACAGAAACATCATCTTGTTTGAATGAAAACGTTCTTCTCTGTGAGCACCAGCAGAACAATGAGTGAAAAGGAGGGTCTGTATGTCATGGGGCCGAGATGTTCCGAGAACACCATTTCCCAGCAGTGAAATGGCAGAATGAGCTGTTGATATCAAGACCCAAAGGCCTGCACTCTGATAAATCAAACCACAGCAGAAATGACTCATCAGCAGAAGACCCTGCATCCTACCATCAGAAGAATGGCAACAAGACTGCAGCATATCACATACCCCATTCTCCTTACTCCAACCCAAGACGCAAACCAATGATAGGCAGTTATTTTAAACATATATTAAGATGAGGAAAAACAGACAAGACACAGCAACGTGGCCTAAGATCTATGGAGGCTTAAGATAGAAGTATTCTGAGGCATAGAAAAACCCTGGAACAATTGCTGGTCTAGGATCAGCCGAAAAGATCTGCCCAAAAACTAGAACATTTTAGTCACTCTTTAGATATGCAAAGAGGACTGGATAGCCAGTGTCCCCTTTTCCATACAACTTGGATGTATTTTGGTACCTTTGAGTATGAGTGAATTAAGCTTACGAGAAAATGAGGGTAGGTTAAAATCATCTGGCCCGACAACTGTGGAAACAAGTAAGTATCAGCTTCCACTTCCATAAGACCTAGCACTGAATTTTATTACTCTAATTTCCCAACACCAGCAGATGAAATATAAAAACTACATATTTGTGAGTTACATCCAGTTCATACAAAGTTCTGACGGACACCATGACATTTAGATTGTGCAAAATCTGAGATTCAAAAAAGAAGAAAGAAAGGCAATAAGTTGTGAGACCTTACACATGCTAAGAAGTTACTTATATGGCAGCATAAATTACCGAACAGATCTCTGGAGCAAAGAGGAAAAAGGAAAGAAAGATTTGTAAATGGAGTATTTCAAAGGTACATGTAATCCTTGGGATTGCAAGTCAAAGTAGATGCAATACTTGTGGATTATTATGTTTTTGTGTGTTAAAAACACAAAAAGAGTACATGCCTAGGTTCCTTGTGCAAATACCTCTAACAAGGTATCAAAATACTGTATCAAGTATCAAAATACAAGGGATCAAGAACTTTCCACAAAATTCTTGTGGAAAGTAGAGATAAATCTTACAAGGAGAGGCTGAGGGAGCTGGGTCTGTGCAGCTTGGAGAAGAGGAGGCTGAGGGGAGACCTTATCTACAACTCTCTATAACTACCTGAAAGGAGGGTGTAGCGAGGCGGGGGTCGGTCTCTTCTCCTAAGTCACAGGCGACAGGACAAGAGGAAATGGCCTTAAGTTGCACCAGGGGAGGTTCAGGTTGGATATTAGGAAACATTTCTTCTCTCAAAGGGTGAAGCCCATTAGAATTGGATACCCAGGGAAGGGGTTCAAGCACCATCCCTGGAGGTGTTCAAAAGACGGGCTGACATGGTGCTCGGGAATATGGTTTAGTGTTGGGGTTTTTTTGGTTGAGGTTTTCTTCATTTTTTTTTTTTTCTTTTATGGTTGCACTAGATGATCTTGAAGGTCCCTTCCAACCTAGGCGATTCTGTGATATATCCAGCTTACAGTCCTATGGGGCCACACCAAAGCTACAGAAAATGTTTAAGACTTCTCTTTTCCTCCACAGATCTGTCTTCCAATGGGACTTGTTGTTAAGTATTCAAGTTACCAACGGGTTAAAACAAAACTAAACAGAAAAACCAACACAGAGGTGTATTTTTTACCTTATTCTATTCAAATCATAGAACTTTTTTCTTTTTAAAAAAATTAATTAAAAGGTAAAAAAAGCCCCGTAACTGCTAAGAAAACTTGACCTAAATGGATTCTTCCGTTATATATTTTATTTAATACTCTCCAGATAAACAACTGGTAGTAACAACATTAATTAGTCTGACTGCTACATGCACATCTCTGAAGTTTTTATTACTTTGAATAAAGGTACCCAGCACTAGAATATACACACTGCTAGAATGATGGGTATAGAAATAGAAAATAAAGCCACCATTAGAATGATGCTATATTGCAGCTAAAGCCCATATTTCTTCAACAGTGTACTTATGTATGTATTTTTGTATATTTATTTTACCTGTTTCCCACCCTTCATGATCTAGTTGGAACACTGCACAAATTAACAAAAAAACTGAGCCAAAACAAGTCAGAGGAACAGAAAAGTTTTTTAAAAGGAAGAAAAAAAAAAAAAAAGAAAACCCAGAAAGGTCAGATTCAAGAGTTACAGGTATCTAGGCAAATAGAGTTCTGAAATAATTCTCAGAAACTATCTGGAGAAAGTACTTCGTACAAGATAAGATGCATCAAACTAAAGGTCACAGCAAAGACGAAAAGGGCAGCTTTCCCAGAAGCTGAAAGGAGAAAAGTTATGCTTTGGTACTCTTTCCATTGTCTCAGTTTTTTCAGCACTAAAATATATAACAAGCCAAACACAATGCTCTTTGAAGTTACCTTCAGAGGAGGACATAAAAGCCTTACCTTAATACCAACAATGCCCTTAACACCAACAATGCGACAAAGGCAATGTGCCCTTGTTGCCGAGAGGGCCAATGGAATCCTGGGCTGCATAGGGCAGAGTGTGGCCAGTAGGTTGAGGGAGGTCATTCTCTCTCTCTGTTCTGCACTGGTGAGGCCACAACTGGAATACTGTGCCCAGTTCTGGGCTCCCCAGTTCAAGAGGGACAGGGAACTGCTGGAGAGAGTCCAGCGTTGGGCAACAAAGATGATTAAGGGATTGGAGCACCTCCCTCACGAGGAAAGGCTCAAATTACTGGGACTCTTTAGCCTGGACAAGTGAAGGTTGAGGGAAGACCTTATCTACGTTTACAAGTACCTAAAGGGTGGGTTAAAGGATGCTGGAGCCAGACTCTTTTCAGTGGTTTCCAGCAATAGGACAAGGGGCAACGGGCTCAAGCTGGAACATAAGAAGTTCCATTCAAATATGAGGAAAAACTTATTTAGGGTGAGGGTGACAGAGCCCTGGAACAGGCTGCCCAGGGAGGTCATGGAGCCCCCTTCTCTGGAGATCTTCAAGACCCGCCTTGATGCAGTCCTGAGTGATGTGCTCTGGGCAATCCTGCTTTGGCAGAGGAGTTGGACTAGGTGATCTCTAGAGGTCCCTTCCAACTCTGACAATTCTGTGATTCGAGTCAGTAAAGGTACAGTGGACACGAATGAACTGAGATCTAGTGTATGACAGCATCACCCTTACTTAACTGACTTTCGTGATGCAGAATACAATCTCTGCAGGAAAATCAGAAGAAAAATTCCTGTCTAAGCCTCAGCTTTTCCAGCTCATAAATCTGGTGTTTCAGTACCTGTATACCCTTACTGCAACTTCTTAAATTTCTGCAAACAGATTCACTGAATAGTGATCTATAAGGGATACAACAAGGAAGGTCTGTCATCATTCCATCCTGGTTTGTGGGAGGAGAAACAGAATTAGGGGTTCTTGTTCTCTTGTCCCCACAAAACTTTTCAAGATATGCTTACAAATGCCTGTTGCATTGGAGATATCTTAGAAACATTACCAGAATACCCATATCTGCACTTGGAAACTTATTTGCTCAAAACATCAAACAAAACAACCATCAAATTCCAGGAAATAAGTTTGTGGCTAATAAGCAGCACGGAAATATTAAAGGCTCTATAAAGTTGCATTTACTTTTATCGTAAAAACTTACATGTCAGCCTGTAATCCTTTAGTCCCAAATGTATTATCTTTCAAAATTCATTTAAACAGTATGTTTGAACTCCATCAAACTTCTGCAAAGTTAAAATTTTCACTGTATGTTTATTCTCAGTGACCAGGATTCTTCCCAAGAGCTGCTAATTCTGAGCATTATTTCTACAAGCGACAAAAAGCCCCTAAAGAATAATGGTGATATGCTACATTTGACGACTGCTGATAAAAGTACCAGGAGCAATTAGTTGGGAATACGAAAAAAAGCAACAGAAAAAAATAGTTCAGAACAACAATGTAAAATTGTCTTTTGAATAAACAACAGGTGAATATTTGTATTTGCTCACTTCCTTTTTTCTGAATGCATCATTAAACCTAAATTTGTCTCTACTGTGGAGACACGTGTCTGTCTCAGAAGGTATCACTATTCGCTCCAAGGTATTAGGCTCTGGAGAGAATTTTGGCCTGAATGATCAGATCAGCCAACTCTCCTCACAGTCACTGCCATGACAGCTGCATTCAATTCCCTCATACTCCAGTCTTAAAGTCAGAAGCAAATTCACAGTTTGCAAGCCAGAACATGTTCTGCTGGATATTTACAGCCAACTGTTGAAATCCCCGAAACCTGTCAATGATTTCAAACAGGACAGAAATAGATAATCTCGCTTGTTTTTCCTAAAGAAATTTGCATTCATGAAAGAAACAGGAACAGAAACCTTGAAGAAAAAGAATTCTCTTATTGCACTCACTAGGAAAGCACTCAACTTCTCTTGGAAGAACCACTTGAAGAAAAGGAATCATGTTTGTATCTTACTTCATGTTTTAATCTCTCAAAATGTTTTACCTCTCCACTTACATTGTCAGCAACAAAATAAGGTTTTTTTTCATTCCCAAGCCATTATTTATTTATTTTCAAATGAGAGATGCACTGATAACAGCAGGGTCTATTGGGAGGCTCATCATGCCATTTCAAATGCCCCTAAGTAGAAGAATGATGTTTGTAAATGTCAGTCCCTAATACCGGCTCAAATTTAACCACCACAAACAGGCGTTACTTATACATTATACATTACCTCACAGTAATCCACTAACCAGGTGATTTGCAGAACAAAACCAGGAACAAAATTAAAATGAGGAAACTATTTGCAGCCTCATTCTTTATTACTGAAGATTTTATTGACTGGTAAAAGTACGGATAGGAATCAGATTTAGTTGGATGCTGCTTTCAGAAAGTACCATAAGAATTGAGATGTGTGACTTCAGAGAGCGCCAGGCAAAAAATTAGTTTCAGGAGATCTCAAGTCTAAGTAATCCTTCTACATTGCATGTTTTCAAGCAATACTGTTCATGTTCTGCGGAATAATTTTTCTGATCTCAGCAACAAAATAGGAGTAGTGCTTTAATTAGGAATGAATAAAATAAAAATACTTACGCTGACCCCATCGGCCTGTTCTTGGATTCAAATAATTTGGATAAAGTCCATTAGGACGATCCATTTTTTGAAGTAACTTCCGAATGTGCATGACCTAAATTAAATCAAAAATCAGGATCACCACTAACAACGTTCTTTTTTTTTTTTTTTTTTTAAAAATAGTAATTTTCTTAGTCTGAACCCAGAAGCTTTCTTGAGGGCTTCCTGCAGATTAGAACATTTTTGTCTTAAAGGACTGCTCACACAAATATGTTTAAAAATTATGAGTTTTAAATGTATGCTGAAACAAATAAGAAAACTTGTGTTGTTGTAAATTTCTACTTGAAAAAGTCACCTATTTGGTGACAGAAATACAAGTATTAAAATATTTACTTGCTACCAATAATGCAATATAGAATGCAATATAGAAAGTACCTGCCCTTTTATGCAATTTATGATGAAATAGTATAAAAGACACTTGTATGATTAAAAACTGAATTTGAGACTCACCTTGTTGTAGTATACTGGGTCCCCTGTCAAATAGCTGAGGTGGACAAATTCCATGTGCAGAGTACCAAACTCAGCGAGGATGCTGCTGCCAGCAGAAGCCCAGCCCCAGTTTCGACCCACACCACTGAATCCCATCAAGTATGCATAAAGAAGGGAGAAAACAACAAGAAATTCAGAATTACTGTGCACAGCACTAGTAACAATCATCGCATGAAATTAAACAAGTAACAGCAAAATGCTGACCCATACTTAAGATTACAGGAGTTGTGGTTTGATTGATCGGTTGGTTCACTGGTTGGGTCTTTTTGGAAAAAAGAGACCTTAAGCTCATCATCAAAAATTCCTGTGATTAAAATACATAACATCTTGATGCCCCAGAAATATGACAACACTGGCCCAATCTTGATTGTTGTTTATTCATTGTATGCTCCCAAGAACAAGAATCACAGAATCGTTTGAGTTGGAAGGGACCTTAAAGATCATCTAGTTCCAACCCACCTGCCATTGGCAGGGACACCTCCCACTAGAGAAGGTTGCTCAAAAAGAATCAAAAGCAATCATCAGACAAGATGCGTAAACTTCTCAAGGTGGCAGCATTCGCTTCCTTGTTCTGCCAAACACCTGCCACATTCCCTTTACTTGTGGGTAATGTGTTTCAAGTCAATATTAGACACTCCAGCATGATGGGATTGGGCCCTATCTATATCTACATAGGAAAACCCTATGTTTAATATAGGCAGAATATTATGAGTTCCTCAGGCTCACAAAGAATCCACAGAAAATATTATACACCTTGCATCTTTTGTACTTTCAGAGATACCATCTTGCTAAATCATAACTCCTGAACAACCTCTAGTTTAATCTAATTTGAGAGTTTTCACCTTTCAGGATTGGGTCTTTTAATTTCTGAAGTTAACTTCATTTTCCCAGACATCACTTCTAACTCGTCTCATAAAAGATTTCAGCTATCAGTAAAGACTACAATAAGTTAGGAATGTCTTCTTACTTATTTTTTAAATTACTAATTAGAAAGAGAAGATGTAAAGGAAAAACGTTGGCAATGGAGCAGTATTTGAAGTTCTGGCTTAAGACAGAGCAACGCCTTTTCAAAGACAGTCACCACTGTTCACAGAGTGTAGAGAGACAGAATCAGAGCTTGTCGCAGGGTTATTTTAGTACATCTCTCATAGAAAGAGAAATTAAGTGTTAAATTATGAATGCAAAAGCTAGTAAAACACGAGTTGAAAACTTTTGCATGTCAGCCTCATGGTAAGTGTTCTTCTACACCCCTGCTACGGTCACTGCCCCCTGGCATGCCAGCCACTATTTTCTGTCACCACTGTGATGCTGGCATGTTCTGTACATTACCAAGAGGCTGACACAGCAAACACATAAACATTACCAGCACACAGGAAATTTCTGGCACTCCAATCCTTTCCCCTCCACCTACTGCAAATCCTCCTCCCTGGTCCTGCCTTCCTGACTGCGATCTGACGCCCAACCTACGTGATTTACTGATAAGTATCCGTGCATCTACTGCTTACAGTTTCTTAAACTAAACCTCGCCATCTATGTTCCTCTAGCCAGTGAACCAGACGCCTCTGATGCCTGAGGAGTACCCACAATCTGGACACGCATCTCAATTCATCTAAATCTACGATTTAAGAACATAATAAAAATTTTAAAAGCGTCAAAAACATTCTCTTAAACTCTGAGGGAAATCCCAGTATTGAACAAGCAAGACAAATTAGACAAGGCAATTCTCTTCTACGAGGCAATGCAGACAATCTGATTTAGTGCCTGATCTGAATATCTAAAGTAGCCTCTCCATCTCCATGGACAATAGCGGACTTCAGCACACTAGCCTTTATACCTAAGCTGAACTGTAAAATGAATAAAAATCTTCAGAGTCCCATAATTTTCTCAAACATTACAAGTCTTCTAAAGGTAACAATCAGGTCACACAGCATATAAACCCCAGTACATTCAACCATGGCCTGCAAACTATTTTGGTTTTTAATGGGTCTTTAATGACTAAAGAACCAATAATTAAGCTCTAGGGCAACACATGGCATAATACAGTGGGTATGTTCCAATGTCACATTGGATCAGGAGAAAAAAAATCATGGTCACAATTTATTGCAGTTAATGATGTAGAATGCTCTGAACTCTATTAAAATTATTCTGAAGTGCCAGGAATGCCAATTTGTCTGTATCTTCTACAGTTCCACTATTAAAAAAACCTGATATACACCATTACTAATTTTAAGTGGGAGGAAGGGGGAGTAACACTCTTCCCCACAAAAATAATTCATTACCTTTTCAGATTCACCATTGCCCATGGTATACCCGTAGGTGTGTTGAAGGCTGGAAGAAGTTTTCCTGCCAGTTGCACAGCTTTGATCTTGAAAACCTAAGATAGTAGGATCAATTGCAAATAGTTACAAATTCTGATTTATCTCCAAGAACTGTAAAGACTGACATTTCCTTGCCCCACCCACCTCTTTGTATTAGAAAAGCTTTACATTGTAAAAATATATTAACTTATCATGTATTTTTTACTTGTTCACTTTATAAATTTCATTAAGATTTGAACATGAAAAGAAAACTTGTAATTTTCATTCCTTTCCTTCCATGCTCTCCAGCTGTAGTGCTTAGGTTCCTATTAAAGGAGAACATCAATTCTCCTCCCACCTCCCTCCACCAATATTAGGATTTTCAAGTGCTTTCTAAAGAAGACTTTAAAGCATACTTGATATTTTGTAGCTGCAAATCAAGAGACAACTCCCACACACAAGTATTTTAACTTTTACAAACTTCCAATATCTTTTTAATGATATATGTTTGTAGTGCAGATAGAGTTCCTATTCTTTTACGAATATTTTCTATGCAAAACTCTATATACACAATATCCTGTAGCTTTTCCTTCATTGATAATGCATAAAAAAAATAATTATAGGCTTAATCTTCCCTCTCAAGTCCAATTACTCATAGAAATTACTGACAGGACAAAACCACTTTCATTTCTACTGTTGTTCCTACTTTTGGAATATAAATATGTTCAGAGCCCAATGTTTATTAGTTAAATGAGCAACTGAGAACAAAAGCCTTCTAAACCTATAGAAACCATCTTTTCCAAGAAGGCATATTCTGTAGATCCCCGTGCTGTAAAACTTTTACCAGTTAGTTGCTGGAATAAATTTTAATTAACTCATCATCAGTATTCACTACATGTCTCCAAAAGCGTCTTCTTAATTTGGAGATAACATCATCCATCAGTTTGAAGCACTGAACAAATATGTAGCAAAAAGCGCTACCATACCCCCAAATAACTTATGCAACATGGACAACTATAAAAACATTATTAACTACCTGAGCAATACTCTGTAATTAAGAAAAATAAGAGTTTTAGAGAAGGACTACAAGACAGCTCTGTTGGCTTTACAAAAAGGATTTTTCCCTTTTGTGAAGTTTACGAGAGGAAAACGGAAGAGATGCTCACTGGAGAAGCAAACTAAAAAGTAGCTGAAAAATCAGCAATAAAGAACATCCTTATTTTTCACATGAAGGTGGGAAAAGATCGATATCTTAATATTTGAGGAGATGACTAGTGAGACATGAAATAAACCAGAAAAGAATATTAAAGATGACATCTAATTGTATTTGATGCAGTGGAGTATGGAGAGATGGAGGTGGATCTGAAAGCAATGAGCCAGGAAAAAGAACTTTTACAGAGGTACTCTAAATGAATTTTAAGATGGGATATGTCTGAACTGAAAAAGAAGATATGTCAGAATAGGATTTGATAGAATTGTGAAGTAACAGAGGCAATATGGCTTGAATAATTTTTAGCAAAGGTACTGACAAGATACAGTCTTTGAGAAAATGTGCAGAAAATTAGCAGTAAAATTCAGATAACACACTGACCTTGAACAAAGGGCCAAGTCAAGATAAGAAGGCATAGTATAAGTAAGAGGTATAACACAGGTGGAGTCTATGGTAACTGGGGAAAAAGAAAGTCTGAAGAGAACTAAAAGCTCTACTTTGTCCCAGTTACATATACACTACCTGATTTGCATCTACAAATACATGTCAAAAATTCATGCTGAACTTTTAGATTTTAAAGTAGTCGATGGGTCAAGACCAAGTATCTATAGGGAGTCATCTAACAGGAGTTCCTCTACAGTGCAGGCAAGCTTCAACACCTAATCCAGAACAGTCTGATGACATCCAGTTAAATGGTACGTAGTTTGGAAAGACATTTATAGCATGAATTTGTTTAGATTCAGCTTTTGGATCCTGCACCCTCTGAAAGAGCTATGCATTATTATCTTATTCATTAATAAAAGATATCGAAACATTAGAGTAGGAATATTCAATGGGAGAACATCCCTAGAAACATCCTCACTAGAAGAATATTCTTCATGGCTAACTGCTTATGTACCACTATCCAGCTTTTATTCAGTTTGAATAATGATTTGGGGAACAAACTAGACTACTTGGACGCAGTTCTTAGTAAGAGTGTATAAAGTAAGGATTAAGCTGATATAAACGTGCACGCTTCTAAGCGAGGGCAGTTACAGCAAGGCAATCGCTGTGCCAGCCAGTTCAGCACGTGAGCAAAGCAGAGCATCAGGGCAGCAGCAGTAACTGCTAGATCAGCCCACACCGTGTCTGCAGTACCCCCAAAAACTTGCTGTGATTAGAGGTCGCCCTCCTGTCGCTTCTGTTAGGTCAAAGACTCCACATACCACCAATTCAGCATCAGAAGGTAAAACTCTAGCTCTAGTTAACCCTCTCATCCAAGACTGAGTCCAAGGAAACACTTAAAAAGTTGGCCGAAGACATGCCTTTACTTGCCATTACTGCCACCTCAGTCCCATCACACTGCTGCTTCTGGGTAACAAAACTACCTCGTGCTTGATAACGGTAGCATTTAGTGATGCAGACTGGAGTGAGAACTGACAGACAACTGGAGAGGTTTTTATCAGAGTGATCGGAAGAGCATTTTTGGAGAGATGCAGGGAAAAGGAAGAAACTCAGCAAGCAGTGGTGAATGAGATGCCTTTTATAGGAGCCTGCAGATGTGACCAGAGTGCTCTGCTGAGCTCATTGAAGTGACTTCTTTTAGTAAGTTTCAGACTTACCATAACAGCAACAGTAAACGCATCAGCCTCTAGCTTTTAAATAATGTGCTGACATCAGACAACAACGTTATTTATCATAAAGTTTTGTTGTTGTTGGGTTTTTTTTTTAAATAGGTTGAACTGATACAATTTCAACCTTGGCAGCTCCCTGTTGACAGAAAATGCGCTTCAAGAAACACATAGGCAAGAACAGAGAAGAACAAAAAAATGAATGGATGCCTTGAAAATAAAGCTCATTAGGAAACAGTACAAGAGTGAGGGTTGTTTAGTCCAGAGAAAAGATGTTCAAGAGGGACAAGATAATGACTTTTCAGTATATAAAAAGTAAATTTTATTTTTTTTTCTGTGGACGTGGAGAATGCAAAATAACACCAAAATGGAACAAGGGAAAGTTAGTTTGTTATTAGGAAAAAGCTGGTGATAACCAATAATGAAACATGACTGTGGCTGCTGCAGAGTCATCACTGTACGACATCTGCAACTACGAAGACTGACATGATTTGACTCTGCCAGGGAACAGAAGAATAACTGAGAATTATGCAGCTTCCTTCCCACTCCTTCCAGCCATATTGTTGATTAATCAAACGGCTTGTGCACATGCCATACATGTTAAAAGAAAGATTTTTGTCTCAGGGCCTTGTACCTACTCTGTAGACCCACACAGCACCCTTGCATCTAGCGCATAAATCATGGAAACCATCCACCCCCAAGTTTCTTTGCTAGCACAAGTTTCAAAGTATAAGACCCTATAACAGAGGAGGAGTCACAGAAACCACAAAGACAACAGCTCTCAAAGCAGTGCTGTTCCTGCAGGATAACTGTCATGGTTTAACCCCAGCTGGCAGATAGGACCATGCAGCCACTTGCTCACTCCCCCTGGCTGGGAGAGAATCAGAAGAGTAAAAGTGAGGAAAAACTCATGGGTTAAGATAAAGACAGTTTAATAAGTAAAGCAAAAGCCACGTATGCAAGAAAAGAGAAACAAGGAATTCAGTCACCACTTCCCATTGGCAGACAGGTCTTCAGCCATCTCTGGGAGAGCAGGGCTCCATCACAGAATGGTTACGCAGGAAGACAAATGCCATTGCTCTGAAAAATCCCCTCTTCCTCCTTCTTCCCCCAGCTTTATATGCTGAGTGTGTTGTCACATGGCGTGGAATATCCCTTTGGCCAGTTGGGATCAGCTGTCCTGCCCGTGTCTCTGCCCAACTTCTTGTGCGCTCCCAGCCCTCTTGCTGGTGGGGTGGTGTGAGGAGCAGAAAAGGCCCCGAGAGTTTGGCAACATCCAAAACCACCAGTATGTTATCAACACCATTTCTCATCCCAAATCCAAAATATAGCACTGTGCCATCTGCTAGCAAAAAGAGTTAACTCCATCCCAGCTGAAACAATGACAATAACTCAATCTTTTCTCAAATGTGCATTCACACTTGCATTAATTACAGAACTTAGCATGTAGCAGCCTTAAGATGTGAAGATAACTCATCAGAGTCTTCTCAAAGTAAAGACCCCATAACAGCTCTAGCAAGACACCCTGTTTTGAAGACACAAAAATATTGTTCTAGGTAAACGTGTATTAATCCCAGGGTAGCTGTTGTATCCACTCACAAAATACAGACATTTTTTCAGAAAAGTTTCAGAAGCTGCCATAGACTTTGAGAAGTATTTCCACTTTACACAGCAAAACCTAATACATTAGATCCATCGGTTTACATGGCCTTTAGTAGGCTAATACTTCTTTCTGCAAATGCTGTAAAGCAACAGAAGGATTTTTCCCCCTCTATTAAATACATATCAAGCTGTTTACAGCTAGAAGGAGAGTGAGTGAAAACTAGCAGAAAAAGCAAAACCTAAACCCCAAATCAGATAACTGGATCCCTCATTAGGATAAAAATCAATCAGTATCTACAAACTAGTGTGTACAGCAGACCACTTATGAGGGCCTGAATCATTTTCATCCATTGAATTGATGTTTAACATATCAAACCTGTCACCCACCCCTCAAAATGAAAGCTTGCTCCTGAGCCTGTAAGGTCAACACATTCAGCAGAAAACACCTTAAAGATTTAGATGATTCTTCAAAAGCCTTATTGATGTATCCAGTGACTGGCAAGATGCATGCCTGCAACTCTTAGAAGACTATATTATTCTAATACTGTTGTGAGGTGTTCCCTTCCAGCACTATAGCCTCAAACAGCTTCTGTTCCTAACTCTTAGGGGGATTATTAGATGTTTTATACAAATAAAGCATCCCTTTCATTTATGCACATAGATCAGTCTTTGAGTCGTCATTCTTAAATAGTAATAAATGCCAGACTTCTACTTAATCTGATCGTTATTAACTAGTGAGTATCCACTGTCATGCAATGGGGCTGGTTCTGTAGGTTTGAACAAGCTTTGATCTCAAAAAAACATTAGACAAAAAAGATAATGCACAAGTTCACAAAAATGTATTACTCTCAATGTCAGTACTACTATTACTACCAAATCCTCCACATTTCCTTTGAGCACTATGCATGAAGGTGATGAAGCAGACTTAATTACCAAATGCAGAGTGAAAAAACCCAGAGCATCTCACAGCAATACTAGACTCAGGCTCTTCACGAAAATATTTAGCATTTTTTGGCCCAGTCTAGAATAGTTATCTTTCTACCTTCAGAGTTCAATGTGCAGCAGTGAACTCTTCACCACCCTTTTGTGGCCAACCACCCATTTAAAGCTCAACTCGTCAGCTGGGGCTTTCTGCATGAGCAGAGATAGAACCTCGTAGTGTGTTTTATCGCTGAAAATCAAGTTAAGCAGCATTGTCATGAAAAAAAAAAAAAGGATAAATACCTTAACAAGCATTGCTGTTTTGTTGCCTATGTATATATATATAATTTACTGCATAGGAAGAAGATGTCTGTATGCCAGATAAACAATTCTCAAGTTTCAACACACTTTCCTACACCAAGATTAGGAACTCATGGTTTTTACAGTGTTCCTAGGGCATTCCTCATTGCAAGTGGGGGCCATCCTGCCACCAAGAAATGAAGAAATGGGTCCCTCTTCACATATTTGCTTCTAATAGATTCCACAGATTTAATTACAAGGCATCTTGTGAGATGAGGGAGATGTAACAAGATTCTGGTAAAATTTCAGCTATCATAGTACGAACTGAGAGTGGGAGAACACTTCAGCTATGTTTTGAAGATGTCTGTGAGTGATGACTGAAGAGGTATGTCACATCTAGAATTTGTCCTGGAGAATGTAAATCCATGTTCATGTGAGATTTAGCAAGGCAGCTATAAACTACAACCCCTATAGTGGTGGAATGACATATAATTACATAAATCCAACAGCACCTCTTCAGCACTGCAGGTCTACTGAGTCAGAGCAGATGTCCAATAAAAGAATATTTGCAGATTCAGTAAAGACAGTGTCATAGTTAAGGTACCTTTGCTGTCTTTGGTGAACTTTAATGATTACCAAGGTACTTGATGAACAACACTTCTCATTTCTAAAAAACTGGAAGTCTTTAAGCAAAAGAAGATTTATCATAGAATGGCTTGGGTTGGAAGCTAGCTTGAAGATCATCTAGTTCCCACTCCTCTGCCGTGTGCAGGGACACCTTCCACTAGACAGGTTGCTCAAAGCCCTATCCAGCCTGGCCTTGAACACCTCCAGGGATGGAGCATCCACAACTTCTCTGAGCAACCTGTTCCAGTGTCTCAACACTCTCACCTTCCTAATCTAATATAATATAAATCTCCCATCTTTCAAGTTTAAAACTGTTACCCCTCATCCTATCACTCCACTCCCTGATAAAGAGTTCCTCCCCATCTCTCCTGTAGCCCCTTTAGGTACTGAGAGGCTGCAAAAAGTCTCCCCAGAGCCTTCTCTTCTCCAGGCTGAACTCAGTTTGCCTTCAGAGCGAGACACGCTCCGGCCTTCTGATCATCTTCATGGCCTATACAGCTTGGTGACATCGTTAGTGATGTTTTTTTTTAACAGGGTTAGGTTGATGGTTGACTAGAGGATCTTAAAGGTCCCTTCCAACCCAGACAATGCTATGATTCTATGGCCCTGCTCTGGACGTGTTCTAACAAGTCCATGTCCTTCCTGCAAAGGGATGCTCTGTGAATTTGTGACATCAGCAAACTTGCTGAGGGTATACTCTGTTCCATCATCCAGATCATTAACAAAGATATTGAACAGGATTGACCCCTGGGGTACACCCTAGTTACTGGCCTCCCACTACGTTTTGCACCATTGATCATCATTACCTTTTGGGCCCAGCCATCCAGCCAGTTTTCAATCCACCTCACTATCTGTTCGTCCAGCCCATACTTTACCATGTTCTTTGTGAGTATCTTATCGGAGACAGTGCCAAAAGCCTTACCAAAGTCTACCTAGACAGTAGCCACTACCCTCTCTTCATCTCCCAAGCCAGTCATTTCATCATAGGTTATCAGAGTTGATTGAGCATGACTTGCACTTTGTGCCTCCTCCCAATGACCTTGCCATTCATAGGCCAGAGAATAGTTTCCAGGATTAGTTGCTCCATCACATTCCCAGGGATTCAGGTAAGGGTGACTGGCCTGTAGTTCCCTGGGTCCTCCTCCTTAGATACTAGAAAGCAATTCTTTACCATGAGGGTGGTGAGACACTGGAACAGGTTACCCAGGGAAATTGTGGATGCCCCTTCCCTGGAGGGATTCAAGGCCAGGCTGGATGGGGCTCTGAGCAACCTGGTCTGGTGGGAGGTGTCCCTGCCCATGGCAGGGGGATTGGAACTAGATGATCTCTAAGGTCCCTTCCAACCCAAACCATTCTATGATTCTTGCCCTTTTTGAAGGTAAGAGTGATCTAAGGGTGATGCCATTCATCTCATGCATTAGCTTTGGATTAGCTATGATACTCATTTAAACTGTAACCTTTTAGGCTACTCTACTTCTGTAAGGCATGCAACTCTTACACACAGATTTATACAGGCAGAGAAACTGGGCTTAGTTCCTTAATTCTAACAGTTTCCAAAATTTCAAAACGCTGCCAAATTCACCCTAAGGGAAGTGCAGGACCAGTTACTCCTGTTCATGCAACTGTTGCTGGAGAACATTCCTGTGCTATGAGAATTCTGGTCTCTCAAGAACAACAGCATGAAGTAGATAGTCCTTCTTCCATAAGTATTACATAATATGCTGATTTAGTCCTTTCATGGCCCAATAAATGCTTTCCTTCTTTCAAAAAAAAAAAAAAAAGAACAAAAAACCACCAAAACCCAAAACCACAAACCCCATACCAAAACAAAAAAACAACCCACCTATAAGCAATTCAGCATACTTAGACAATCAATATTTATGAACATCTATGACTTTCTCCTCCTGCACTCATTCTAATGCAGGCCTTTCTCTTCCCTTTAAAGATTTCTAAAGTCTTTTATTGCACTAAAAGAAAAATGCCATTGTAAAGAGATTTTCTGAAACTCCCTTAGTTTTCAAAACATGCAGACTAGGCTGACATTTTCTTTGGCCAGTAACACTGCACATGAGACTTCTACAAAAACTTTTATAAAAGAAAATCAAACTGGGTACCTCCCTGAGAGATATGCCTTTGTTGACAATTTGAAAGAATGCTAGGAAGGCAAGAAAGGCTGTCCAGTTTCAGATGATGCATGAAATTAGGTGATACAGCAGTTGCCTCTGATCTAAATATCATGGCTACACAAGCCTAGCTGTACTTAGTATCTCTGTCTAGACATTCAGAGATCCAGCTTGTAAAAAAATCTTAATGCAGTGTATCAGAATGATCCTAACTTGAAGGAAAAAGCTGTGACTGTGCTCTGCATTCTACTTCTGAAACAAAAAGCTCAGTAAAGCCCACAGGGCTGCCCAGGTCCATTAACATACTCAAGTCTCCAGATCTCCTCTTTCCTTGAGGCTCTGGACTGTTCTGAGATAAATATAAAGGTGAGGTTTTTTCGAATACTGAATACAGGGGACAGATGAAGCACTGACAAAAGAGATGGCAAGAAATTACGCCATCATATCAACTGATCTGGATGGACTAGACAACCTAAGAAAACTACCTTACTGGAAGTTCCTAAGTTAAGAGTTTTACTGAAAAGCATTATGATCCCTATCTGATCATACTGTTCAGCTACTTAATCTCCAGTCTACGAATGAGTAGAAAAATAATCACAGAAAAATACTTAAACTGCATCAGTTAAATGCAGATAAACAGATATTATCTGGTTGACTACAACTTTCCCTATTTACATTTTACAAATTAGCAATTATATGTTCAAATGCTGCTTCTTAGATATAGGATAATAAATACTATGGTGGTTTTCTACCATCAGCAGGGAAAGATTTGCAAGCAGAATTCTTAAGTGATACTATCTTTATCTGTTACTAAAGTTTTCCAAAACTGCTTTCCTGGACAACAGACGTGAGGAATCTAGTTACTGTTGACTGAGGCATCTTAGGATCTAATGAAATATTCATTGGTTTCACACTATTGGTATTTTTGAAAAATCCACATGACAAAGTTTGTGCATATATTAGCTTATTAAAAATATTTAAATTTTTTGCTGTAGAAGATCTAAACATAGTAATTTGGCATGCACTGGACAACCAGCTAATCACATTTAAACTACCTGGCACTGGTTAATAACACCTCAATTAGACTGCATAATTTCCATTCACTTCAATAGTCGTATCAGCTTCCTTGGCATGGGTTCCATGCACATCTGAGTAGAAAAGTTACACATTCTCCATTTTTAAAGGGCCTTCAAATCTGAGGCACTTTACACCAGTCAGCCAACATCACAGATCACTTACAATTCAGAATAAATGTGATGAAAATCTGGCATATAAATGCCTCCTTGATCTGATCATTCCAGGGAGATAAAACGCACTGTTTCTCATCCTAACTGAGCCAAAACCCATGACAGTTTCGAGTTCGTTTTCTCTTCTATTATTATTAGAAAGTTGCTTTCAGCCCAGATAATTTTTGTGCTTTATCTTTCCTTCCTTTGATATCTCTGATTCTACACTAGGTTTCCCTGCACCAGCAGTATTGTCACAGGACTAGACGCGACAACCTTGAATTTGCACAACACAGTAATCACTATCACTTGTGCCTAAGCATGCTTCAAGGATGTAAGCGGGCTTTTAAAAGACTCTGCTTTCATGTGATTTCTTCTTTCTGCAGGAGCTACTGCAGCCCAGGGATCTAGGTGTGAGAGCACAGACAATGTCTGGCATCTGGCTTAAACGTTCTCCCACTAGCTGCTGGCAGCAAGGAAGATTGATTTAAAGAGTGTGGGAAAAGGGAATGGAGAAAGATGAATCTGAATGGCCATCATGAAACCAGATTAAAGCGCCACTGAGGGTATGGAGCTCTTTGCCAGTAAAAGACAAGGCTTCTCGTCCCCTACCACCAGGTAAAGCACCAACGAGAAGCTGTTAAATGAAGAGAGCACCAATAGGAGCTGAAGGCAAGAAACAAACAGCATCAGGAGGAGGGAGGACACGGAATGAACGGAAAGCTAAAGAAGACAAGATATAACCAGGGACCACGGAGAGAGTGCCAAGAGTGCAGTTATAAGGAACAGGAGTACAAGGAACATCTTGGGGAATCTGACAAGGGAAGAACACTTTCTCGTCTCCAGAACATATTCTTCACTCCTAGAATGGACCCTAATACATCAGCTTCTTAACATGCCTTAGTAGCCAAACACACTCAGGCAAAGCAAATAGTAAAAAAAACCCACCATATTTTATTTTATTAATCAGTGATCCTTAACATTTTGCCAGTACCAGCTGACCAATTGTTCTACTGAGTTGAGTAACAGACTGCATTACATTGCTGAAGGTCCCAACCCAACTGACGATCCAGTCTTTCCGTGGTTTTTACAAGGGAAAATGTGTATTAGGAACCCTAAGAAACAGTTCTGAAGTCAAGTAATTAAGCTGTTTGTGGCATACTTGCAAGTCTTAGGAGAATCCTTTTCATGCAGTAAGAATTACCTACCCTCTCTGATTATTAATCTCTCTTGACGCTGACTTTTTTTGTTAAACCTGCTCCTAATGCATTCTTGACCCATGTCAAATATCTCCTTAATTTCCCATATATTTTTCTCTCCTATGTCATCTTTTTTGTCCTTCAGCTCTGTGCTTACACTGTATCAATTTCTACTTTCTTTCTCAGTTATTCCTCTGTCTCGTGTTTCTCTTGAATGTGCTGCCAGGTTTTCCATTTTAAATTAATCTTGATTTCCCCCTTTAGACTTTGCCAGAAAATAGTCAGCCCCCTTTAGAGTGTATCTGCCTTTACAAAAAAAAAAGTTAAACAGAGATGAAATTACATATTGTTTCACATTATGTGCACTCATTATACACACAGCCTCCCTCCTCCCATTGGTATGATGTAACAGATTACAACGCAAAAATGAGAGAGGCTAGAAAAAATAATTTAAAAAAATTCACAGAGCTTTTACATCTTCAAAAATGTATGCTTTACACAATGTCAGATGCAAAGTAAGATGTTTTGTTATACTGTACCTGATGAAAGTGAGTAATGTTTTGTGGGGTTTTGGGTTTCGTTTGGTTTTGGTTTGGTTTTTTGTTTGTTTGGGGTTTTTGTTGGGTTTTTTGGGGTTTTTTTTTTTAGATGGATGAACTGGCTTGTTTTCACAGATTTACAGGCATATTTAGCTTATCTACAGCTAATAGATATTAGGACCAAGTTCTGACAGAAAATGATGTGGCAAACAAAAGCTATGAGCAATAAATTAGTAAGCACCAAATCTTCATAGTTGCATAAATTCTGCAAGGCACTTGAAAAACCAGACATTTATATATATTTATATTTAAATATAAATAATTATATTTATATAATTATAATATATAATATTTATATATTATATATATAAGTCCACATGCTTATAGTGGACACATAATATATAATATTTATATAATTATATTTATATAATTTATATTTATATATTAATAGGGCAACAAAGATGATTCAAGGACTGGAGCATCTCCCTTATGAGGAGAGGCTGAGAGAGCTGGGACTCTTTAGTC
>JAOTQQ010000001.1:82147505-82178993 GCA_026546715.1 Gallinago undulata | reverse complement strand
GTGGCCCCCCCCCCCCCCCCCCCCACATAATGAACACCACGTCTAGTTCCTATAGAAGTTAAAGGATTGTTGCAGGGATTACTGAGAAACAGTCTGGTTCAATTTAGATAAGAAGTCATATTATATATTTTATCATCAATATGTTAATTTGGCCTGTTAAATCCATTCAACAGATGGAAAAGGGGGAGCACAGTGGTGCCTGTGACCTCAGAAGGTGGAAAACTTGTAGTTCACACACCTTACCTACAAGACCATGCTTCCTTTTTGATCAAAATGCAAAAAATTTTATCCATTCTATCATAACCTGGGGTGAAGAAAAGAAGCGCCTAATTCTCACAGTACGGCCCCCAGCCATTGTCTACTAAGCAACTCTCCTAAACCTTGTACCTCCAAAAATGTTTAATTAGCAGCTCCTGACTGAGTACAGGCACAATGCATTTTGCACTTCCTATTTAGATATTTAGGTACTTAGAGAGTATGCCTATAAATGTACAGCTTAATAAGGAATAACAAGGCATGAACACTTCTTATCGGTTGCTCAGTGGAAGCTGGGAAGAAACCTCTGGCATAAAGCAAAATACAGGAGAGCCTGCCCAGACACACTGCACCCCCGGGAGATCTCATGCCATTTTTTTTTTCCTGTTTTTTATCGACTATCTTTTTCTTTGGTTTGACAGTTTAATTTCAACAAAAAAACAGGAAACAGTATACCAAATTTGTATCAGGGTCCCCAGTATAAAAGAGAAATGGACCTGTTGGAGCAGATCCAGAAGAGGGCCACAAAAATGATCAGAAGGCTGCAAAGGCCAAGACAGTTGGGGTTGTTCAGCCTGGAGAAGAGAAGGCTCTGGGGAAACCTTATAGTGTCCTTATATAGAGGGCTTACAAGAAAGATGGAGAGAGACTTTTTACCATGGTCTGTAGTGACAGGAGAAGGGGCAAGGGTTTTGAAACTGAAAGAGGCTAGGTTTAGACTGGATATAAGGGAGAAATTTTTTATTATGAGGGTGAGACACTGGAGCAGGTTGCCCAGAGAAGCTGTAGATGCCCCATCCTTGGAAGTGTTCAAAGTCAGGTTGAATGTGGCTTTGAGCAACCTGATCTATTGAAAGATGTCCCTGCCCATGGCAGGGGAGTTGGAACTAAATGATCTTTAAAGGTCCTTTCCAACCCAAACCATTCTATTATTCTATATTCCACTATATTAGTATTTATTAATTATATATTTCACTAAAGTACTTTGGAAAAAAGCCACAGGCTCAAAGCTTCAAAGAAAACCCCAAGAATCTCAAAAACAATGACAGATTGGGACCTCATTCCTATGTAACAGCTGAGACAAAGAAGGCACATTCTTAGATCTGATAATATGCAACTAGTCAGACACCAGATGGCCTGTCCACAATCAGTCAGAAAAAACTTACAGTGCAGAGGATTTAAACAAGGGCCTCCCAGATTGGAGTCCTACTACCCCTGCCACCAGATAAACCCTCAGTGCTGTTCCAAGTAGAGAAGGCTGAAAGAGAATGCATGGGTAGATTTTCCACTGTATCAACTTTCCCAGGCATATCTTGATTTTCCTCTATTCAAAAGACATTTTGACATGGAAAGATGGAGAAAGATGGTGATTTCCCCCAAATCTGAACTGTTAGAGAAACAATTTTGTCTCTCTACATCAATGGAAAGGTATAGGGAGGCAAGACAACCACAGCATTTGGCCAGAGGGACATGGAATACATCCTCCTCAAGCTTCACGCGCTTATCACGCAAGCAAGTCCAGCAGAAATTCCCACATATAAAAGGTTGAGCTATCCAAAAATTCACAAGTGTCATGTTTCACAAAGAAAGCCTTGTGACTCCACACTGGACAGGAAAAGCCTACAGCATTCTAAGCCAATTTGTCAGTTGCTAAAAACAGCAGCTTTTTTTTTTCAGTTGTAAAGGAGATACGTTACTCCCCCACTCACACCACTGAACAAGAGGGAAATGTCACTGAAAAAAGGGACAGCAATACACGCAATCTTAATATGAGAAGTTTAGAATTTTACCATCAACTATAAGCAGCATCATTAAAACCATGACCACAGTTGATGCTCCTTCTAAGCAATACCTGTAACATGACAGCTAAAATGAGGACCACAGTCATGCCGCTAGTCACGCTAAATAATTTTTTTAAATTAGTACGTTTATAATAAAAACAGTGAGCAGGACAATTTTATCTAAATCAACAACCATATTTACTTAAAAACTATGATCAATATCTAGCATTATGACTCATAATCAGATAAAATCCTATCAAGCACAATTACTTTCTCCATACAAAAGGGCAAAAGCATATAGATAAACCATGCTGACTATCAAATTCTCCAAACGTGGCCACTTAAAAACGACTGAACTTCCACAGCTGATGCTGAGTCTTGGGAACTTTCTATTACAGTTGTCACTACAGCATCTTTAACAGCACTAAGTGATAGGAGTCAAAACAAAGTAAGAATGGTTTTTATAACTTTCACCAAACAGCAGTAACTTGCGTTGCTGACCTCAGCAGGATTTATATAAAAGGGAAAAACCAGAATTAATTCCAAGCAGCCCTGTTCCTTGTATAGGACCTATTTTTCAACACATCAAACAAGACATGCAAAACTATGGAAATTAGTACGATAACCTTCTAAACCAGTATTTAGCAACAGTCTTACAGAAGTGGAGGCTTGGAGGAAGGGAAATAGGAAATGGAATGTGAAGAAGGTGTGGGAAAGCAATATAAGCAAGTAAATGATAGCCTGATAACAAAGGAAGGATACCCACCAGTAGATAGAGACTCCCTTAGAGGCATAAACCCATGTGCACATTCACTACCTGATCTGGCAAAACATCCAAACACTCAGGACCAGCCCTGCCTGCTTAAGCAGTTCCTAAGAAGTGTCTCCTCACATGTCTGAATGCAGTAAAAAAAAAAAAAAAAGAAATTAAGCATGCCCCAATCCTGAGCCAAGTAATACCTTCCCTTCTCAGGAACAGAAGAGATTGGAAATCACATCTCAAAACAAACCTGTTTCCAATTCCAAGGAGTTCTCATAAGAAGCAGGGGTGTTTCTCCTGGGCTCAATAACTGAAAAGCTTCAAGTTCCCTTGCTTGTCGTGTCAGCACTGACAAATTGCAGAGAAACCAAATGGCAAATGAAGTAGTCTCTCAGGTAGCAGAAGCAGTCCTATCTGTCACAGTATTTTGAAAGAAATGCAGTCTGAATGCTTTTAGGCATTCTTCTTTTGGAAAATAAAGATAATACATATGAACAGGTAACGGGAATAATCTTCTGCCACAAGTTATAAAGTGTTTAAAATCCATTGGAGAGTTCAATGCCACAAAAATATTTTCAGATCAAAAGAGTCAGCCCAGTGACCGAAACTCAGGAAACACAGAGGGTAAAAAGCTTTCTTAGATGGAAAGAAATAAAATGTGTTGATGAAAACTCTTTAAGCAAAGGAGCTTATTATGCCTCTACCAAACTGTTAGAAGGAACTGAAAGAAAAAGGAATGCTCAGCTTTACAAATGCAGGCAAAGTATGTGTTTTGGCAGTGTTCAGTTGCATCCACCTGCAGATTGAGGCAAAAAAGTTCCTGTAAGGTACTTGTGCACGGGTGTAGTATTGACCCATACAAACCATCCAGCTACCAGTAAGTGATCACTGCTCCTTCTTTAAGGTTTTTCATATTCACAATAGATGACTCCTTGAAGCGTGCTCCAGTTTAAGTTATCCAGAGAAAGGATCAACATTCCCAGCTGAAAAGATGATGTGGGGCTGCTCTACTCGGTGCTTGAAGGCTTCAGTGATCACGTAGTACTTGATATGATCTGAGCTCCAGGCAACAGAACTACAGATTTCTGTAAAGGAAGCATCCTTCAACATGCTGCTGAGGTCACTTGCACTACAGCAGGAACTACCATGGCTACTATTAATGGTTCCAGCTTAGCTCCTGCAGCTGCTCCTTGGCACAAGTCAAAAAGCACATGCGCTCAGTCTGCTCTCCATGAAACTCCTATTCTGCAGAAATAAAAACATAAGCAGTTTTCCTTGCTTACGTTTCCCAGCACAAGAAAGCTTCTGTTCTGGAGGCCTTCAAAAGAGAACTGGTAGTTTAATAATGCTGACCTAGACAAAATTCAGAAGCTGTCTCAAATTAGTATTTGGGCTCATCATTCGGTGATTTTTATGCCATCTTTTGTTACACAAAAGTGTAAACTAACGGGGCTTGAATTTCAGCGCTACTCTAAAACAAGTGATAGCTGCTACAAAGGCTGTCTTCCTGAAGAGGTACCATGGCAGAGGATCACTCCCTGAGGGTAAAATCCTTACTGAGCTGTGAGGAAACTGTGATGGAAGACCTAAGCCTGACAGGTTCTGGAGGCAGAAAAAGGCTCGCTGCCACGAAAGCAAGCTCAGCTCTTCAGTTGCTACAAAGGAAAGAGAGGGGGAAAACGCTGTGATCTGCTTTCCTTTGGCCCCCTGTAACAGACCACATAAATCAGTGCAGCAGGAAGGGCTGCTTGCAGCTGAACCCTCCACAGAGGGGGCACTTGGAGAGTGTAGACAGCAAAGAAGGTGAAGCGGTAGTACTTGATGAAAAATAAAACTAGCTGTTTCTTTCAAGATATACACGAAACTTGTACTTTGCCACTAAGCTCTTCTTTCAAAGAGGGGACACAGCTAAAAGAGAAAATTCACAGATCCCAGGCCAAAGACCTAAAGAGCCAGCAAACACAGGGTTTCTCCTGGTTAATTTTAGGGCCGAGGGCTTAAAATCCCCGTTAACTCATTGATACCTATGTGGTGCTCCCCTAAACAGAGGAATAAGATATATATGAACAGCTATCAAACCTTAAGCCATGAAATATGGCTGGAAGTCTAATGTTTGAGGTAGCGGACTACAGAAGGGCCATTTAAAAAAGAAAATAAAATAAAAGGATAAAAGCAAACAAATCAAAGACATAGGCAACAGATCAAAGGACAGCTAGCTGGTGAGACACGAAAAGAGCTATGACTTAATCTGTAGGTTGGGTCAGGCTCCAGTCTTGTTAAATTATGTGAAGTAAGAGGTCACAGAAATGTTACTGCTAAACAAAAGAATTCCATGGTCTCAAGTCTTTGGGTATATGCATCCTTTCAATCTAAGCATGCCTTCAGATAAATGCTCAGAAGTATAAGTCTCCAATTATATTTTTTTTAACAGAAGTTTCAGAAGTGGGATGAAATTGGCTTGATATTTCTCACTTTGTAAATGAGAAAATAGTAAGAAGATTGCATAGTGCTTTTGCAAAGCAAACCTCCAGCCTTGTAGGACAAGTGACAAAACCATTACTTCTGCCTTCTTGGAGTTACAGTATATCAAAGTTATTGTTGGCATGAGAAGCTAGTGCCTTGACATTTCAGGCTGATGTTTACTTGAATGGATATCTACTGAAAATGTCTTGATAAAAGCAGCACTTCAAAGCTCTAACAAAGGGTCCTAAATTGACTGACACCTGCACAGAAACAAGCTTTAAAGACTGCATACTCTAAAGAATTTGGTTACTTTGTACAACTTACTGCTGTAAAATTAATTTGCAAACAACTGAGAAACCAAGTTTCTAGAAAATTCTTTAAGTGCAATATTTGATAGAATACATTAAATTTCACAGACACCTTCCAATCTCCTTACCTCTTGTCCTGAAAGGTAGTATGCTGCTAGAAGACCACCAATGAAGCGAATATTGACCTCAAAAACAGACACCTCGGAATTCTATAACAGGAAGAAAAGAGTAAATAATTAACCAAGTCTGTGATCAAAGAAGAAAAAAAATCATCCAAGCAGGGGCAAGTACATACCAATATGCATGCAAGGGTTTCTACTCCTCCAGTATCTAGATCCATACTGAAATTCCCGTGCACATCTTCATGACATCAAGTGATAATTCAGTTACAGGTTCAACTGATTTTTAAAAATCAAATTAGCTTTTCTCCTATTGTCTATTCATATTACCACCACAAAGTGCAATTAAAGTTGTTTGTGGATGGTGGGAATGTACATTTCCATGATTTTCCATTTTTTCCTCTTATATTTAAGTATCACTCCGAATCTCCTGGGTTTACAGGACGAAGTGGAATAATAATTAGAGAATTCCTGTAATATGCTTTCTTAACGTGAATTCCAATGTGCAATCTCAAATTCAGAGTTCCATTTTCACACAGTCTCTGTCTAGCAACAGCCTTTATGTATTTAATGTTATGACAACAAGTACTACAAGACCACTGAGAAACTCAAGAGAATAAAACATTTTAATGCCTTCCTCCACCTTAATATCCTTGGCCTAAATTCACCTGTACGTTTTGACTCATTTAACCCACCAAAAAATTAAGAGGAACTAGCTAGTTTTAGCATCTTTCTGCCTCCCTTTGTGCCCCATTCATTCCTTTGCCTGCATGCACCCCCTTTTCTCTCCCCTATAAGCTTCTATCCATTCAGTGCATTAGAAACAGAAAAGTAGCTTTATTAAAAGATTTTGAGATAAGGCAGCCTTTCCTTTTATCCAGAAAAGTCAGCAGAATGTACACTATACAAGTTGACCCAATAATTAGCGCACAGATGAAATTACATTTATAGGTATATCTCTCCTTTCATACTATTTCTATGGCACCTGCGGTTCTACCATGCATTTTGCTTGTATCCAAAATAACTAATACATGCAAAGTGGATTTATTTCAGAAAGATTACATAAATAAAGATTTCCTCAAATAGCACTGATGACTAAAAGGCTAAAGTTTGAGATACTCCCAATTACAGGTTTTTAGTAAAAGATGTATTTTTATTCACATACAGGTGATATGAGAAAGATAACAGCACCACAGTGTACGATTCCACTCAACTCCTACGAGAGTAATGAATCACACACACAATGGCACAGTGTAGAGTGAAGCCAAGGACTTCTATTTCCCAGTAAAAGAATCCAAGAGGAGCATATTTATGTGTTTATTTATTTATAAACTTCAAACTATATAAGGAAATCACTCAAGCCTGGTAGATTTCAGAAAACTCATTAATGTTCAAAAGTGTTTTTTGATACACAGGAAGCTGTAATTGAACCTCTGTGGGTCATGTAAACGTCTTCCACCCAAATACTAGATTAAATCTGCAAATTTGTATTGAGATTGCCTCCTCAAATCAGACAAAAGTTACGGAAGTAATTTAGTTCACCCTCTCAATGGTACCACTATGGCTATACTGTCTCTGAAATATTTAGGGTCTTTAGTTTTAGACTGAATAATTATCTTGCACTAATTGTAAAAAGTAGAGAGTAAAATTTTTTTAATATTTGCCAGTATAAAACAAGAGGAAAAAAACCCTCAAATAATTTCTGAAATGTAGTATATAATATATATAATACACAACATTATATATAATATACAAACAACAACAAGATTCTGCTCAATTCTGACTGCATAATTACATTTGATTTTGTGCATTACTGAATAAAAATTTTCTTTTTGAACCACAGGGAAAGTCCAAGGATTGACATACAAATTCTGCCACAGCCTGTGACAGAGTCCCAAAATTAGTACTAAGAACTCTAATCAAGGAGGATAAAATAGAGCCATCTCTTCCATTTAATGCTTCCAAACTCTGAGAACACAAAGAAGGCCATACTGTATAGAAAGCTGGGACATTCTTCTGCTAGATTTAGAACCTGTAGGCAAACTAAGATGATTCAAGTGGCATTCCTTGTGTTAAAACATCTTAAGGACATGGGAGAAGACAACATTGTATTGTTAAGTAACTTATACACCATAGTTTTGGGGGAAAATTATCTTCCCCAGCTCAGTTATTTCCAGCTATTAGACAGTAAAGAAAGCCTCATTTTTCTGCATTCATTCGTTTCTGAGGCCCTGTTGGGTCTCACTGACCACCTTCCCTTTCTTCCGTTATCCAATTTTAATTTGTACTTTGAAAACACAATAAACAGGTGTATCTTTACTTGCAATTAAAGTGCGAAGGGGTTGGAGTGTGGTTTTTTCCAAAGTGCATAATGTAATAGAGAAGTTCACTAAAGTTTACATCTGAACTTCTGAAAATTTGTATCATAAGCTTTTTAAGTTCCATCTGAAAGACCACTTCTGTCTCACCCCAAGAGGAACACTGTGAAAAGGACCAGAGGAAATATTAGGGCAAGCTCCACTCACCACACTGAAATCAAGATTTTTGTCAATCCATTCTTGTCCTTCTCTGAATTCATCGTGAAGCCCCATGATATAAAGAGTATCCAATGCATCTACTATGGTAGCACCCATTTGTGAGTTTCCTGCACATAAAAAGAAGGATTTCTATTACAGGTGATTATTTCATTACTTTTCTTAAACATCACAAGCATGAGAAAATAACCCAAGCAGTAGCAAAGCAAAGTTACTACAAAGATGACAGTACAAAGAATAATCAAAATGAGCGAGGAATTAACAGCCACATAAAAGCATGACACTTCTCTTTCAAACCATCAGTCCTCTGGCACAGTTTGGCTTCTGGGGAGAAAAGAAAATTAAAGATAGAAAAACCCCCACAACCTTCTCATCTGCTTTCCTAACTTGAACATAAGCAACTGTACTTTGACCCAAAAAAAGGACAGAACGACGTTCAGCTTCAAAAAGCTATTAGGAATTCTAGGACAGAAATGTTTAAAAAAGCAGACGCAAGATAAAGCAATCGGTACTTGGAGCAATGTCTTGCCTTTCCCAGCATATATAGGCTGAAGCGTTCAAAGTTTTGCAATTATGGAAGCTTCCTAGTCATTGAAAGCACGGATTGATGAAGAGGGATGCCCTGGCTCGAGTAATAAAGCCACAGCCCCAAGATGTTCAAGTCTCTGCCTGCAGGGACCCACACTATGAGGTGCTAATGGATTCCTAAATTGTCACCATTTAAAATGGAGCATTTAGAGCCAAATAAAAATCAATGGGGCTTTACCCTAAAATGCCATTCACTCGAAACAGCAGCAATTTTGAGTTGATTGATGAGTGACTCATCGGTTTGTACAGGAAGACAGGCTGAAGAGGTGGCGAGCCACTGACCATGTCAACCATGGTTAGCCTTGACCTCCTTGGGCCATCCCAACCTAAGCTGTTGCCCTCATTAGGCAGAGGTCTTTGTTTCTAGAGGAAAGCAAGTATTACCACGGGTTTATTTATTTTCATGAAGCGTATAAAACTTAGTATGCACTAAGAAAGTAGCTGAATTTCACTATTCACAGTATTCTATAAAACAGTACATAACTATGTGATTAGCAATTTAATGGCAATAGTCTCCGAACAAGTTAAGCCAATTTTGTTGTTTGGTTTTTTGTTTTTTTTTTTTTTTTTTTTTTTAACGTGCTTTTTATCCTTAATGGAATTTCTACAGGGCAGTGTTCCTGCTTGGTTGTTTCTATTCATTCATTTCTGATTTTCACATGTTTAGAGATATTTTTTCCCCTCAAGCATAACAACAACTGAATGAAGCCATCACCACCATTGTATTTCTTTTACACACCTAAATGGCTGGTATTTACATGCAAGTTTAATTGCATTTTCAGAGATTTCTTTCCCCAAATAATAAAAATTAAACACAACAGTCTCTGACAAAGTAATTACCAATTAATTTCTTCAAAAATAGCTGTGCATCTGTTTTAATTAATTTAAACTCGATATGGAAAGCCTTTAGTCAGTGGCATTATATTCATATTCAAGTACAAATGGGGACACACTACCTTTCTTAAGATTAATTAAAAGATATATCCTTTGACAAATTGGCCACCACGCACACCTGTAACTCTCAGGAAATGAATTCATCATGGTGTATAAATACTAAAAGGTTTTAACACCTTCAGCCAAGTGACAAATTCCATTGCTTGTGCTGAAGGGAGGCCCCTTTGAACAGACCTATAGCACTGGCTTAACTTTGCACCTTTTCATAAGCATAAGGTCACAGTTATCTAACTTATCACTTCAAAATTATGCAAACCAGACCATGACACAAGAACTAGCTTCAGTATTAGCTGGCAAGGTATTTCTGACAAGATTGGAATGTGTTATATTGCTGTGGCACTCAAAGTAATTTGTTCGTTTATTTAAACCACATTGATATCATTTAAAAATACACAATGTATTTCAATAAACAGGGATACGTAGCCTTCGGAAATCCTGAAAGTCTCTCTTGTAGTAGTTTTAAAAAAAAACAAAACCTTTTAACTTAAACACAGCGATAACCACAGCAGTAAACTCTCATATCCTATACCTGGCACAGGGTGAGGAGAACAAATTGCATGGGGATGGATTGGTGTGTCATTGTTGTCCTCCACACCAGAAAAAAATTCAGACACCAGTATACTATCATCCAATTTTCTAGATCTCAGAAGCACATTCAAGGGTCCACAGGGGGAGGGGGAAGGATGAGGGGGGTGAGACAGCAATATGCTGGACACAAGTATATCTACTTTCCAGCCCTGCAGGAATTCAAAAATTCAAAAATACTAATTTAAACCTTTTTCATAGATTTTTCGGCACAGAACCACGAAAGGAGAACCACGGAAATGCAAAATCCCATGATTATTTTTGCCATCTCACCAGATGTCCCAGACAGGGACTGAGCGTGGCAAGGCCAGAACTGCTGGAGCAGAACTCTCCCCAGAATCAACCAAGGGTCCGCAGTTTCCTACCGTGTCTGTGGTGACTGAACAATACAACTTCACCAAGCACAGACAAAAAATTTCCTTTCCTCCTCACGGTGTTAAAAGTGAGGCCTCAACCCCAGACACAGAACTCTCGCCTAAACCAGTAGATTTCAACAGGGACTGACCGACCACCTCTTTCACACGAGACCCTCCAGCATCGTTTGCAGCCACAGAAATAAATGCAGCCCAATGGAGGAAACCAGAATTGCTCAGCATTTTTTTGAATCAAAGGCTCATGCTCTAAGCTTTTGTCTGGGCCACACTCCAGCAGTTTGTTCAAGCTCTCCCTCCTGCTGCCTTTTTGCCCCTTTCTCTTGTTTTCTACGTCTACCTTTCCTACACCCACATGTGTCCAGTTAAACATTACTGAGCAAAGCCCCTTCAGCTCACACATTCCTCCTCCCTGAGCAGGGACACACATCTGCTTTGAGACACAGACGAGTATAGTCACAGTTTCTAAAGTCCATGTGAGAGCTTAATTATTTCTCATCACCGTTTCCTAAGGATAGCATTTACATCCTACCCTATAATAGTGCATTTCACTTTTCTTCTTTCTTAGGTTTAAGTAGGGTATTTCAATCAAATTTGATTTATTTTTCCTTCTTTTTCTTAAACATATGGTAACTAACCCTAACTGCGCACCAGCACGTCTTTCCTGAGGAGGACTCAGAAGAGCAACCTTTGTTTTGTTAAACCTTTTTGGCTGAACACGTTTCTGAAAGGTGAAGAGATGATAGTCAATATTTTGCAACAGATTGTCCACCTTTTTCCTTTAGTGTCAATCGGGCAGCACAAAGCAAGCTGATTTCCTCCTCCTGCCTATTGAGGGGAAAGAGTCCAAAATGCAGAGCTCATACCCAGAAGTCTTGTGCCTACAAGAACAGAGGGCAGAGCTGGACATAAGGCAATGCAGAGGACAACAGACATAACACAGCACCATGGCTGCCCCATGTTGCAAGGTAGTTACAACTTAAAACCATTCATGGGCTAGAGATTAAATTAATTAATTGCTCTCAGCTTTTTTCCTAGAGCATTATGTGGAGGGTATGTTTGGATTGTTCAACCTGGAGAAGTCTCTGGAGAGACCTTACAGAAGCCTTCCAGTATCTGATGGAGAGGGAATTTTTACAAGGGCATCTGGTGATAGTGTTACCTGAAACAAAAGCTCTTGAAACCAGAAGCAGTTTAGAGAGGAGATGTTGATTCATTCCATGACAGATGCTAGGTGGACATCCACAAATCTAGCACACCTTACTGGGGACATTCAGCCATTATTTATACACAAAAGAGTGTCATTATTCCATCTATTTAATACATAACTCAACCTAGGCTTACATACTCATTAGGATGACTGAATAGCCCTTTTGCACATTCATATTAAATTCTGCAACATCTGCAAAACCCTTCTTCACAGGCATGAGTTCCTCAGTGGTTGTTTGGGTAAGGATACCCTTCCTTACATTATCCTTTTAAGGTATTGTGTCATCTCAGGACAGTAAAAGTTTACTGTAAGTCTGCCAGCTTCTTGAGGATGATAAGGATGTCCTTTGAAGTAGCCACAGATTTGTCCTAATTGGTATTAGAGTACATACTCTGACATATGAGAGAACAGTGAAGTGATTAACTACTACTTTTTATCCCATCCTTATCACTACCAGCTTGGTGACCAACTATTTTCTCACACAGTAAGCTCAGTAATTAACTCATTTTAGTTAGCACATGGTTATAAACAAAGCAGAAGCCTGCCTTTGGTAACAACTGAACAAGGGGTAATAGGTTCAAAGTAGAAGAAGATTGATTTGGATTAGATATCAGGAAGAAATTTTTCACTCTGCGGGCAGTGAGGAGCTGGAACAGGTTGCCCAGAGAAGCTGTGGATGCCTCTTGCCTGGAAGTGTTAAGGCCAGGCTGGATGGGGCTTTGAGCAACCTGCTCTGGTGGGAGGTGTCCCTGCCCATGGCAGGGAGGTTGGAACTAGATGATCTTCAAGGTCCTTTCCAAACCATACCATTCTATGATTCTATGTCATTTTTAACTTGACCCTAAATAACAGCTTCCACTGAATTCTTCTGCAACTGCTGAGGCCCACAACCTAACCACAAAAGGCAATGATGTTGTCATACCTGCCTTCCTTCACCTTAAAACCAGCAAGGCAGAAGCTGAAACCTGATGCAGGAAGAAACAGCAAATGTTCAAAGGTCACCAGCCTGCATGAGAATCACGTGGTGCACAAGGAACACAGACTACAATGGAGAGGCAGCTCTACTTTCCTCTCCTGATGCTGATACAAACCTAACGTCACAAAGAGAAATAATTTTCCATTCACTAGAGTGTGTTTTTTTTTCCTTTCATAGCCATGCTAAGACCCATAAATTTTGCCTTGAAGGACAAGAGGATAGTCTTCCCGGACTTAAATTGCAGAAGATATCATTTGAAAAGGAATAAAGTAACTCTAAATAATGAGATAATAGTTTAGAGGAGTATACACTGCTTCGTACCACCTCAACCAGTCTGATCTATTATTGCTCAGGATACAGAGAGAGCAGATGTCTGATTGTGGTGAAAAAGGCTATAAAACAATTAAATTATAATAGAAAATAACACTTCTCCTAGCTGAAGGCACTTCTCCCAGGGTCTGCCTCTGTTCAATACAAAGGCTCACTTGGTCATGTTGTGTAAGATAATAACTGATTCCAAAAGGGCTCAGTTTTAGAAATGTCAGATTAGGAAGTTTCCTTTCCATATAATTATAGTTCTAGTTGATTAAGCTCCAAATTTAATGAAGTTTGGCTAATGAATGCAATGCTCATTTTTCTAAATAAAACAGAACATCCATCATGAGCTAATGAAGAAATCTAGCAGTGAAATAGCTCAACTATTAACAGAAATGCGCAGAGTCTCCTTAAGCAAGAGTATTATTCCAAAGAACTGCAAAGTAATAAATCAGATTTATATTTAGGTAGGCTTCACTTTCCTGAGGTTAGACAAATAATTCCTTCACTTGATAGCACATAAATCTGCAGTCTGAAATATCTAGCAACTCGTATGACTAAGTGTAAACAGCGGGGCCATTTAAAGAAAAATGGTCTTCCTATCTAAAATTCTTTCAGTATGCCGAAGTGCTCGATGAAGAACTGGTTTATTTATACCATTTTAAAGTCTCACAAGAGACTATCAAAGCACAGGGAGACAGATCGTCGTCATGTGTTCCATGACAAAAGGAATATGAAGAAAATAAATAGCCCATTTTCATTATACCATAAGTACAGAGATTTAGACAGTCTGATACCAGCTTCAGGGTTGCTTAGTGTATTTATTATGTGGAAGCAGAAAAGACTATAAGCAGTGACATCTTAGAGAAAATACACAAGTTAGCACAGATAAATCACGATCAGAGAAGACTCTGAAAATTTGAGGCACAGTCATATTATGTAAATAAGGAAACAAGGTGACAAATTAAAACTCTTTGCCAGCAAACTTAAGTCATGCACTCCAAGTTGAAAAGTAATCATCAAATAGGTGGCTTCACAGAAACTTTATTTGGCATGTAACCTGTACTTACTCCTTTTTTCAACAAGTATATACCACAAACAAATCTCATTTCTTCTGAAAAACACTCCAATTGGGGCTTTCATTAGCCCAAGTTAGGGGCTGAGCAGGTGTACTTGGTTTGGCAGGATGGAGTTAAATTTCTTCACAGCAGCCTGTATGATGCTAAAATAGTGTTGATGGACTAAAATTGTGTTGATATGGACTAAAATAGTGTTGATAACACATCAGAGTTTTGGCTATTCCATAGCAGTGCTTTTACAGCATCGAGGCTCTCTTTTTTTTTATCTCTCCAGAGCGAATAAGCCAGGGGTGGACAAGAGGCTGGGAGGGGACACAGCCATGACAGCTCTGACCCAGACTGACCAAAGGGATAGTCTATACCATATAACACCACACTCAAGGATAAAAACTGAGTGTGTGGGGGGTTAGTCTGGGAGGTAGCCATCCTCTGGGGACCAGCTGGGCTTCAGTCTACTTGTGGGAGGTGGCAAGTGATTGTCCTTGCATTGCTTCCCCCCCTTTCACCCCTTCCCTTCACTTATCTTTATCTCAACCCATGGGTTTTCTTGCTTTTGCTCTTCCTATTTGCTTCTCCCTTTCACCCTCTGTCTGTGTTCTATCACTTCTGTGTTACAAGTGTGTTAGTGTATTACAACACACTTGGCATCTCTCCACGGACCAGTTACAGGAGTAACCTGAAGAAAATGCAGTCTGTTCAAATGGCCCATCAAGATGCACACCAGATCAGAGCAGGTCTGCAACAAAGTCAAGGAAACCAGCCTAAGTGGAAAAATTACCACGGGGCCATTCTGCCTCCAAGGAAAGTGATATACAATAGGCACATGGAACTATTCTTACCCGTCTGCATTATGCAGTGACTGAAAAGGACATAATTTATTACAAAGCAGAAAAGATAGCAGATCAAAGACCCAGAAGTGGGATGCTCATCAGTTCCTTTAGAATCAAGGTAGGGTTTTAGTATTTCCTAAACCAGTGAAAAAAACATAAAGGAACCAAATACAGACTCATTCTTGTATACATGGACTGCCTGCAGATACCACCACCAGCTCTGCTTTGATGAAAGCTAAAGGAATTGGCAAGACTGTTGGGTATAGTAAAAGTATTTGGGCTATTACTGAAGACAACTGCCTCTACAACACACAAATAGCAAGTATCTCTTTGTCAAGACATCCCTGCTATGGAAATAAGTGATTTTATACTCCAGAAACCCAAAATCTCTTCTTAAACATTAGAAAGCTG
Organism: Gallinago undulata; assembly: GCA_026546715.1. Taxonomy (NCBI): domain Eukaryota; kingdom Metazoa; phylum Chordata; class Aves; order Charadriiformes; family Scolopacidae; genus Gallinago; species Gallinago undulata. Next base: position 82,163,454 of record JAOTQQ010000001.1, on the reverse strand, counting down.
GAATCTATAGTTAGTTACATGTAGAGACTAGAGACCTGGATGAAACGAAATGGCTTTCACTCTCAAAATAGCATAGTCAGCAGGATGATCCTACTGATAGACAAAACCATAAGATTCAAGCCTTGAGTGCCAAAAAAAGTATTGGTCTCATAGCCACCCATATCCAGTTCTTGGTTTTTTTCAAGGCCCTAGACAGACATCATCTGCCAGAAACAGAACTTAGTCCTACTGGTACAGAATGTCTTTGACTAGTGGTGGGCTTAAAAGGGGATGGGAGGAGGATCAACTTGCCAAAGGAACCTAAGAGGACCAAAGTCTCAAGGCTAAAATTGTACTTAATTCCCAAGTTAAATTTTTGCTCTGGCCAGTGACCGCTCCATCAGAGAGGTCCAGCACCACTGGCAAAGTAGCCCAAAAACTGGGGTGTGCCCAAGCATAGAACAGATCCTCCCTATTCCATCACAGTGACTCCAGGAACAAAGGAAGAGATGTACAGCCTCCTCAAGGAAGTATATCCTGGCACACTTTGAACCTAAAAGATTAGTTATTTTTCACATAGGCAGGTGTTTTAAACCCTAGCAACAGAGCGAAAACGCTTCCTTGATAAACTCAGCCTGACATTAAACACAGAGTTATTATGGTCTAAAAAGAAAAATATATATTTTTGTTATTGATATTCCTGCCTGCCCAGCTTCAGAGCAGCTGAAAAATGCAGACTGGGCAAGACTGTACTGATGTAGGGAAAGTACAATTTATACTAAAAAAAATTTAAAGAATTGAAGTTTTCAGACTGTAGCAACAGGATTTCTTAATGCGTTAGACAATTACAAATGTGGTAGAGAAAATATGTAACATGAAAATTAAAAGCAAACAATTATCAACCCAGTTTTTTGTATCTCTAATGAGGCTTTGGCAATAAAGCTGCCACCACTGAAGCATACCACTTGTAAAATATCTTAATGACTCACAAGGAACAAGATAACGCTTAAGAAAATGAATTAAACTTTTGAACAACAGAGTTTAATTCCACCATGAAAACAAGTGCCTCAAAATTAGTCAATGAAACCACGCATTTCATACAGAACTGCAACATATGACTTCAGCTCAGCCATAAAATGCAATGAATAAGCCTTTAAGTATCCATGAAGAAACCAATTGCCTTTAACATTTTCGGCTAATTAAGAAAGCAGAAGAAAAAACTAAGCATGTTGATTGCTTAGTTCTATTAAATTGCTGATAATAGACAACATGAAAAGGAGTTCCTAATCTTTTGTACCAGACAGTGAAGTATTTTAGCATATAAATAACATTAAATAATCAATTGTAATGCCTCCCTTAATTTTATAAATGAAGAAGTCATGGGAGTGAAGCAGTGAAGTGTATGCTAGTCTTTGAATCTATTAAAAACTAGACTTGCAGGTAGATGTTATTATATCAACAAACTGCTGCTTAAATAGCTACTTCCTTAAAATCCAAATTTTAAAACTTTGTCTAAGAATTTACACTACACTAAACCTCCCTCTTCTTTGCTCTTCACTTGATTGCTTCCCTTTGCTCTCCAACTAAATCCTACACAGCCCTTCAGCTTAATGCAAAATTCATACAAGCAAGAGTTGAATGCAGTCCCTCTAGTACAAAGCCTGAAAGTCCTCAAAACTAAATTTGAAAAGGGCTTAGCATATTAATACCAGGCTGTTTTGATTTTCTATGTTTCTTTCCAGTCTTCTCCTCCTTTTTTGTTATTTTGTTTTTAAGCACAAATACAAAACTGAATTACTGTAGATAGCAGGAGGAAAGAGCACACTGTGTGCAGACCATAATTAAGATTAATACTGGAATTATGATCTGAATGAGTGGAAGCTTAAGACCTAGTGACAACTGAAAGGCCCTAATGTCAGGAGAGAAGGATTAGGATGAGCTGAAGAGTAGAAAAGGAATGAGGGAGAGAAGATAGCATTAAATTGAGTACAAAGAAGGGGATAGAAGTGTTATCAGATGGGAGGCAATAATAATAATGGGCAAGAAGTGAATGGTGATGACAATCAGCTACACACATGAAGCAGTCAATCAAAACTAATGAAAAATACAGAGACCTGGAGCAACTCCATTTTGAGAAATCAGGAAGTGGAAGACTGAAGGGAAGAGCACGTGTGAACAACAGCTCAGGACGCAGAGCCTGTAGACAGGCTTCTGTTAAACCCAGCAGCCAGAAAAGCGAGATTAATACTTGACAGTAAAGAAGAGAGCAAGATGTTATCTGGGTTGGAGTATGGTTGTGTGACCTGAGAGCAGAAATTCTTATGCATGAAGCAAGCTAAGTACTGATCTCCCGAGGTGGCAAAGATACAATTATCTGTAAGAAACTGTAAGTTAAACTTCTTTCTTTGCCATCTAGGCAGCAGGAAAAGAATCCCCCCCAAAAAAACGTACCTCTCACCACTATCACGTCACATAAAGCTTTTCCATCTTTAGATAATCAAAAGGTCGGGCTGCTTCCACACATTGTAGTCCAAACTACATTCTAAATTGTCTTTAAGACAGCTGAAGAGGAGCTAATTGCAGTTTCGTAGCCCTAAAACTTCAACAGCGTGGTGCACAACAGGAGTGAACAATACCCAGTAGAAGACAAAGTGCATTAGGCACACGCACAGTGATGCCCTCGCATAGCTGAGCTCCTTCCGAATTACTGCTGCCTCACACCTCTGCTGCCTTCGGGTGACAACCAAATGTACTTGCTTTCTGCCCCACATTTGGTACCCAGGTCCACATTGTCGTCCTTACCATATTTCGAGTTTTGGAGCTCAGTCGTCACGCTCATTTACTTAATATTTTAACACACTCTGAAATGTACTTGATAGCCTTAATTTCATTTCCTTATTACACCTTCTGTTATTAATTCTAAATGTTAGGAAACAAATTTAAATTCACGAATAGCATTCCCAAAATCTAAATAATTCCCAAAGCAAAACAAGTATAAATCCAAAGATTCCCAATGAGAAACAAATAATGGTTTGGTTTTTGTTTTTTTTTTTCCTCAGAGCAAACCATCTGGTTTATAACAGAAAACCAGAATATGATGCGGTTAGAGAGAATAAAAAATCTCAATTTGAGTCTGAGCCCTGAACTCTAATATGACTTAATCTCTTCATTACCATTAGATGTAGATATTTACGTCACTATTCTATAAGACAGGTTACAGAAATAAGGTCTGCTTATGTAATTCCACTTTGCAGCTCTGTATGTCCTTTTTTTTTTTTTTAAAGGTAGAATTTTCAATCTTCTGAATAACGCCATAGGATTTAACAACATCAGTTCAGAAACATGTAAAAAAGCCACTGAGAACAACTGCCCTAAATGTGTTGTACATGAGCTAATACAAACCGGGTGAGAAGAATTCAGTGGGAATACTGTATTATTAAAAAGGAGAAGAGATGACAACACCTGCTCATGGTGAAATCTTCCCGATAGGCATAGACACACTTGTGACAGTTGGATGAAATATCTATAACATTCAAAAATATTCTTAGCTAACCACAGTTGTCTTTATCTGTGGCACCAGTACTGTAAAATAGTTAAGAGGGAAAGTACAGCCAGATTGCTTCCTGCCTGCACACATTTGCAAGTTTTAGAGAACAACCATACTCTGAATAAACACCACATCTATTGCAGTGAAGCAAAATAGTGTTTACAAGACATCATTTGCCAATAATTTGCATCAATTAGGGCATCACAGCCCAGCTTTAAATTAGATGAACTAAGGAAAAGTCAGAGATTTTGTAAGGGGAAGTCTTATCTTAACATCAGTGTCACAGTCTTTAAGAAGTGAACCTCCATATGGACAGAGAGGTATGGCAGAACATCTCTTAACAAATGTGTAAGTTTTCTTAAACTAACTTGCCACAGGATATGAAAAAATTGTTCTCATACAGATGAATACTTGTTTAAAAGATATGAAATGGGATAAGCAGAAACAACCAATTGTCATTGCGAGGGGAATCATCACTGGGATCCTACAGAAATGAATGCTTAGACACATGCTTATTTATAAAATCATTTGCAAACATTTCTAAATCATCATCATAGAAAGGTTTGAGTTGGAAGGGACCTTAAAGATCATCTAGTTCCCACTCCCCTGCCATGGGCAGGGACACCTCTCACTAGACCAGGTTGTTCAAAACCCCATCCAGCCTGGCGTTGAACGCTTCCCAGGGAAGGGGACATCACGTAAGGACATTCATACTTATAAATCATTTAAAAATATTGGATGAAGATTTTGAAAAGGAATGCTACTGCAGAAAATTCATCCTATAGTGAGTTTCTAGCCTCAGTGAGGACCCTAAAAGATGCAAAATACAATTACTAGGAAATGAACAGTGAACAAAATGGAAAGCAGAACAAAGTTTTAGTCATCCTCTCTCTCTCAAAAAAACCCCAAATTTCAAAAGAAACTAAGAAAGGAGATAATATATAGGGTATGAAAAAACATACATATGAGAAATGACTTAATAGATCAAGAGTCTCCATTAAAGGCACAAACCTAAGGACATATACGGTTCTACAAACTTGTGCATGGCAAGGAAAAGATGAATAATGGGTTGGTGTTTTCAATACCAAAACTAATCACCTGGAACAGTCAGCAAAAACCACAAAGCTTTCTAAAGAATATGGAACTATATAAAACCACTCATAATGAGTGGTGCTCACCCATAATAAGCAGATGCTCTTAAGTTTGCATAGACTCAAAAACATGGAAAAATACACTACGAGTGATTAAATAAAACTTGCTGCCTCTGACTGAAAAAGCACTAACACTGCACAAACTTTTAGAAGCCTGGAGAGTACTCTGACAAACACTCACTCACCACAGGCTTTTCCTGCTCTTACATTTCTTCCCTAGGTACCTGCTGTGAGTAATTTTGGAGGATGAGTAATGATCATGTCTGATATTTCATCTGACCTGAAGGAACTTTTCTTGCGTTACCAGAACGCTCTTCTAATTCCAAATTTGGCCAGCAACTCTTGGGAGTTCATTTTCCTAAAATTTTATCTTTCCAAAATCTGTGTTACTGTCAAAAAAAAAATCATTCAATATACATGTAATATTCAATGTTGTTGCAGTGTAGTCACTCACTACTGATTTTGCAGAGGACACAGCTGCATAGGCCTGTCCTAAGGCCAGCTTCATTTACTTTAAAATTGAATAGAACCTGAAATAAAGATTGGTCTGAAATTTGCATCATGAAATTACCTCTTTCCTAGTTAGCATGAATGGATTTTCTTTCTCCTTTCATTTCCCACAGAAAAAAAGGAAATGATGGGCAGATTACTTGTGCACATACAGTTAAGATAAAAACTACTGCTCATCAAGTATTTTTTTTTTTCTTTATCCTCCACATGGATTCAGAGGCTGAAAACACGCACAGGAAAAGGATATTGAGCAGAAGTTGTTTCTGCTGTCTGTCTCTTCATTAGGATTTTACAATGAGAAGACACCAGAAGTTCTTAGCCATATTTTCAAAAGGTCATCCCTCAGTCTTTACTTTAAGGGTTATCATCTAGTTTCTTCCCAGTAAAAGTGTTTATCTCCATAATGTTTATAAGCGTACATGTTATTTGGCAGCTAAGAAAGAAAAAAAAAAAAGAATATATATAAAAACAAAAGGCCCATGAAAGCGGACACCCCTGACACTCAACTACGTGAAGTTCAAAAGTAAACAACTAATCGGGTGACAGCAGATAATACTGTCAGAACATCTCAGGGAGCTCAGTAACTGTTGCGATGACAGATGACAAAAACATCTAATCAATTAATGATTATTTCCCAGGGTAATTAAAAAAAAATAAAATCTGTTAAAGCCTTTTCTTGTAGTGCTTACAAGAAACATTCCCCCTTTTTTTTTTTTGGTCCTAGACCACAAAAGAAATCGCATTACTCTCCCAAGCCACACTGTACTTGCCAAAGGCATTGGAAAACCAGACTCCTTTGCCTGACTCAGCTCCTTCCCACAGCAGCCTCACGCCCTTGCAGTCTGACAAATGCATTTCGCTCTGCGGGGTTTGGGAGCATCCCCGCTCCTCCTTTCCAGCAGAGTGGCGAAATGCAGTGTCAGACCTCCATTGCTTAGCAACACAAGAGATCTGCAGTGAGCAGCATCCCACGCTGCGGCAGTGGGCAGTTGGCAGCTGGCTCAGCAACTTCCTCACGGACCGCGGGAGCTGACGGGTGATGCTGGCCGCAGGAGGCTGAGCTGGGCTGTGCAGCAAGCTGGCCAACAGGACACACTCAACGAGGCGGTAGAAACCAAGCTAGCCCCTCGGCGAGTTAAAAATTCAGCTGGCTAAAGCGTCCCAACTGAATCCTTGAATCGTTCCCTTGGGCACGTCTTGCTTGTTTAAGGAACATACACCTCAAAATTTCATTCTTCTCTACATCTGAAACAACAGTATATAATGTTATATGACATTGAAAATGCTGGACAAAAATCCCCCATAGAAGAGACAACAGCTGTATTTGGTCAAGTGTTAGGAAGAGACATGGCCCTGCATTGCAGCTTTGAGGCTCTACTAGGTGATAAACACAACCACAATGTGACTTCATTGACAATTTTCTCTTCTTCCCAGCATACAACATCCCAAGACATCACAAGATTAGAACTGACCATTTGCACAGCATGTGAGATAAGAGAACAGGAGAGGCATGAAAGCCCTAGAGATGCACAAGACAATTCTAGTGTGAAAAAATACAAAGTAATAGTTTCATTACACCTTTGTGCACAAGAATGTTTATGCCTGCCTGCAAGCACCTACAACTTTAAAACTCCATATCATTATGCCTTAGGAAAGATCTTTTCACACCCTTGAAAACATACATAAAAATATATATGTCTACGTATGTATACATTATCAGATCATCTTCACATAATGCAACTCATCCCTAAACAGAATATGTCCAAATGCAAGGTTTAAAAATAAAATGTTAGTAGTACAGTATGTTTACAATTTTGCAAGTTTTCATATTATTATTTTATCATGTACTTACTATCTGACAAACTGCACATCTTCATTTTATCCTTAGTTAGCATTACCAAAAAAACCCCAAACACACCACAAATTTCATAACTCTCATTTCAGAAAGCATCAGGCAAGATGACAGCTTTTGACGGGTAGATGACAGATTTCTAGTTTTGCTGAGGACTATGTTCTGAGTTGCACAAGGATTGTGGTCTTTTTTCTTTTTTTTTTTTTCTTAAAGTCATTCCAGTTCTCAAATAAATGTTATTTTAGAAAAATAAAGATTGAATACTGATACAAACCCACTAGTACAAGCTACTCAATTTAACTCACAATGAAGCATCCTCAAAGCTTGTGCTACAGTAATTAGTTCATAACATTGAAGTAAAAGATGCCACAAATACACATAGTTTAAAACTCTGAAGCATATCTGGACTGAGTGATTTTAATGGTGTTTCCATAAGACGTTCACCTAGGGGTCACCAAACAAATTCAGGGACAAATTATCTTTAAAGAGCATGTTTCAGATGGTTCCTCTGATCCTCAAAAGCAAAGCAAATCAGATTTCATTACAGCAAGAGACTCCGACAATACCATCAACTACTCTGATTTTAGCTAAACCCAGAAAACCTTCTGAGGTAAGGCTCACCGTTTGTCATGCTTGCTCATTATCTTACACGCATCATTTTCCATCAGCCTTTTGTCTTTGCCCTTTGTGTTCTAATGAGAACTTGACCCAGATCCCATACAACCCCACCTCTGCAATAATGCCCCGTGGCTGTCATCAAATTATTTCAGCAATTTAAGCAGCCTGACAAAGTAGTTAGGTTTCTTTAGCTTAGCTGCTACAACCACCAGCAGAGCTGTAAATAAAAGTTTGAACTGGAAAGCGAAATTACACTTCTCTGCTATACACTCTCCTTGACTTTTATACTTTATCTTATAGTAGGAATAAATAACAAATCTTAACATTACCAGACCCTTCAAAAACAGCCAACTTCCACAAAAATAGGAACAAGTTATCACCCTTTTTCACCAACATAGAACCTATAATGGTTTGTTTCATATGTCATCTAAATGTCAATATCTTTGAAAGCCCACCAATTCCCAGTCATACTTTGCCAAAACAGCAGCACACTAGTGATGCAGTGCCACAGCTGTTGAAGAAGTACTATTCAAGATTTTAACCACTGACTGACTATACAGTTTGACAGGCAACACTTTTGCAGGCTCTGCTTTAGAATTTGCAGTTGTGAGGTCAAACATCTCGAAAAAGACTGGTAAGGGCTTGGAGCTGCAGGTGAACTAAAGCAACTCCAGCAGGTTTGGTTATAAAAGTCGAACTAATAACTGGGGCAGCCCACAAATGTTCTTGCTGGCATGCTTCTGTGAGGTACAGCACATCTTGCTTTAAAGTTTATCACTTTTCCTTATTTTTTTAATGATTTAAAACTAAGAGTTATGAGAGGAGAGCAGGTCACCTCCTCTCCCCTTCTCTGACCCCAGCCTGAACCCTGCTAGATCTTGCAATGCTGGGAACACCAATGTTCCTCTTGGCATGGATACAGAAATACACTCCTTCAGAGGGAAAGGGGAGTCCAACAGGGAAGATTAATGCCTTATTTCCCTTCTAAATTGAATCACGTTTACCTCACTTGAGTGTTATCAGTAAACCTGATTTCCCAGAGATTCAAGCAAAGGGTCGCAGTGTCAACCAGTGACAGATACTATCTCCTTGCTGAACCTCACAGACATGCCACAAATTGAAATGGAAGTACAACAGACTGCAGTAATGGCAGAAAATAGTTTGGGTCAAATCATCTTTGAGATGAATAATAAAACCAGGTTTTTCTGAGCAGCTTTTTATTAAAAATCGCATCAGATTTCAAGAAGAATTACGTAATGCTTCTATAAAGGCAAATACCACTGGGAATGGTCTCATTATGGGTAATAGAGATTGGTAAAGTACTAACAACAACAATACAGCCTACCCTTGGTTCAAGGACCATTTTTCCCCCTCCCACCAACCACCCAGCAAATCAACAATAGCTGATTCTATTTTAGACTTGGTATTTACTGAAGACTATATATGAAATAGCCTCGAACAGAGCAATCATAACATGATACAGCTAAAAATTAAATGGCACTAATAGCATCTGGATTTTAAAATGACAAGCACTTAGGGAATCAGCTGCTAGAGGTGGTTGGAATAAGAGGATCAGAAACTTGAATGTGGAGAAAGCCTGCAATTTCATTCAAACAACAATACCAAAACTCCAAAGAATGCGCATTCCAAGGAGAAAAATGTAGTCATCCTCCAGAATCATTAGGAGACATCTTAGAAGCAAGCAAAAGAGGAATGGAAAGAAAATAAAAGACTAGAGTATAACTAAAATTCAAAAATGCTTCAAAATATTGGGTCAGTCACATAAAAAACACTCACTTGCTTCATAGAGAGTCTGGGTTACAAACCAAGACTAGTCTAAAATTATACTTGGCAAATTAAGCAACAAAATTGCATGTAAATTCAAGAGCAAAGATAACATGACCATACAGGTGAACATTTTCACAAATGTTATCATTGCCAGACCCAACTTCATCAGTCTGAAAAAATATAAGAAAGCCATGAACTAGAGATAACATGCAACTAAATGATGGGAAGAGATTCTTCAGTAGAGATTTTTCTAGCAAAAATTAAAGCAATGTCAATGAACAAGGTCGCAAAGAGAAATTATCTAAGAATACTACACAATACTCTCTGGGAACCTAAGAAATGCCTTCTGTTGGTCATGGCAGAAGCCTGTTGCTCCGGTCTTCCCTACAGCTCCACACTCTCTTCCTTGCACTATGCTCACTACTGGCTTGGACTCTTGCATTTCACTCTTTAAAATCCTCAACCAGTCCAGATACTTTTTTTCTCCTGAGCATGCTAACTTGTTCGCTTTCCCTCACCTTAGACAACTCCACCTGACACGGTCATTTTCTTTATAAAGGAATATTGTCATGGAATTGTCAGAGTTGGAAGGGACCTCTAGAGATTATCTAGTCCAACTCCCCTGCCAAAGCAGGAATGCCTAGAGCACATCACTCAAGACTGCATCCAGGTGGGTCTTGAAGACCTCCAGAGAAGGGGACTCCACGACCTCCCTGGGCAGCCTGTTCCAGGGCTCTGTCACCCTCACCACAAAGAAGTTTTTTCTCACATTTGCGTGGAACTTCCCGTGTTCTAGCTTGTGCCTGTTGCCCCTCGTCCTGTCCCTGGGAACCACTGAAAAGAGTCTGGCTCCATCCTCAAATATAAAGTAGTGAAATAGCTCTCAGCCTTCACACCATACCGAAGTGCAAGGAACCAGGTTCCAGTGGGTGACCAAAAGCCATCAATGTCAGGCTCCTAGGGGTGCACTTGCAGTAAAAGCAAACAGCCCTTATTGCAAACAGAGCTTGTACAGAAGCTGAAATTATTCTCCTATGGATTTAAATAGGCTTCTATGCACTATAGGTTTGGGGAGAGGGGGGTTATTTGTGTGCAGGGTTTTTTTCTTTTGTTTGTTTTTATTTTTTAAGTATTGCAGAAAATTTAACTCAGAGACCTTCCTTCCATGGCTGGGAGACGGGGAAGGGAGCAGTGTGTGTAGTTAAAGTTCTCTTCCCTTCTCCATGTCCAGCACTTTCTTTAAGGTTGGAGTTCACCATGCAAACAGATTTGATAAAAACCAGTTTGGATATAAAGAAAATAAACTGTTTATTTGGTAAGATATAAGAATGGTTTCAAGATAAAATTTAAGGAGATGAAGGGAAGGGAGAGAGGGAAAAAAAAAAGAAAAATCCCTTTAAGCATTACAATACTTTGAAACAAGTCCTTTGACTCTTCTTTCGGAATAAGTTTCCTCAGGAAGTTTACTTTTTCCCTACAAATGACAATAAAAAGCTAACCAAATTTTTCTTTAAGTCAAAATAATTTATTCTGGGTTCAGGCACTAAACACAGAAAATCAATTACACAATCCTAATCTGCATTTCTATCATTCATACGAAATAAATTCAAGGTTTACAGCCAGATAAATAAAACAAATATCAATTACAATGAGAACCAGCCTCACACAGAGGCATTAGCCAATTGCCTCACAATAAAAGCCAACAAAATCTTGGTTTCAAGCAAACTATTATAACCAATACTAGCATACTTGAGGTATACACAGCATATACGCACTCATTCTTTATCTAAAAGTGGTTACGATAAATTTATGCTTTTCTCAGATACTGGGGAGTGGATGAACACAGCATGAAATCCTGAACATAATTCTAAAAACCCTTTCCTGTGTGCGTTTCAAAACAAATGCATGAACTTCGTGGCTCAGTCATCTTGGATGCTGTGCATTCTGGACCAATCCAGGCTTAACCTTAATCACTAACACCAAAGTTATGTGTTTTGTTATACCACAGGATGAATTTAGAGAACCTTCAGGGCTCAGTCTTTCCTGGTTGGTGTATGAATAAAATGCTTGCCACTTTCAGATCACTATTCTACTTATACTATCCCAGTGCATTTACACCGAAAACGCAATACTGCTGCAGACCATCGACATTTTAAGGAAGAAAAGCCATCTAGTCTGATCACATGTATGCAACACCAGGCTATTCAATTTCTTGATCTTTACCTTCTCATGTTTCCTACTATTCTAAATGCCATTTGTAACACATATTCATACTCCATTGCCCAAATATTTTCACTCCACCCCTTGAATTTCTTCAAAACTTGCCCCTACCCTCAAACTCCTGTATTTTGAATTTTATTTTTTTTTCTTTCATTCTGGTCTACGGGTTCAGGATACAAAAGTCACACATCAAGTAACAGTGTCACTTTTGTTTTAATCTAACTGTGTTTTTTTTTAAAAGCTACTTTAAATTTCATCTTGGTACCAGCAGTATTTCAGCATCTTGCACGTGCATTTTGTCTTGTATCACATTATCACAGAATTAAATACAAAGATCTAGACAAGATGAGCTTTTTCCTTTTAAAAACAAATTTATATTCATTCCATCACAAAAATATCATCGATGCACTGTAAATTTTATTTTTATAAATATACACGTACACAAAGTAACAGTGCACTTAGACACAGCTTAGCTTTTGCAACAATAACAACACACTACGCCCCCAAAAATATAGTTTAGGAAAGTAATTAATTGAAATATCATTGAAATAATCAATACACTTCTGTCATCCATACTTCAGAAGATTTATATTAAAACAGAATTTGCTAGGAAGTTTGGGCAGACTTTCAACATGGATAGAAATATTTAAAAAAAAAAAAAGGAAAAAAGACCAGAAAATATAGCCTACCAAATATGTTGGTGGAATGTCCTTTCCGGGCAATTGGTTTGAGCTCATTATGTCCCCATCCATATTGCCTATAATTGTCCCAGGCATGCTTCATCATCTAAGAGATGGAAAAAATAGGATTCGATTACATTATAAAACTACTTTGTACGAATACAATATTTTACTCCTTATTTGAGACTTCATCTTTCACAGTCATTCCAGCATACTTATAATTACTTTGCCACTATCTCTATCTGTTACAGAAATCAGATTATACAGCATGAATAAATTTGGAAACAACTTCAAGTCTATTTGACTTGAGCTATAGAGACTCTTGAGCTATAGAGCTATTGAGCTCTACATTAGGTTTTCTTGTTTCATCTATTTTTCTTTAAATATATGCCCATTTAAGAAGTTAAGCATAAAGAATTGGTGCAAAATGCTGGCTCATGTCTAAGACACTACCCAAAAGAAAAAAAAATTAAAAAATCTACTGGTATCTAAAGTATAAGAGGGATTTATTTACACTGCTACATCCAAGTATGACTAAACAATTTTGCAAAAGGGATAATAAATTTTTTATTAGCATCGCCTACTTGACCAAAATATACTGTCATACAGCCTCTACCAAAAGAAATGCAAAATGCTTTGCTCTTTAGAAAGTATAAAGAACAAAGCAATATAAAATTATTCGTATTTGCTCCACGAAACATTCTCAACTTTTTAATATATGTTTCTATCACCTACTGTAGCAAACTACACCACAAAAGGTCTTGCTGACCCACAAGTATGAGTTTGCATCAGCCACTAAGCACTGATTTTACGGATTTGCTAAATTGCTTAAAATCCCTGCTTGTTTGCATACAGCAGAAATTCAACAGTGACCAAATTGGAAAGCAAACGCAGTTAAAAATCAAATATCATTTGTTACCTAAACAGATTGAATCAAAGCAAGTAACAGTAAGGAATCAGAATCCAAAAGACATTGCCTGAGACACAACAACAGTTAGGAACGAATCTGTTCTAAAACAACAGCCATGCAGTTGGATTCACAACACCATACCTATTTTATCTTCCTACTATATCTTAGAAAGTGGTATTAAAATACTGTTAATATCAACAAACCCCACCCTTGAAAATTTATAGGACTTAAATGACAACATCCACAAGTTTCAGAAATGCTCTCTATGAGGAGAGACCTTCCTAGTGTAATGAATTGATTAATGCTAATTCTTTAAGAAACTGATTATATCAGGGCAAATAAGGTTTTCACTATCATTTACAAGACTGTAGCTTTGTTATTTTAAAGAGATAGTCACCATACTCAGAAAACAGGAGTAAACAAGCAGATGCTGACTAAAAGCTAAGGTGCAGCCAGTTGTCTTACCAGCTCTACCTCACATAGAAGCAGCTCTCTTCTCTTACTGAGTTCAGGATTTACTGGAACTCATATCCAGTAATCCCAAATCTTTCAAACTACATCTAAACTGCCTGCTGAGACGTGCAAAACAAAGTCTCCAACTCCCTAGGACCATCAAGAGATCCCTGTCCAATCTACAGGGCTGTAATTCCTTTGAACATAAGCTCCCTCCAAATTTCCCATGGCTCAGTTAACTCATTCCCAGACAATAAATTTGAACCACAGCAAAGGTATTTGCCCAGGCCCCAAAGCTGGGAAGCACTCCTGTTGTAAACTAACATCAACCCTGCTATGACCCTCTCAAGATGCCAGAGGTCCCACTCCTACTGCTTGTCATTCAGAGTTAGCTCACACGTGGCTTTTGGTATTTGCACTGAGATTTTGACACCTGATTAGGCAATAATATGGCTTCTTTTAGTGTCATCAACCTGTAAGAAAAAAAAGAGGATGCAAATATTATACTAAAAGAGAGAAAAGCTATTTCATTAGCATTCACAGATTACTTAGTGTTTACAAAGCACTTATCAAATTGACCAATTAATAGCAATTAGAACCTCAAGGTGACTCAGGTAAAGCAATCATTTCTTGGCAGGCAAGAAAACTACAGCATGACAAACACAATAAAAGCCTGATCACAGGTAGTATAAAATTGCCTCTGAGACCTCTTACTGTATCCAGAATCAACCTACAAATTTTTATATAAAATAGTTCATTAACTTAAGATGATAGAATCAAGAACCACAGCATCACTCACGTGGGAAGGGACCTCAGGATGTCTCTATATCAACCTCGTGCTCAAAGCAGGATCAGTGATGGAACCAGACTGGGCTACTTAAGGTTTTATGCAGTCAGGATGGATTTAAGGCTTTCTCCAGTCAGAATGGGGCAGTCAAGACCTCCAATGAAGTCTCCTGCTTTAAGTCACAGCTTGCCAGTCCACCTTTAGAACCTAAAAACTCTACCTGGAAAAACACAGACCTATAGCTTCAGAAGATATTAGAGGATGAAACTAAAGAATTGCTGACCAGTGAGCTCTATGTGAGTTTGATAACAAATGCATGTCTAAACAACGTGACCGTGACATGGTAGATCTAACCAACTTGCTTCCACATAAGGGAGACCGGGGCTTTGAATTCAAATATATAAATTCATTTATTCATTTAGTTTGGAAAAGACCTTTAAGATCATCAAGTTCAACTGTAAACCTAGCACTGCCAAGTCCACCACTAAACCACGTCCCCAAGCGCCACATCTACACGTAAACGGATGCGTCAATTAAATATTTCATGAAGAAGAATCAAATGACCATCAACATTTTATCTTTGTAAAAATCTCAAAGTGTAGGCAATGCCACTATAGATCAAAGCTAGCTAATCCCAAAAGAAGAACAACTTGTTTCCTCACAGCAGAATGTTAATTGTGGAGTATTTCACTATCCCAATTTGCTGTGCTTCTTGGGGGAAGGTACAGATTTTGTTACAGACTGTTTAGTTTTGAGGAAACCCCCAAAAATTACGGAAATTACAAAGGGCTAAACCAAAATACATCACAACATATGATGCTCCTATATCCATAAGATCTTAAGATAAAATTTATTCTAAGATAAAATTTCAGCAAGGGAGAAACTGTAAAGGAATCAATTTAACCAGATTAATGAATTAATGCAGAAGTAACTTAAGAAAACACTACTGAGACCAAAAATTCTGAGACTAAGACACAGTTGACTGCATCACCTAAGGTTCTGAGACAGGAAATCATATTTTGCTGAGACTAAGCTACTTTCATAAAAACAAACACGTCTGCCCTGTCCCCTCCGCCTCCCCCAAACAGTGTATGAAGAATATGGTGTTGTAACTCTCTGAAAATATTTTGACTTTATTACACTAACTAGTCAACTGATTATTTCCAGATGAACACTGAACATTACTCTCACACACAGCTCATTATTCTACCACAAAGCAAGCAGACTTTACGATATCATGATAGCAGATAACTGCACATTACGTGCAAGTGAGAAACCCCACAGCTCTTGTATACAATATTACATTTTGTAAGGAAATATGCCAAGAGGTATTCTAACAAGATGGAGATTTCCGTTATTGTCAGAATGATTGTAGCAGGCCGTGCTGCCATCCAGCGAGACCTGGACAGGCTGGAGAGCTGGGCGAGGAAGAACCTCATGAGGTTCAATAGGGA
>JAOTQQ010000001.1:82112585-82147405 GCA_026546715.1 Gallinago undulata | reverse complement strand
GTTGGACTAGATGATCTCTATGGTCCCTTCCAACTCCAAAAATTCAGTGAAATTCAGTGAAATTCAGTGAAATACTAGAGAAACAACATCTATACTATCGGGAACAGTTGTGCACTCAGAAGCTTTTGAGAGACAGGAGAAGATAGATGCCTCAACCAGCTGAAAATTTAGCAAAGGATGTCGCTTTAGCTCAGGAAATACAAGCAACGTGAACCCCTGATCTGAAAAACGATATTATTTCTACAGTTACGCCACCTAGTATTTGCATAGTAAAAGCTGGAAATGATGAAGAATAGTTGCAGGTATAGATAGGCTTTTATTAATAAGAAAAAAACAAAAACCACCCAGAAACTTGTCTTTAAGAGGAGAGGGAAGCTTCAGACATTGACTGGAACATCAGCACTAATGATTATAAAAAGCAAGCAAAAACACTTGCAAAAAAACCAAACCAACCCTTAAAGAACCCATAACAGAAGCATTTTAAGCTCAGGTAGAATGAAAATAACATTTCTATAGCTGAAATTTCCATACCTAATTGCAGTTTGCCAAAGTAAATGGTTGGAGCTTGATGGCATATTATATAAATATCTTGCAGTCTGTCCACCAGAGAACAAAGGGGTTTAGTGATGGGCTTTTGACTGATTCTATTAATGCCAGATTTTGCTTTTGAAGGCAAAATCATTCATAGAGGTCCACTGAATAACAGTCTCAAACACGTTTATTATGGGATGCAACAGATAAACCAGCCAGCAAGATGCTGTTGCATGTACAGCTTGTTAATTCTACAGAAAGAAGAACTTGCACTTTGCTGCAAGAAGCAGGACATACCTAAATTGAATTGCTTTTGTAGGTACACTTATTTAGACGCTTTTACTGACTTTAGAACATGTTCATGGGTTCTGATCCTCTGCAGTCACTAGGAAATCAGGTTTTTATAAGGGCAGAGTGTTAGAAGGGCAGATGGTTAGCAAACAGAAAATAAGAGTCCCGAGGAATAAGCAAAAGAAACAAATTACTAACAAATTGCAACATTAATTGGTTGTGCGTAGAAATGAGAAACCTGTCCTCTTCTTGCTATCCATCCGGAATGTGCATTAAAGACAGCAGGTTTTGCTTTCAAAGGAACCTATTCTGGTTAAGGGTACGATCTCAAGAGATTTATACAAACCACCTTCAAATTCTGTTTTAAAAATAACCAAGGACTTGCTAGACAAGATTACTGCTCAATTGGCAGATTAAAAATTAATATCCACTTTCCTACTGTCTGCAGAGAATACTTTTTGGAGGTTAAATTAAAGAATGATCTTTTATCTTGTATAGATACTCAGATTTTTGAGGAAAGTTAGAAAACTCATATAGATTATTTTATTCTTCTGGGAGCTACAAATCTCTACCTAAAGAGAAATTATTTCACGCACCAGTCTATGCCTCTGTCATGTATTTCTGAACAGCGCCACTGAAAAAAGTCTGTTTGGAACATGCTCCTAACACACACAGAAAGCTGGAGTTTCTTCTATTACTAATGAATCTGGTAACAAATACATTACTAAAAGAAAACTAAAATGTTTATCAAATGTTCACAAAGTGGGAAGCTTCTCCTTTTTCGTTGGCGTGAAATACTTGAAGTCTAAGATGCCCAATGGAACTAAGGGGAAAATATTTCAGACTGGTGAGAACTGGAGCAGTAGATGTAAAGGGCCTAAAATTGGAGAGCTTACAGCAGGGAAGTGACTGCTCAAATTTCTACAAGAAAGCCAAAAGCTTTTTTTCTTAGATGATGAATCAGTATTTTTGACATGTTTTCAAGAGAAACTGATAGTCCTGGTCCTGTGGGGTGTTCAGGAAACTAGAACCTCCCAGATCACTTTTGTAAACAACCAGGACTATGTATCAGCCAGCGGAAAGCAGTTCCTTTCTTCCAGTTTTGCCTTCTTCCAAGTCTTGCCTTCAATCTAATCCTTGGCTTCAATCTAATTATCCTCATCAACTTATCCCTGCACCTCTGCCAGTTTTACTGCATCCTCTTTGAAGCTGAGAGACTAGAACTGCTCGAAGTGCACAAGATGCAGAGGCACCTTAGCTCCCCACACTGCTATAAGAACCTTGCCCGTTTTGTTCTCTTTTCCTAAAATACTGAATATTGGCTTTTTGTCTGCTATTGAGCACTGCAGTGACATTTCCCAGGAACTATTATAAATGCAAGTTTTCATTCTCAAGCAGTAATAAATCACCTCACAGCTTTTCACGTTAAGCATGCAGTTGGACTTTCCCCCCTTCCAGTCCCAATATGCATCATCTTACATTTCGCTGAGAAATAATCATTCAGTCCTATAAGATCTTTGTGCAATTCTTCAGTCTGGCCTCAGTTTTCTACTCCAAATCACCACCTTGGCAGCAAAGTTGACCATACCACTATTCGACCATTTCCCAATTCTACACAATTTATTTGTATAATTTAGAACATGGATCGTTAGCACACGTCCTCTATGGCCTACAGCCCCATTTATTTGTAGTCTCCATTTCCTGCCTTCTAACCAATTTCTCCAGGTAAACAGAGAGAGAATCCTCCATGCCATGGCTGCTTAGTTCAACAGCTATTAGTGATGAACACTGCCAAGTATTTTTTGAAAAGCTATGTATATAACCACCATATCTCCCATGCTCTCATGCCTGTTGACTCTTTCAGGTATCTTCCATAGCTTTATGCATCATGACATCATTAAAAATATACTGGGAAGTCTCAGGTATCTGTGTGCTCAATAATTCTATTCCCTGTCTAGTTTCTGTTAATTTGCACAGTTCCTTCACCAGGTGCAGGGGTCTGCCATCCTTTGATCTCCCCTTGAACCTCTTTCAAAAACTGATGTCTTTAATTAGGCACCTAGTCCTCTGGTAACAAAGCAGCAAATATGAATGGATCAAGAATCCAAATCTCAGAGCAAACTAAGAGTTAACTGTTTCAAGTCTCAGGTATTACAGTATTGTATGTAGATGGTCTATGTCTTAATGGAACACACCACAAGAGGGTACTCATCAATTCCAAGTAGGTCACATTGTGTATCAATGACTCAATACCAATAATTCTGAAATGCAACATTCTGAAGCATTGACATAATCAAAAACCCTCTATGTTAAAAGAACACATTGGTATTTATTCTACAGAGTTGCTCTGAGAAACACAGAAGGGACTACAGCAGAAATTATGCAAAGATGACTAACAGTAGAATTTTTACTATATTTATTAAGCAGGTGTTCTTGTCTTCCCACCAGTCTTCATAGCTGCAGAATATACATTATCACTTGTACAACGGATCTTAAGTAGAGGTCTCTTCCATTTAGCCATAATTCATAATTTTTGCTACCAAAATTTCCATAGTACAGGAATAAATGGCACACCAAACACAAAATTAAAATAGTAGCAAAGTCAATCCGATACCATGGAGCCTTTATATTTACCCAGTTCTAAAGGTAGGTAATTTACCTAGTGTTTTGCTCTTTTTTGTTTAGCTGATTGTATCAGGAAAGTGAAATATTTCCTTGTTTTCTTGATTTAATTTTGTATTTATGAATTTTAAATATTGCAAATGTGCTAGTTCATCGTTGAAAGACAAACTGTTCTCACAATGGTCTGGATAAAAAGATATCTTTAATAATGAAGACCTTGAATTTTTAACATGCTTCCAATGATGCACACGTGCTAGAGAATTCTGTAATGGCTACAAATTGAATAAATTGATTAATTTTCAAAATATTCTCAAACACACAAATTTGCATTCCTCAGCAGCAGCACGTTTTAAGTGACCAACCAAAAGAACCTACCCAGGACACGTAGGTGGAATAGCACACCATCCACACTGAAGGAGCTTTATTTTCATCCTTCTGTCTAAGCAAAATTAATACATCAAACCACAAAGCTTCTCATAAGCATAAATTAAAGATTTACAAATGTAAAATGAGCTTTCTACAATCATGCTGACATGTTGGGACACAACTGTGCACAGCCACTCCTAACTTGCCTGAGCTGGTGAAAGGGCTAATTGCATGACTTTCATTCTAACGTATCCATTGAAAATGAGTTTACCAACAGGCTGGATCAAAAGGAGTCCATCCTTACTTCACACAGATTTCACTCATTAAGTAAAAATGAGATAAGCATTAAAGAAGTGCAGTGAAACTAATTTAAAACCAACTTAACTGTTCTCAACATGCTGAATTACATTTGAGTATCCAGAACAGAGAATTACAAATAGCGTGCAAACAAAATTACTTAATAAATGATGTATGTATACATATATAATCACATTTATATACACACAAACTTACAGATAAAATGTGTGTGCATATATATATTTTTTTACACACACTCTGTGGGGGGTGTTATCTTAAATACTGAGTAAGATAGGTCATAATACTTAATTATGTTTCGTTTTTATTGGGATCAAAGTGAGGAGCAGGGAGCTACAAAATACAATGCAAAATTCTTAACACAACAGACATTTATTACTAAAAACTGACGCCCTAACCAACTAGAATTCCAAGTAAATTTGACCAAGAAAACAAATGGAATGTAAAGTGTAAGCAATAATGAAATTGTTCTAAATTAGGTTTAGATGCTGAAAAAACAAGAAGTCACACAAAGGCAGCCTATTTGGCTAAATCAGAAACATTTACAAAAAAATAAATGAGGTTAGCATTGGAAGCTTTATGAATAGTAACTATGAAAGGAGGAGTTATGTAGCATGAAAAGACTTCTACATGTTGAAGTATTTCTTCTGCACAGCTCTTTTCTCAATAACCACACAAAATAGAACTCAGGTAAAAGGACACTCACTATTTTTAACTTGATTTCTTAAGAGAATAGGGCTTACGCAATCTTGCTGTCTGTACATCTGTCATTTGCCGCATTTTGAATCTATTCTCTGATTTCAAACCTGATTTTACAGAGTTAGAGTAACCAGATACTTGAGACCTCTACTTTTTGTCGGGGGAAAAAAAAAATAAGAAAAGAAAATAAATATCTGTGGTGAGGTAAGGTAGACAGACACAAATTAGCATCCCAACTGATAGGAAACCAGTTATAATCCAACCCTTTATTCATTCAGAGGGGCAGCATTTGGCATGCAGGTAGCTCTAAACTAGGCACAGAACATTGCAACTCATGCAGTCAAAGAGGAAGATAAGAGGGCATCAACAGCAACACGTGTATGAGGAGCAGAGGGTGGTGTAAGGGGATGTAGGTCAAAAAAACATAGGAAACCGTTAGTTTTGCTCCTTATAAAACAACCTCTTATTTTTCAACATTATTAGCAACCTCTTGAGAATCATCCAGAGACCATGATGAAAATACACTTTAATCACATCTCTTGGCACATTTCTGAATGTGTTTCCAAAATTGCCTCCGCTAATATTAAATACATTATCTTCCTACCTCTCCTTTTAAAGAGGCAACATACTAGAAGTCATATTTTAAAAGAGGTCACATTGGAAGTTTTGCTGAAAGCCACAGTTAAGTTCACTGGCAAAAGAATTCAAGTCAGCATGTCCCCAGCTTCCCAACTGGGACCTTGTTACTCACTTGTGCAAACCAGCTAAACTTCACAGCAACTCGCTCTGCAGGTGTCAGATGGAGCAAGTGATCTTCAACTGTGGTCTCTATGTTCCCTGGATGCCCATTTCACAACAACTTTTGCTTAAATGGCTTTCTCCACTTTTTCATTTTACCAGAAAGCCATGACAAGCAGGAACGGAAGAAAACTTTTGCTGTGTCAAAAACAGCTTCTCAGAAAGTAGGAAGACACCTCCTCGCTCTCCTGTCTCATTAACCATAACAGCTTTTAAACAGCACAAGAAGTAGGCAAGCAGCTTCAGTCACTTCATGACTTCAGCTTATTTGTGAACACCAAACCTCCTTTGAGCTGAATTAAGTCTATGTACAATTAGCACTGATTACATAACTGTGTATCACAGTAAATACAGAACAAGTAGTAGATCAAAAGCCCCAGAGAACTCAGATTTTCCAGTCTATCTTTGAAGCCTAGAACATAAAAATTATTTCACTCTTAAGTTTACTTCACTGTACTTGTGCAACATACTGGAGAAGCTCTCTTCCAGCTGCAAGGCTTAGTCAACAAATATCATCCTATCACAGAATGACTGACGTTGGAAGGGACCTCTGGAGGTCATCTGGCCCAACCTCCCTGCTCAAGCAGGGTAATCTGGAGCAGGTTGCCCAGGACCCTGTCATCTGACAAATATCTCTAAGGAAGGAGACTCTACAACCTACCTGGGCTGCAGTGATTGGTCACCCCCAGAGTAAACAAGGGTTTTCAGTGTTCAGATGGAGCCTCCTATGTTTCCAGTTGTGCCCATTGTCTCTTGTCCTGTCACTAGGCCCCACTGACAAGAGCTTGGCTGCCTCCTCTTTGCACCCTCCCTTCAGGTGTTTATTGTGCATTGGTAAGGTTCCCCTGAGCATTCTCATGTCCAGGGCAAACAGTCCCAGCTCTCTCAACCTTTCTTCAGATGAGAGACGCTCCAGTCCCCTAACCACCTTTGAGGGACTCTCTCCAATATGCCCATGTCTCTCGCAGTGGGGAGACCAGAAATGGACACAGCACTCCAGGCATGGCCTCAACAGTGCTGAGTAGAGGGAAAGTATCATCTCCTTCGACCTGCTACCAATACTTTGTCTAACCCAGCCCAGGATGCAATTCACCTTGTTTGCTACTAGGGCACACTGCTGACTCACATTCAACTTGGTGTTCACCGGGACAGGACTTCCAAGTCCTTTTCTACCAAGCAGCTTTCCAGATGGTTGACCTCCAGCATCCATTGGTGCATGGGGTTGTTCCTCTCCAGGTGTAGGACTTCACACTCCCGCTTCTGATGAAGTTCCTATCAACCCATTTCTCCGGCCAGTCATCCCTCTGGGTGGAAGCACAATGTTCTGGCATTATCAGCCACTCCTCCCAGTTTTACTGTCAGCAAACTTGCTGAGGATATATTCTGTTCCATCATCCAGATCATTAATGAAAATTTTGAACAGAATCGGATCCAGGATTAACCCCTGGGGTACATCATTAGTCATGTGCCTCCAAACAGACATCAAGCAAATGATCATGACTCTCTGGGCCTAGCCATTCAGCCCATTTTCAACCCACTTCATTGTCTGCTTGTCCAGCTCATACTTCATCAGCTTCTCTATAAGAATTTTATGGGAGACAGTGCCAAAAGTCTTGCTAGACAGTACCTACTGTTCACCCCTCATCTACTAAGCCAGTCATTTCATTGTACAAATTTACCAAGCAGGTCAACCATGACTCCCCCTTTTTCAATCCACACCAGCTACTCCCAATCACCTTCTTCTTGTTCATGGGCCTGGGAATAGTTTCCAGGATTAGCTGCTCCATCACCTTCCCAGGGAGTGATGTAAGGCTGACCAGCCTGTACTTCCTATATCCTTCGTGAAGACAGGAATGACACTGGCTACCCTCCAATCTTTAGGCACTTCTCCCAATCACCATGATCATTTGAAGATTATAAAGAGGTCTCGCAATGACATCTGCCAAGCTCCACCAGCATTCCTGTGTACATCTTATCATGGCCCACAGACTTATGTGTTAGTTTGCTTAAGTATTCCTTCACCTGATCCTGTTCCACTAAGGGTAAATCTTTCTTGCTCCAGTCTTTCTCAGTGATTACCAGGGCCTAGGATTCCCGAAGGCCAGCCATACCAGTCCAGAACAAGGGAAAAAAAGATGATCAGCTTCTTCCATGTCCTCTGTGATAAGGTTCACTGTCTTACTCAGCAACAGGCCCACATATTATTGAACCTTCCTTTTGTCACCTCTGTATTTAAAGAAGCCCTTCATGTTGCCTTTGACATCCCTTGCCAGATTCCTTGCAGTTGGGCTTTGGCTTTCCCAATTCCATCTCTGCAAGCTCAGATTGTATCTCTGTATTCCCCCAGGTTAACTGTCCGTTTCCACCTTCTGTATACTTCCTTTTCGTGCTTGAGTTTTTAAAGAGCTCCTGGCATTTTTTTGTCTAATTTCCTGATGGTTGCTCTTGAGCTTGATGGATGCAATGCTTCAGTATTAACTGGCTTTCTTGGGTCCCAATTCCCTCCAGGGCCTTATCCTAAGGGACTCCACCAAGCAGATTTTTGAAGAGGCCAAAGTCCACTCTCCTGAAGTGGTTGTGAGCCTGCTAAACTCCACTATCTCATGACCTCTACAGCCATGGCTGCCGTCAAACTTCACATCACCAACAAACCCCTCCTTCTTTCTAAGTATAAGGTCTAGCAGAGCACCTCTCCTTGTTGGCTGCACTATCTTTTGAAGGAGTAAGTTATCATCATTGTACTGCAGGAAACTCTTGAATTCCTTATACCCTGCCGTGTTGTGCCTGCAGGAGACACTGAGCCGGTTGAAGTCCCCCATGAAGAACAGGACTTGCAAACACGATGCTCCTCCAATCTGCCTGTAGATGGTCTCATTCACTTGTTATGCCTGGCCAGGACCTATAGCAGACGCACACTACAATGTCACCCATACTGATCTGCTGTTTAATCCTTATCCATAAGCTCTCAGCTGGTTCATCATCCATCCCCAGGCAGAGCTCCAGGCACTCCAGCTGCTCTCACATAAAAGGGGGTAACTTTACCCCCCTGTCTTCCTGGACCATTCCTCCACTGCAACACTCCAGTCACGCAAGCCATCCCACCACATCTCCGTGATGCCAAAAAGATCACAGCCTTGCAAATGCACACAGATCTCTGACTCATGTTTAAGCCCCACACTGCATGTATTATTGTACAGGCACCTCAGAGAGGTACCCTGGCATGCTGATTTCCCAAAATATTTTAGGGATTTCTTCATAATGGTGCCTATAGGCACTTGCTTACTGCAAATGCTAGACGTGAACCTGCTTAAGCCCTGTCTTGCTGATTTTGAGATGCCTTTCTGCCTCATCACGACAGGCCCTTTGCTCATCCACCCTGTCAGTCACTCCTTCACAGGGCTGCTGGTCACTTTCTCCCTCCACCATCATTCCCAGTTCAAAGCCCTCCTGAGGAGATCAGCCATCCTGCTGGCAAAGACACATTTGTCCTGCCTTGGTGCAGTGGATCCCATCTCTCTCAGGCAGACCCTGCAACAAGGTCCCAAGGCTGTAGAACCCAAAACCCTGTTGCCAACACCAGCTCCACAACCACCTCTTGGCATGCATTGCCTCCTCCTCCTCACACCCTTTCCCAAGCAGACCACTACCCAGACCATCAAGTCCTCGACACTCATTCCCAAAGCTCTGTGGTCAATACATAAGCAAAACTGATATTGCATGTAATCCAATACCTACTAACTTATAAGTAAACCTTACATATCCATAATTTCAATATTTCTCAGAGCAAACACCTATGGACTTCAACAATCCAAGAACTCAGAGCAAACATTTCAATGTTTAGAACAAGGTATACAGAGAATATCCTGCATGGGATTAGTACCATTATTTTAACAAGTATTCAAAATGAACACTACCAGTAAGGTAATATTGTGAAATCTTAGGCTGAAATGAAAAACTTGAACCCTGTGTAAGGTGGAAAAGAATAATAAAAATTTCCTTATTTGACTGGTAAAATTTAACTTCCCAAGGAAACAAAACTCATTAAAAAAAAAGAGCACTATAATGATTACACTAAAACTGCAGAAAAAATAATGTTCTGAATACCATTTAGAGGACGTAATAATGGAAATTAAGTGCCAAAAGTTCCAAGTGCTCATGCAATTTATATCTAATTTATCTTGGAAAGGAAGCTAATGACTTCCAAAAGATGAGTTTTGTTCTTAATTTCTTTGCATTAACCACAATAAAAAGACATCTTGTATAATTTTCCAAAAAGTTTTTAAGTTACATCTAATCTCTTATAAGAGCATTTTATCATCTTTTACTTAGTATGAAAAAAATCACTAAGTTTTTATTAAAACTTAAAGTGTAGCATCAAGGATAATTTTCAAGGATAATTTTCAGAGGCATTTATTCTTAAAATACCAGTTAATTAAAAAACACAGCATTTTTTTTTAAAGCCAGAAGCACAAGCTAATATACTAGGGAAGTGCTACAAAGCACGTACAGTAAGTAGGTGGAAAATTTTTACTTCTCAAAGTTGTTACTGCGCCTCTAAAATAATCAAGGAAACTCATAAATGGTCCTCACTGAAATAACTGAATTAATAGCTCATTAGAAGAATATAGACAAATTATACAATTCTGTTGAGTTAGTTACAATTGAGACTACAACACTAAATATAGCTATCAGAACCAAAAGACCCATAAAAACGAAAGCCAAGAGATGCACATTCTTATTCCACAGCCTTAAGCTGCCCTCTCTATGCTCAGCAAATGTTCTATTAGATAGAGCTTTGAAATACTTTGCAAAGATCTCAATAGCATTATACAACTTCTACTTTTACATGTACTTTTAAAAAAAAAAGTATTTTTAAAATATTTAAGTACTGCAAAACCACTTTTTATACAAAGATCTGTTAGAAAAAGATTCATCTAGTTTTCTTTTGAAAGAGAAAGCAGTTATAAATTTTCTGCAAAAATGACAGAAATTAGATCCCATGTCAAAGTTTTCCAGTCTTTTTCCCAGCTCTGGATAGCCATTGAAGTGTTACGGATTGGCCCCAGTCAGCCCAATTCTACATATTTTTTCCACCATTTGATACTAGGTGAAATAGGCTGTATAAATTCTTTAGTATAAATCAATAAAATAAATTCACTTCATTTAGTCTAAAACTATTCTGTGAAAATAAAGTTCCCCAAATATACAACAGGACACTTCAGATTGAACCAAGGCACAAGTCAAATGCCTTCTTAGGACCACCTGGAATTTTGTAGCCAGATATGCAGCCTCTGAAGAGCTAGGAGCTTCCCTGCACTATTTTTTCGTTCTCAATCCAAGCAACCATAATGTATTGCAAGTCACAAGTGCTACATAAACTAGGTGTAGATCTATGTTAGAGATATTGTCTCCTGAAACTTGTTCTTTTTTTGCTAAGTCTCTAGCTCATCTATGAAAACCATTTTTATCAGTCTACACTGGTTACAAAAAGCAGTGAGAGAATATGTAGTGATGATCATAGCGTATTTCAAAATGCACTGTGCATCTCTGGAATCACTGCAGCCTTCTGTGATAAATCTGATGCTGTCAAAAACAGGTTTCGGGCAAAATATCATTCATCTGACGCTGTCGATACATACGTGTTTTATCTCAGCCACATTATATTCATAGCAATAGAGCAGATGCCAAAATCCAGTAGACAGAGGCCAAACAAAAATGACAATGTACCAACAATAGGCTCTGCAGCATTACCACTAGCAGACCTTCCACTCCCTTATTCTATGCATCTCGCTGTAGAAGTGATATTCTGCTGTCCTGCAGCAAAGAATTTGAAGATTCTGGAGATCACTTGGTAGCGAACAGTACTAACAAGACTGACTCAATGAAGACAGGTCACACAGAGACAGAAAGCAGAGTCGTGCGTGTACTGATCCTGGGCTGTTCAAGCACAGCGGTCACACTGTTGAAGACTGCTCGGACCAAAGGTATGATTATCCTAACTGAAGTATTGACCAACCTAATATTTAGTCCCATAAAATCTTTGGTCTGGCTGTGAAACGCTACACTTCAGAAATCACAACAGGAGCTGTCAACAAGTTACACAATAAAAAAAAAACCACACAAAATCAGCCTTTCAGCATGACTCACACGTAGGCTGATCCCCAAGAAAATGAGAAAGCCTTTTACAGCATGAGATTTGTAGCAACTGCAACTAAGGATCACCTGAGCTATTAAACTGCCTCAGATTCCTTACTCACAAATTGTTATACCTTCAGGTTCAGAACAACAAGAATTGTCCAAACTTTACTACTTATTTATCTCACTAAGAAAATGGCCATTCTTTATTAACCTACAGCTTCTCATGGCCTCTCAGTCTATCTTCTGAGACAACAACCTTGGAAATGCAAATACTAATTTCAACCCTCCCTCCAATTCCGGGCTTGACCTATAGGAACGTCAGCTGGTTTCTTCCAGCTAATTCCTCACTTTTAGCTGTGCTCTGTACTTTCACATTACTTGAACTCATTTTTATTCTAGCCATTAAATCCATCAGTGGCAAATCCAAAGGCATTTAAATACAGTAAGATTTAAAAATTAAGAAGTGTTGACAACTAGATGACCATACCATTCACAGTTCATCTTCACCATACAGAAGACATTTTGAAAAGCAAGATTCTCATATATTCTCACTGAAAACGTTTGAGGACACAGTTTTAATTTAAAAAGCGATAGAGCCTTTTGAAATCCACAATTTGGTGCTGTCCTTTGGGCAACAACCCTAAGCAAGCAGAATCAAGGGAATCCAATATCCCACACAAAACTTCTGAGTCAGAAGTGCTTCTGCAGTAGTCACTAACAGAACAGGCACACCTTCCAGGGAAGGATTTGCTATTTGAGAGATTGAAATAACGATACAAGTTCCATGATGTATCACTCACGCATCATAAGCAGTTGAGTTCAACGTTTGATAAAAGCGGATTTCATCTAGTCATCATTAGTAGTCACAAGTGATACACCAACTTGGGTGAGCCACCCACAGCGTGGCACACACTGCAGCAGCAACTCCTCCCCACTATGAGGGCAGGTGTATGACTGACTTATTTTTGTCTGGTTTTATGAGCTAACTAAACTCAGAATACAATTTAAAAGAAGATTTAGCTGCTGTAACTGCTAAGTGTTGTGGTCCTCGTTCTTTAATCACAGCTTGTCTACCTCTGGCCTGAACCATTCCTCCTTGCTAACCCGCTTTTTAGGTATAAAACTAATCAGATTGGAAAAAAAAAAAAACAACACTAAAATCTTTCTGCCATGCTTGTTTGAAGTATAGACTCAGAAAAGTATCTGGCAATAGTAATAGAAAACTGGCATCACCAGGGGAAAAAAAGAAGGCAATGAATCTCATGGTAAACCAGGAGCAGAAAGAATAAGACCAGAAAGAGCCACAGCACAGGCTGTCACAGAACCAAAAGCCTAAGCCAACATCTTAGTTCAAATGTAACACAGATAAATGAGGCAATCTACTTAAACAAGCTCCTAGGTTTTTTTTACACCAATTTAAAACTTTATTTGAAAAGCATGTGATAGTTTGGTTAATTTGCGAATTTTAGCAACAGGTCATTATTTTTTTCCCTATCTTTTCAAATAATTTTTAAAATGTTTAAAAGCATCTTATGACACTAACGTATTTTAGTCTTTGAATGGAACCTGACAAAGTTGGGCTCTGTTTTAAAAATGCACTTGTTGCTTTCTACGTGTTAATGATAAACACATACCCTTAAGTTGAAGAAATCCTTAAAATACCTTTTAAATTTTAAATGTTATCCAGTGAAATATTAACACTCCAACACCAGGAAAAAACCCCATGCAATAACGCTGATGTTCATTGATACATGATGTACATTTTTGACTTACTGTTTATTTAAAAGATTTGTAGTTCTGGGTTTTTTTCTTTTTAATATAAATCACAACAACAACTAAACGCCATATAAATTAACTGCTATTAGACACAAGAATGGGTAAGGACCACATCATCGTTATCATCTTTACCTCTTTAATTTTGTTCCTCTTCTCTCGGATATCCGGGTCTGCTGGTTCTCCACTGTTTATCCCTATCAGGTTTGGTAAAGGAACGGGGGGCAGTGGCTTGCTGTCTTTCTTTTTCAACTCTTGCACTACTTTGTTCTTTTCTGTCTGAATCTCAGCTTGAATCTCATCACGTGATTTCTTCAATTTCTCCTTAGCCTCTTCCAGAGCCTTTTCATGATCTGCTCGGATCTTATTTCTCAGACGTTCCTCTTCTTCTCTAGAGACACAAATGCTGGTCAGCATCTCATTACTAAAAATACATTGCTTATAAACAAACTGCGGCTTCAAAACAGAAGCCACATCCACTTTGTTCACTCTAAGCAATTCTAATTCAGTAAACTTGTCTGAATCTTTATGTTACTTGACAATCCTACACTATTTTAGCCATGAACACACACACCAGCAACACTACAGTAGGGCAGTTTATCATGGGGGTTTTCTAGATTATCTCTCAGCATCTTCGCTTTCTACATAAAAGTTTAGAAAGGAAAAGCCCTACACCCTGTACTTCGACTACAGGATGCGTGCACAGGCACATCTAGCAATCATTCAGTTTTAAAAAGAACAAACAAAAAAAAAAAACCCAGAAGGGCTCTTCCTCACCTTCTGCACAATAATGCATGATACACAACTTGTCAAGATCTGAAGTACTCAAAAACAAAAAATCACAGACACCCCTTTTATTAACCAATGAGGTGTGAGCTGCAAGAGCTGCAAACCCCACCACAGCACGTTTTGTCTTGAACTCAGAACTCACTGTTCCAGTCAGTATGGCCCATAATCCCACAAGTTAAATGCAGAGTTAATTATAAAGCCATTTATGAACATAAGAGCTTATCCTAAAACATGGTTTTAAAACTCACTATCAACAAAATCAACATCATCTTGGTTGTAAGCACAATCTTCCATCACGATCTTTAACAATCAGTAAAAGTTTTGACATTCACACACAAAACAAGGAGTACTATTTTAAAGCCTGACTTAAACAAGAGGTTATTCTAACAAGAGACAAGAATGGACCACTCGAGTCCTAAAATATTTCAAGGCATCAGAAAGAGATACATCAAACTCGTTATAAAACAACCTTTTCAAGCTTCTTTAAAATATAGACTTGCTGCTCAATGACTAATGTAAGCCAAAATAGTTGCAGGGATTTAAAACAAGCCTTAGTTACAAAAAACAACATGCTCCCCCCTATTTTCTCCCTGAGGCAAAAATACTTTTGCCTCTAAGAGCATTAAGGAACAGTGGATAACTGAAAGGAAAGAAGACAAGCAGCAAGCCACGAAAGAAATATCAAGCTTAGACTAACTGCTTTTAGGAAGAATTGTGCTACTCAGCCCATATTATATGTCTTTTCCAGTATACTGAGAACATACCAAGGGAAAGGAGCAACCAATATTTGGTATGTGAGAATTAGAATAGAACAGTTCAGTTGGAAGGGACCTACAGTGATCATCTAGTCCAACTGCCATTACAAATAAACACCCCAGAGTTTACAGAAAAAGTAAACACAACGTTGACAACTTAACAAAACATTGACAAAAATACAAATATATCTACATATTTAAATTGGGATATTTTTCCTAAAACGCTTATTAAAAACATTTGCAAAGACTATGACAAACCAGTAACTTTTCCAGAAATTCAAACAAATTTCAAGTAACTCATAGGGGTGCTGTGTTGGAATATTTAAGGATACAAACAGGTCTTACTGAGCTTTGCAAGTATAACAGAAGTGTTTGTATTAGTCTCACAGATAAAGATTATGTCATGTCTGCTATAGAGCACTGCTTCACCTTTACAAAAAAGGTCAAAGAATGAATCTAATATGAATAACTTGCATAGAGCTGTGATACAATACTATCGGAGCAATCCCACCAGACGGGTTCATTTTGCGCAAGGTTTAGGACCAGTAGAGCCCTCTGCCTAAGGAAAGCTGATTCTCCAAGTCAAAGTGCAATAAATCAAGCTTTTAGCTCCAGAAATTCACAGTTCAAACCCACAGTGCAGTAGCCCTGGCTGTCATCTCAAACATCCAGCATATTTTTAAGTTAAAATTTATACATCTCTGCCCCATTCTTTAGCTTGGACTCAAAAGCTCAAAGAGATACTTTTTTTTAGGCATATGTTTTGTTCTCAATTTGACAAAGCCTAACATCACTTCATGTCGTGCAGAAACTAACTTTCCAGGCCAACATGCATAGCAAGCAGTGGGAAACCATGGCAATGTAACATAAACGTTCTCAGCAAAACACGTTGTTACACAAAGAGTGTTTTATTAGCCCTTACGTTTTTCTTAAGTGCTATTAGGCCGGCATTTTAAAAAAAGTTACAGCAGCATTATTATTAGCTTTTGATATTTCAGTACCAAAAAATGCAATGTTTTAACAGATGGACTGACTGAAAGACATTCCAACTGAAATTCCTTAGTCACTTTTCCCAATATGACCCATGTCACGCATATTTCCCCCAAACAATAAAAAGGACTGAGCTCTGCACTTTGACTATCAAATCCAAGCTCATTAACACTGTTGAACAGTAACAGCCCTTCTCTCCCTCGACTGCAGAGCAAAGAAACAACTTTCAAATTGGCAAAAGACTAGTCTAAACAGAGGGAAAAAAAAATATCAATTAGGATTAACTTTTACTTCTACTATGACCTGCTTCTGGCGGAAATAACTTTCCTGTATTCCTGTAAAAGTCACTCACATTTCTATCAACTGAAAAATTTGAAACCATAGATCTGTAGTCCTGAAAGCTTTTCCAGGGCTCGCAGGGGGCTCTGCCTAATGTGATAAGATGCAGCTAAAGAGAATGAGGTCACCAGAACGAGACATCATTCCCCACAGCCATGTTCTCACCAAGAGACAGCACGCTGTACGGGAGCCAAAGAAATGGCTTACAGACAAATGAGAAATAGGAAGCGTTACTGAACGTTTAAGAATCAAAATACTTCAATGTGGGGATACTGTATTTTGGGGGCATGTTTCTCATCTTCAAAACTCAGTTTCTAGAGGAAAGTAAAGCCTTTACCTTCTGACTAGATGTATGAACATTTTGTTAATAGATATATAAATAGATATTTAAGGTCTTTTTGCAAAGGATCAACCATCCCTTAAAAGCTGATTTGTTTAGAAAAAATGGTGTAACAATTTATCTCAGACCTTAATAAAAAAATGTTCAAGGTATATTCATATTAACCTAATTTGAAGAGGATGCTTTATAATGAATGTGCTTTATTCATAAATAGAAATGGTTTTGGTGAAATCACAGTTAACATGCACATCCCCAAATACAAGCTGCCAGAGTGAAACAATGACTGTGTAGTTATAGTGAGTCTAACTCACTACAACGAGCCACTGGGGATGTGCTTTGTGCACCTTCAGGATTTTGCACCATCAAGACCAAGGGCCATGAAATCATAGAATGGTTAGAGTTGGAAGGGACCCCTAAAGGTCATCTTTTTCCACTCCCCTCCTCCCTGGCCATGGGCAGGGTCACCTCCCACTTGACCAGGTTGCTCAAAGCCCCATCCAGCCTGGTCTTGAACACCTCCAGGGATGGGGCATCCACAACTTCCCTGGGCAACCTGTTCCAGGGTCTCACCACCCTCAAAGGACAGAATTTTTTTCTTGCATCTAATCTAAATTTCCCCTCTTCCATTTTAAAACAGTTACCCCTTGTCCTGTCACCACACTTCCTGACAAAGAAGAGCCCCTCTCCAGCTCTTCTGTAGGTTCCCTTCAGATATTGGTAGGGCATTATAAGGTCTCCCCAGAGCCTTCTCTTCTCCAGGCTGAAGAACCCCAGCTCTCTCAGCCTGT
This sequence comes from Gallinago undulata, assembly GCA_026546715.1. Taxonomy (NCBI): domain Eukaryota; kingdom Metazoa; phylum Chordata; class Aves; order Charadriiformes; family Scolopacidae; genus Gallinago; species Gallinago undulata. The sequence goes on along the minus strand of JAOTQQ010000001.1, from coordinate 82,129,871 downwards.
CCTCACAGGGAAGGTGCTCCATCCCTCTGATCATCTTTGTGGCCCTCCTCTAGACCCATTCCAACAGATACACGTCCTTCCTGTGTTGAGGACTCCAGAGCTGGACACAGCACTCCACGTGGGGTCTCACAAGTGCAGAGCAGAGGGGCAGAATCACCTCCTGTGACCTGCTGGCCACAGTTCTCTTGATGCAGCCCAGGATGCGGTTGGCTTCCTGGGCTGCCATGCAGATTTTGCCTTTACGTTTACCTTTTCTTTAAATTTTCAGTCCCAGGTGCTGTATACAACAGCAATAATAAATGCTTCATCACTCTACCAGCTTCATCTATTTCTAGATTCAAAGTGCATGAAACAGCCATAAATTGGAAAACAAGTTTTGAATTCACGTCTGTTTACGCTGCAGGAACCACTATATAAACATACAAAAGCTGTTGATTTCTACAGCTCTATAATCCAATTAGTCATTAAGGAGGTTTGAATGACAGTCTACTTTCCCTCAGTCACTCAGCAGAATACCTAAGTGTCTGAAGAACGTACAGAGACTCAATAGAGATGAAAAATTCTAGCGCTAACTGTATGATCAGTTCCAAGTCTTTCAGGAAGTGACATTTTGAGACAAACATAAGAAAACAGTAAGATGAAGAGAAAGGTCAACAGGTATTTGAGGAAGTTTACAGGAGATAGTACAAAAGCTTCTTCTGCAGACGAGTATTCTCCACACAATTAGGAATGATGGACAGCATGAGCTACAAGAAATGTCATATTCTACATTCCAGCTGAAGACGTATTTTACCAAATATATTCCAAGTATATGATCCTAATGGAAGAAAAAAAAAAGTCATACACTTAAACACCAATACCATGTTTCTTCTAAATTCTTAAGCAACAAGTGAAAATACAGAATACAGTTAAGAGAATGAGAAGATTTGAACTGTGTGAGCAGCTCACACCCCCCCAAGTCATACCCAAACCCCAACAAGCTGCCCATAAGAGAGTCCGCAAGTTTAACGCACATAGATATCACTACATTCAAATACTCTGAATTAGAGACCTCAGAAAGGATCAATCTAAAAATATAAGATTGGAAAGAATCCCAGCGTAAACACTTATACTGAAATGTGTCAAACAGTTTCCCCATCCAACTACTCTCCCCCCACCCACCAAGCTTGTAGGCAACATAAGCAAACTCTCGAAACGTAAACCATTTTGAGTAAAATTTCAAAAACCTTACCTAACAGAAAGCTGCTGCTTTCCTCTTTGCAACCCCAACAGTTTATTCGAAAAATCCTAAAACACAGATTTTACCATGAAACTACAGCAACAGCTACTTTAAAACAAGTAATAATATTAAAAGAATCTGTGATTAGACTATTTTTGCCAGCAAGAGCCATAAATAGAGCTAACAATTAGAATCTAAAATGAGACAAGTGCAGGCCTAAAACAGGTGCAAGTTTTTTAAACAATCACCATAATTAACTATTGCAGCTGCTTATGCAGGAACGCTGTACACATTCTAAATTGTCCACTAGCTGTCTAAATGTCATTCAGAAAAGACCACAAATTATAACACTTGATAACCAGATAACCAATAGAAATCCAATGTGCTTTAATTATGCTTACGGCTACTAAGCTTCACTTGCCAAGACAATGACTTAAGGTAAGTCTGAGAAACTGAATTAAAAAATAATAAAAACAACAACAAAAAACCCCAAACAATCAACCAACCCCAAAAACGCTTTCAAACTTGTTCATAAGATTCAAGATCAAAAATAGAAATCAAAATTAAAAGGGAGTCAAGAAAGGAAAACTGGCCGCCAGCAATCGCTCTCTCAATAAAAAGCAGAGCATTGGGTCACCTTAGCAAAAGGACAAGCGTTTTGTTATCATTTCCAGCAGGATGGACAGACAAGAACTGTTAAAAGACTTAAGTATTCATGTAAGTCTGTCATCCAGATACAAAGCCCGTGCGGAAATTCTGAACTCTTGCCCTTTTGTCAAGTTTAGTCTTCAAGCAGAGGCTACTTTCAGAGACACAGTGAAACAAAAAGGTAGGCATTAATTAAAAAAAAATTAGTAAATAAGTCTTTTGAGAGTCAGTGCCTAGAAAACATTTCGCATGTTGACTACAAAAGCTGCTTTTTCCTTCCAGTCTTGCAGAATACATGATTTTGTAATACCTGCATGTATTACAAACCCATCACGTTTGCCTAATATATAGAGAAAATACGTTCATGATACACTAGGATACTGGATATATATCTACTGCCCCTCATTGCCCAAAAATCAACCCAAATTGCAAAAGATTCCTTGAGTGGTTTCTTTCAGACATAGGTGACAGTAGAATTTATTTCTAACAAGTCATTAGATTTGATTATGACATGAGTACTGCTCTTCAAACACAAGGAACGTGAGACACATGTCCTTACTCAAGTCCTCTTATGCCTCTCCATCCAGTTTCAGAAGTTCTTCCTCTTGCCAACATGCTTCATTTTGACCTTTTCAACATTCCTATTTCCTGACTTCCCTTACTATTATTTGTATACCCATCTAGGCTTCACTAGCTGCCTTCCTTAATCTTCTACAAAGGCTTGGCCACCACTCTGAACACCAGTCCTCTTACTTTCATCATTCAACTTCTTTGGACCATGCTATGGAGAGGAGAGCAGAGAATTAACTCACCAACACAGGCTCTCCTTTAATCCTCTCAAATTCCATTCCAACTTTCTTCCACTTCGGTGCAATAAATGATATCCTTAATTGATCTCTTTTGCAGCCAAATCTTAGACCAAGAATATGGGCCTTCAGCCACCACCATCACTTCTTTCAAAAACTCTCACCTCTACAATGGTAGTTCACAGATCCTATTCCAGATCTGTTCTCTTGTCTAAATCAAAACCTCACTCTGACTTTTCTTTGTAGATAGCTGGGTATCACCTTCAAGCGAAATGAACTGTAACTTAACTTTTAATCTTCCTCCCACACCTTTTGTTCAGCAGTGGAAACTTCCCCATTCCCCAGACTCTCAGTGTCTAGGCGTTCTTCCCATTTCCTAGAACTTGACTACATCAATTTTTTTCTGCTTAGTTTCCATGTATTTTAAATTCAGTCTTTCTTAACGCATATAGTTATAAGCCTTTAGAGCTTTTTCTTGCTCTGTTCATCCAGCAATTCTGTTATGAAGACAATTCACTTAACTACTTACATTGCCTTTCTTTTTTCCTGCAAAATCTAGAATTCATTCTATGTATTTTTCTAGGGACAACAGCAAGAAAACATGACCACTTCTAGATGTCCGATACATTAAATTCATGGATTTCCATGCTGATCATTAAAGGCCACTGCTGATTCTTACTGCTCAGTCTGTCTCTACCCAGTTGTTTTCCTTTGTCTTGTAATTTAGGCAGGGCCTTTGGAATGATGACAAACAAAACCTTTGGGGAATATATTTAGAGAGAATTTCAGAAACACGGATTGAACAGGCACAAAGAACTTGCAGACAGGAGTGGAGAGTTAAAGCACATCACTTATGCATGAAGAGCAAGCCCTCTGCAAAATTGACAGCCAAAAAAATCCTTACTATTGCTAGATACTTTTTATAAGATTTTTGGAACGTAGCTAGAACCCTCAGCATAAGGTAATACAGCCAACTAAACACTTTATTAATACAGTGCGTTATCATATAAGACATCTCTTGTTTTCTTTCACAACAACAGTAATAAGCACAACACATCTTCCAGTTACAAATAAAACAGTACAGATTCCACAATCAAACGTGGAACATGTATAACTTCTCAATGAGAAAAAAAAAAAAAGACATGCTGGCAAAGGGTCATCCTTCGGGAATTATTTGCTTCTTATATTATGAATGTTAACATGAACAGAATTGGGAAAGTTTTTTTTTTATCCTGAGATTCTGTTGAGTGCTGTGACCATTTAGCAAAGGCATTTGTTCCTGGTTTCTCTCTGCAGCAGCTGTGTAATCCCAAGCGTCAACTCAAAAAAGGGGGAGGACCCCAAGCTCCAGCTAATGGCTTTCTTGGGACCTGAAAGCCCTGTCATAGCCAGTACAGTCAGCTCAAGCTTTCCTAGTGAAGAGGGGCAAGTGTTTTCTACAAATACTGCAACAGTTGTATTCATATTAGCAGCCGGGCATTCGTCAGCACTAAGAAGGGTCGCTAGAGACCGCGTAAGCATTTCAGGCTTATGTGAATTTTCTTAGTTTTGTAGTTACAGTATCAGCTGAAACAGATTTTCAGACAAATCAGATCAACTATTTCAGGAATAATTGTGGTAAATTTTCTCTTTTTAGGACTACAACAGCCATGAGTGCAACTTTCTTTAGGAAGGAACAAATAAAAAAATATAAACTGTAAGATTTACATATGTTTTCAACTAGATATAAGCAAACTCATTCAGTTTTTAGTGTCTTAGTGTCATTCGGGTCTGAAAATACTTTGTTAGGAAAAAGCAATAGATGCATAAACAATGTAGAGTTTTAAATCACTACAGCTCTATCAAACACATCTCATTTAGATCTTTTTTGCTTATATGACATAAAAGAATACAATTAGATTTGCCTCAAGGCACTAACATATAATCAAAAGTAGGCATTATTTCAGAAATTTTGCTGATTAAAGAAACTTCGTTTAACAGCTGCAGCTAATTACTTCTGTGCAGAATATTAAGCCTCTGCAGAAAAAGGTCTTAAAACTGATTGTCAAAGGACTTACAACACCAACAGAGAGGAAGAAGTTTATCTTTTTTTTTTAGGAATCAATCTTACTTCTAAAGAGAGACACTGAAAAGTCTGTCTTACTAAAAGTTTATGAAATTTAGGATCTCTTCATGTCTTAAGAAATCCAAATGAGAAGAATGTTGCTACCTGCCCTGTGTAAAAGTATTTTAAAGAGCTTCCTGTCTCCAACACCATACTAACACCATTAGATCTTCCTTTCCAATTAGTACCCTGATGAGACAGATTTCTTTTTTTAAGTAATAAAGTTGGAAGAACTTTACAGGAAGGAGGAGTGAAAAATACATATAGACTACAGGAGTAAGAAAAAAAAAAATCAGTATTGCGCAAGGGAATGCAGTAGGATAAAGTTAGAAACGAGCAAGATGGTAAGAACAAACATCCGGAAGCAGAGCGTTTATTTTGATGTGGAATTTGAATTTTCTACTCTAAACCACTGTAGGTAGTTGGAAACACTGCTGTTGTACGATTTTAGATACATATATAGCAATGCATGTGGGTATTTACACTTTACTAATCACAGTCAAGTCTAAGACATTATGGTCAAATATCTTGCATGCTGTATTATTTATTGATATAAAAGACAGTTTTATCAAGGCAGAATAATATAAAGCTGGTCCTGTGATACTGAGAAAGCAATTACACAGAACTGGGTTGTCAGGTAAGAGCAGTGTGTCATTTCTGCTTTTTATTAAAGAAGGCGTTTTACAAATAAGCACATTTACAAAGCATATGACAAAGGAATCCCATTGACATTGATGGCACAGATCAGATACAGAAGCACATACTCAAGCAGAAATAAAAGGAATAAGAGCACTCCCCATTACACAGCATCAAGCTCTTAAATACTATTTTACATCCAGTCTACTATTAATGCCAAAAACTAAGTTTCCAATAGGGGGGAAAAAAAACTAACCACAACAATAAACTAGAGACAAAGCCAACGACACAAGTCAGGAAGGAAAACAAAACTTGTGCATTCTATGATTCAGCATCTCTCACAAAAGTTGCTGCAGAGTCTAAAGCATTACTGTATTTTTTCATAACACTCCAAAGTCATTTTTCTCAGAAGTCATCATGGCACCATCTTTACAGGAGTTGTTTATTTCTCTTTATTCTACACAAAATTAAATATATACATTTGCTTTTCACAGTAATAAAAACAAGCCTGCTTTGATGGCAGCTTTTCCCAGAAACCACAGTCCTTCTTAAACGCCCAATATTAAATGGAATCCTAAAGTTAGCCAGACTTAGATGGCTAACAGATTCAGAGACCTGAAAAACAAGATTATTACAGGTTTCCACTACACCTCAGTTCTCATCTTTCTGAACACATGAAGTGCTCCATTAAAGTTGCATGTGCAAGTGCAGAACTAGCACTTCCTACACTATTTAACATTTTAATATTCTCTGGAGTGAGTGTTTTTGGGTTTTGTTTTAAAATATCATTCTTGCATTATTTTTTACCTGAAAAAAATGAATCATGGATCCCTCTCTGTACAACACCAGCAACAGTTCCAGTATATGCGCTGTAGAAGCTGGCACTACAGCACCGATTTGCTACCCCTTCACCCTCCGTACTATTTACAGTGATGGAGAGTTGTGCCAAGACAGGATGCTGGGTTCATAACCTTAGATCTGTACAGGAATTTTGGGAGGAGATGGGCATAGAAACAAGGACAAAATGACAGCAAAGGAACTCCAGTCCTATGTGCGTTACACAGCTCTCCCTTCTTTCCTGATCTTCTTTGCTCCCAGAGTTAAAATTTCCCCCTTTTGCACATGATATACCCAGAGGAGGAAAAGTTCTGGAGGCATGCAGAAAATCTTCAGGAGTGACTGAATGGACCCAAATAGCCCCCAGAAATTGAGCAAGTTTAAGCAGGAGCCTTAGCCAGCTGAGGCTATTACTACATAGTAAAAAAAAAAAAAAAAAAGGAATTTCTTAGTACATCTATTGATTATAGCATGCTCTCGTTGAGGAAGTTTAACCCAGTATCAGAATATGTGATATTAGTTTGATTAGTTTGATTAATAAGCCATGAATAATTTCCAAACATTGCACCCGAGATACAGAAACAGCAACATATGACAGAACATTTAAGCAAGAGAGAAACAAGATTTTACCTGTTTACCTTCACAAGATATAGCTTGAAAACCCTCCTCCAGCAGATATAAAAGACTTGCTGAAATCACAATGTAAGAATGTCACAGAGAAAGATGCATTAATTCCTTGTAATGCCTTGAAGTGCTAAATATAAACATATTAAATACTTAATATACCAGGATAACCTCACGCTCCACATGTGGTAGGACAGATGACGCTTCTGTGACATTCCATATAAATATAATAAGCTTGTTCATAAATGAAAAAATGAGAAGGGGCATAGGTGAAAAAAAACTACAAAAAAACCCAACCCACACTAAACATGTGAGTCTACAGCAGTAGAAACAGGATAACTCCTGGGCTACTCTTGTTTGGGGGGGGAGGGAGGGGAGCAAGAGGGGGGATTAAAACAAACAAAAAAAACACTAAAAAAAACATAAAACAGACTAAGAAAACTTTTGAAGCAACACAGCTAACAAGCAAACACCTCTATTAGCCCACTTTTATTAAGAAATGATTTATTTAGTTTAAAATCACAATCAGAAAAAATTAAACATTCCAAACTGTGAGCAGTACTATTTATCTGACTTTTGAAAGCGTGAACTAAGTAACCTTAAGAACAGAGGTTGGGACATCAGAAAGGGAAAACATGGTGCCGAAAGACATTCGCTGCGTAGAATTGTCTTTGGGGGTAATGGGGTGTTTTTGAAGGAAAATAAGAAGCAGCAATGACTAAAAGTTATGACAATCATTTCAATATCCCCCCGTGATTCAAAATGGTAAGGTTGGAGATTTACATCCATAAGAGACTCCACCAGTTAAGCTATTGGGGAATGACAGCCTTCTGCTATCAGTTACTATGTAGGTCAACAGAGGAAGAGAAAAATACCTTGACAGAGTTTCACACATATCAGCTTGCAGCAGGGAAAAAAAAAAAAAAAGAGAAAAAAAATAGACTCCAGCTACAGTTTCACATTATATTTCAGCTGATTAATACCTAGCTACTGCCAAGTGAAAGGTACCACTCAGCCTTGCATCAGCTCTGGCACTTGACAGTGACTGGTGAACTGATTGAGGCTCTTAACACAGGAGACTATCTGGGGGCTTGGTAGAGTTCTCCCGAATATTTGTTCTGAGGTTTTCTGCATAGGATTAGCTCCCTGAATTAGCTGAAGGTGGAATCAGATGGCAACCATAGCTAAGGTTTGAAGCAAGAATAATCTTTCCTCTACAGGTGAGTCAACAAGCCTTCCCTTAACTAAGGCTGCTGGAGACAAATGTGTAAGTTGTGGCTTTAAGGTGACTAGCATAACAAGAAATGAAACTAACTGAAAAGCCTACAAGTAAACAGTCAAAGCCAACAGTAGTAAGTCAAAGTAACATGCTCTAACATGCTCTGGGCAATCCTGCTTCAGCAAGGGCATTGGACTAGATGATCTCTACGGTCCCTTCCAACTCTAAAAAAATTCAGTAAAAAAAAATTCAGTGAAAGATCTGCTGGAAACTGAGGACTATTGAATAAAATCATGGTGAGAGAACAGAACTGACTGGGCAACCCACACAACACCTAGATCAGAGATCACCAATGCAAGCAGAAGCCATAGCAACTGGCTTTGGGAAGTTCTTCTGACAACCTCAGAGGGGACCCATCTGCAGACCCGACTGTAGAGCCACTCGGAGAGAAGATGGCACAGCCTTCACTGTATGCCCAAGGTAAGGAAGCCACATGTGCACACTGGTAAGAGAATATCCCTGGACGAGCAAGAGTTGCCCACCATCAGTATGGGTCCCCTCTTCTGATCACTAGCCAGACAGTGCACAAGAACACAGCTTCTCTGGTGGTGTTGCAGCGAGTCACTGATGGCTAGAAAATTAGTGGTTCTGTTGCAAAGAGTCAAACAGCGTGTGAATTATACTTTATGTTCACACATGTTGCCGATTTATTGGGTTACAGATTGGCTGTGTATAACAGTATGATCAACAATAATAGTTGGAATATTGGTTTGTGTAATAAAGGATACTGTAACTTTATAGTCCTTGTATTGGTCACCATCTCTGTGCAAACAGTTGAGTTTTAGGGCTTTAGTTGCACTACAAAAACAAGCTCCCTTGCTCCTCATGCTGGTACTCAGGAGATCAGGCAGCGAGCCAGTCAGCCAGTGATGAGCTGAGCCAGCTGAAAAATCACCAATCATTTCAGGCCAAATCAGGTCTCCTAACTGGCCAACTGCCCAAACACTGTTGTTGGGGCAAGGATATAGGCAAGATTAAATGGCTGAGGACGCAGCAGAACAGGACATGAGCTTCAAGTTTTACAGACCCACGTGTTCAAGGATTAGAGCCCAAGCTGTAAGGAGCATGTTTTCTGCACACAAACTCATGGCCGTTAACCCCAGTCATTCCCACCACCACCTCTATGCCCTCACTCAGCCATATGGTTTCCTGTCCCCTAGTTTATCCCAATGATATTCCTGGTTCTGTCAGGCAAGAGTCACTTGCTACCACCCTAAATTTTATTTATGCCTTACTGAGCACCATCTTGCTTCAAATGTCTCCTCTCCCCACTGCCACCCTGATTAGTCTTTGATATCTTGCTCAGCCAATGGCCTCCTCTTCTCATGCCTCGGACAACGTCAATCTTCTACTTAGGGAAAAAGGGGCAGAAGGCAAGAGGCACTGTTTCACAGTTATCCCATCCCCTTTTATTTTGTGCAGTTTCTTTCACAGAAAGAAAATAATCATTTCTTCTCACTATCACCCGGGCCCTGTGCTAGCCCTGAAATACTTTCCCCCTCCAGGTTCCTGTTCCTAATGAGGTACTTATTTCCCTTTTCCCAACCCCTATACTGGAAAAATGCAAGTTACAGAAGCTGAAGCAATGTCTTCTGATGCCTGTGTTCAAAAGGAGTACCATAGTAAATATGGTAGCTCCTTTCTTCTACACCATGAGTCTTCTCAGCAGTAAACCCAAAGCGTCTCATGAAGTGAGGAAGCCATAGTACAAGTATGGTCTTAGTCTAAAAATTCTCAATAGTTCAAATTTAAAATAAAAGTTAGAGCAAAAATACACATAAACAAAGGCTATTGCAAAGTGAAAGCAGCAAAGAGCGCGTAATGTAGGCTCAGAGATGGCATACTTTCAGGTAAGCAGATGGTACTAGACTTCCCTGCACGGGAAACCCTCTGGCAGGTTCTACAGAGCTCTAAGGAAGCGACTACCCTCACACAGATGTTCTGTCAACACAAGCTACCACATTTCCATAATGCTATTTTACTCATCCAGCCAGAGTTGTTTTGCACATCCCAGAAGCAACAATGCTTTAAATAACCTACTGGGAGTTCACACTACTGCTCAGATTCATCCCCATCCTCTGTTTACAACTGTTACCATAGAGCTATATGGTAAGTTGATTTTAAAATGTATATCAATGCATTTTAAAATCATAACTCATTACAAGGGGATGACATGACTAGGGATGTGCAGCTTAGTCCAAATAGGAAAAAAAATATAAAAAAATACAGGTCTACAACAATTTCTCTTGACTTGCTCCTCTTGCCACCAGGAAACAGCTACACACAACGCTCTTAGCTAATACAGCATCAGTACTAGCAATTAGCTTTTCTGTGGCACAAGAGCAGCGTTTGATTAGTCTGAATGACACAGACCAGCTCCTTGCACCGTAGGATTGGGAGGATCACACCACTCAACAGCGTTCCCTTCCCTCTCTGTTGGCAGCAGTTTAAAAAGTAGTCCGGCATCACAGAAAATGGCAACAATAGGAAGAAAAATTAATTTTAACTCAGTCTCAGAACACCAATAGCCTTCAGAAGGTATTTTGTGACATGTCATGAGGAAAAACCCGAACAGGACAGGAGCTGCAGGTAATATTCTGTTGTTAAACACAGTCCTTATTTCACGGGGGAAAAAAACCCAATATATATAGCACTTATACTGTGAATCAAAAGGATTTCATATAAGAGGACACAGAATGCAGTGTAGATATACCTTTAACAGTAATATTGGATTAGTTAAAATGGAAATATTCTATAAAAGTTCTTCTCCCGTATAACACCTCTGGGACTGGTTAGAAGGAAAGAACAGCAAAGCTTTTTACCTCTCTGCTTGGCAAATCAGCCAAAACAGTAACTAAAGATAGAGTAATGAAATACCTGGAAATCATGATGCACTGTCTAATCTGCACTGTTCCACAGAGCAAAGCGGTGTATCATTACTCACAAAGTTCTTTAATCTTGTCAATAAAGCAGAGGATGAAAGACAACTATGTGACAAATTATTTTGCCTTCAAGGTGCTTTTTAATAAGTTTCCACATTAAAATAATCCATCCTGCAAATAAATTACAAAATTCTGATTTGAGACATATAATTGTGTTCTGGGGTTATTGTCCTTTTTTTAAAAGGCCAGAAAAGCAACACTGGATCAGTAACTCCGCACCCAAAGAAATGTAACAATGCAAGGCTCACAATACTCAGTACAATTATCAATATGGAAAGCAGCTTTTCACAAGTCTGAAGAGAATACAGTCCCCATCACAGAATTGCAGGAAAGTTGAGGTGGGAATGGACCTCTGGAGGGCATCTTGTCCAACCTCCTCCCTGAGCAAACCAGCACCACCTAGAGCCAGTTGCCCAGGACCATGTCCAAACAGCTTCTGAGTATCTTCAAGGATGTAGAAGTCATTAAATTACAAATCATGCAGTGGACTTTCCTCATGTATGAGCAAACTGCAGAGAATACAAGTGATAAATTTCACTCTGAAAAAGATACCTCCCGATTGCAATGCTTTCCCAAGCGAGTAACCAGTATTGCTGAAAGCCAACTAGGTTAGTAAAATCCAGACTGTAGCCCAGAACATGCATCTAAACCAACAGAAGATATGGGGATACAAAATTTGATTTTTTAATTGTCTTCATAAATAGAATCTCAGATTTTTCAGATAGTCTTATAAACACTACATAGAACACACTGTGTTATCATCATCTGTTAATTTGCTTAGTCTACGTATACGTCCAGCATGTAAAGTCAAATTTTTTTCTTCTCCACCACCACTGTAGTCTAATTCCTAAATCCCCAGAAACAAAATGCAGCTTACAGACAGTTGTAGTCATATGTATGATTCCTTTATGATTAAATTAAAATCTCTTTCATTAGCTCAAATGATTAGGGCAACTTCCTTACTTCTTTCACAAAGAAGATATCATTTCCCTAACAAGTATACTATCCATAACAGAATAGTAGATAATTAAGAAAGAGATTACCCAAACAGAGTAACGTTGCTGATTTGACTAATGAAAGCTCTGGAACTAAAACAACTCACAACTCTTTCCTTCAGTAGCTGTAGACAACAAAATCATGTTGATTTAGAGAAATTCAAATGCAAAAGCTTCAAACATACTGCTCCAGAGTAAACAAGCTTGCAGTTCCAAGAACACCAAGAGAATCAACTCTTTACAACCCAACGTCCAGTGTGAGCTCGGCCTGAGCTCTACTAAAACCAAACCAGTACGTCATGAGAGGATACTCTCATGGCTGTAAGCCACAAAGGGTAGGAAAAACAGCAAAACTGCTGAGAAACATTTAACCTCATCCAAGGGAAAAATACTGACTCAAAAAGGCATAAAATCTGAGAGAAGAAAGAAAAAAAAAAAATGGAGTTGGAATACACTGGCTCAGCAGGATCAAGAATCAAGCCACTCCAAGAACCAAAGGAGGCTGATATTTTCCTACCTTACACCTTCCAGGCCAGCAAAGACTCATTTTGCTGGTAAGCACATTAATCCTCAGTAAATAGCCTAACTGGCTAGGCTCTCTGCACAAGCCAACAAATAACTGGTGTGTATATCTCCTGCTCGAAGAACCTCTGTTTATGCTAGAAAATGCCTAACACTTACCTGTGACAACTGTATAGAGAAAGACTCTTATTTCTGAAGATTAAGGCTGTGGCAAAAGGTCACATCCTTGCTGCCACTGTCATGTATGGAAGTTCTTTCCAACCCTAAAGAAAAAATGCTGCAAAACTGAGTATTCTGACTAAGAAATGGAAGTTTAATTCCCTCTCCATCATTTCAAAAAGAGCATAGCATAAAGGAATGTATGAACAACTTCTGGGTTATGCTTCCATCCGACTCCTCTTACCCTTCCTTCCCCTCCCAGCTTTCCCATCTCCACATAGCAGAGAAGATGGTGATGCTGTTTTAGATGTCTTCTGACTACAAAACCATAGGATAGCACTTGCCACATTTACAGCTTTGGTTTATTTCAGCGGTTGAGCAGTGAACTGAAAACAGTAGGGTCAAACTGCTAAAAATAAGTGACAGATTCTATAGAAAGAAGAGGTAGACCAGAAACTGAAAATAAAATATAAACCCAAAAACCATCTGCCATAAATATTTTTGAACAGTTTGACGTAAATATAAGGCTTTCTAAATCTCAAAAGGTTTTCAACTTTAAGCATTACTGAACCCACCTGAAAGCTGGTGAGACAAGGTTATGGCTGATGCAGTTTAAGGCAATTTTTTAAGGCAACTTGGAAGAACTCTTTACAGTCTACACAGGCTCCAGAATTTTTCCTTATTAATGGAAATCAGATAGAAAAAAGGAATTTAAGTATCAAATTTAAGGAATATTTGAACTTCTTTATGCTTCCACATATTTTCTAGTTACTAGAACACTTGACAATATAATGGAGTTTGCTTTTTTTCTGAAGATCCATACTATGAACCCAGGAAGGTTCAAAGCAAATTTTTGCTAGGAAATCACAGAACACCAAGTAATTATGACTTACTCAAAAATTACACACACTACTTTGGAGTTCAGGCTGGTTGTTGGTTTGTTTACTTGTTACTGTATGAAAAGAAGATCCATAGATATTTCCTTGAGTATTTTCCTTTTAAACCAAAAAGGCACTTTAAATTTTGCCAGGATCACCACCAGCAAATTCTAGAGTGTGAAAAATTTTGAATAAAATTGCATACCTTAATGGACTAAATCTTGTGCTGGGGATTGATCAGGTGACTTGCGTCAGTATCTGAACCTCCCAGATCAAGTAAAGGTGGCATTTTCTTTGCAGTGCCTTAAGTTCCTCCTGCAAGCGTTCCTGCAGGTTACATTACCACTTGAAACGTCACATATTTCATTGAGCATAATGATTCAGGCATCTTGCCAAATTGACACGAATATGTCAAGCCTCATTTTTCTTTGTAATAGCAGTAGACTAGATGATCTAGTCCCACTGTGGTGTGACAGCCAGATGCTATTCTGAGAAAGTTATGTCTAAAGAGGGGAGAGGGGGTGTCAAGAAAACTACTATGCATAAACTGCAATAGCATATCCATCCAAATAAAATTCGTGCTCAAGTGATTTATAGAAACCAAAATAAACATACAAAAAACCCCTAAAGATCTATAAAAACCTAAGCAAACCAAGGACCTGGGGTTTACATGTACTGTTAGTAACAGAGTCTCAAAAATTCTGTTGTCTTACACACAGAGGAACAAAGTCATCATTAGGCATTTGACTTTGAGTCAATAAACTGTTCCCATCACCTACTCTGGCCAGCAAGCAGCTATCAAATGTTTCAGTGACAAGAGAGGACCAGGTGAAATCCAGCCAGAAACTGCAGGTTCTCTTCCGTCACTGTGGGGTTTTTTTGTTGTTGTTCTTCACATTAAGTAATATCAAGAATGATGGAGTGATGTATGAAGGATTTTTATTTGGTTTTGGGTCAGGATTGGTTTGGGTTTTTTTTGTGAGGTTTGATGTTTACTTTTAAGAAGAAAAAAAACCAAGCAAACAAAATAAGAAAACCCAACAATGCTTCCTTTGGTTCCCAATATAACTTTGAATGATTCCCTATCATTCTGTTCAGCAACATCACTACAAGAAAAAGCTGCAACAAGTCTATAACTGACTTCTACAACAGTTCTTTTTAAGAACTTTTAGAATACCAGTCCCCTCATTAGCCATTTGTTTTAAAGTTTCATCTGTAGTATTGAAATGACAGCACTCACAATTGATTATCCACTTCACAAAGCAGTTTATACATAACATCTATAGATACCTTGGTAGCCTTCCATAATTATCAATCCTTCAAGTCAAGAAAGTTACCAGACAACTTTTTTGGGGGGTTTTGTGTCTTATCAGGGTGACAGTTATTGCACTTCCATCACCTGGGATGTGAATTAGTATTTCATTCCACATACAAACAGGCAAAACATTCATACTGTATGAACTTTTCACCACACTGATGTGGACCAACTTCAGTAGTATATCAGTTTATAGATTCAATTTGACTGGTTTTAAGTACCTAAATCAGTACTTTTAACAGTTCAGATTAACAACAACTAGTTAAAATGGAGTAATGTGTTAGATACAGCAATAAAATTGAAGTTAAAAAACTGTTACATTCTTAGCAATATTTCCCATTTATTTTGATTTTCCTACTTACTGGAAAATAGGTCTTTCAGAGACCTGTTGATATTTCAATTGCCATGGTTTCCACTGCCTCTAGAAGGTGGAATTAGTTGCAAAAAAATAGAAATTTGAATTCCTTGTGTGAAACATTCCCTTTATCACATCAGAACTCCATAATGCAGAAGAGCCCACCTGCCCCTCTGCAGTATTTTCTTCTCTAGAACACTCTGCATTGCAATTCAGAATTCAATACATGCATTAGTTAATAATTTGGAGAATACTTTCCACTCAAATAGAAACCAACAACAGCAGAACAGATGCCTTTAGAAAACTAAGGATGTGTGATTATAGCACTGGGAAAACAGACACATGCTTGCATCATCTGCAGTTATTAAGTTTAGAATTAAACACTCTTCACTGTTTCCAAGATAAACTTGATTAACAAGAGATTTAAAAGTTCACTAAAAATACGGTTCCAAGTCAAAGTACTTACGTGATCCTTTTTTCAGGACTGAATTTTTTCCTTCTCCATGAACAAAAAAGGGGGGGGGAGAATATTATATCTTAGCCAGGAAAATAACTCCCCTCTGCTCTAAGAAGCATCTTTCCCACTACTTTTGAGATCTCAGACAAGCCCAGAGTGTGGCAGGTGTTTTTTCAAGTTCTGTTTTTAAAGCATACAGCAAATTTGATTTCATGAGATAAGGAAAACAAGCAGACAGTTGGCAGTCCAGAAAGTTAGATCTGGAATATGATTTTTTAATACACTACAGAAAGGATGCAGGTATTCTGGAACAAAAGCAGATCCCCTAACTCGCATAGGGAAAATAGTAAATAGCACTCAAAATGCAACAGATCTGTAAAGATAACAACATATCCACAAAAACAAGCCTAAACCACAATTAGAACTGAACCCAGAGTATTCAGCATCAGTTTAGTTATCCGGCAGGATATTCAGAGCAAGAACATGGCAGACATGACCTTCTGCTTCCCACTACAGGATTTAAGGGCTCTGCCACTCCCACAGACGAGATGTTTTTCTTACTCTTTGTGAGCACGTTCAGTTTGATCCAATAGAAAGTAAAATGGATTAGTTTGATTCACCACTGATGGTCACTTGCTCATAAGCAGCCTGACTGTACACTTCAGCAGTTAAAACACGTCAGCAGCTCCCAGAGAAAAAAATGATAACAAATTACTGAGAAGGAGAAACTACTTACGCAGCTTGCCCGTGCAAACTCCAGATGCCTTGCTGGCCTACAGACAGTGCTAAATCTCAGCTGAGATGAATGCCATCTTGCAAAAATCTTCCAGCACACATTAAATGTGAAAATTGACATTTCTGCATGCTGGTGCTAATAGACACAAAGGAATTCCATTTAACAGCTCTTAAATCGTTACACAGCAAGAAGATACTAGAAGATACTTTCATCATATGGACTCCCTTAAAGCTGTAATTTTGCTCATGTCATACCGATCGGATTACCGAATTTTAAACCAAGGGAAAAAGCTCAAACTTTCTCTCTCAAATAGAATCAAAGAGAACAGTTACCTGTCCATTCTAAACCTCAGTGGCAGCATTATGGCAAGGAGTTGGGAGAGTGTTTACAAAATCCTCTAGTGGTTTAAGAGGTGACCAGCAAGTAAGAAAGCACATAAAACATTAATGAAACTAATGCCGAATACCATATTCATGGTAATCCAGTTCATGGGGTTGCATTGCAAGAACAGTTGAAAAACTTAAGGCAGCAAGATGGAAAAATAAATGTGATTTAATGCCTGTGCAAATAAATCCTATAAGGAGCAGAACTAACATAGCCCAGTGTTTCATAGAATCATTTAGATTGCTAAAGACCTTCAAGATCATCAAGTCCAACCATTAACATAGCACTGCCAAGTCCACCACTAAACCACAAACCTAAATGCCACATCTACATGGCTTTTCAATACCTCCAGGGATGGCAACTCAACCAGTTCCTTGGGCAGCCTGCTTG
>JAOTQQ010000001.1:81948538-82095795 GCA_026546715.1 Gallinago undulata | reverse complement strand
CAAGCAGGCTGCCCAAGGAACTGGTTGAGTTGCCATCCCTGGAGGTATTGAAAAGCCATGTAGATGTGGCATTTAGGGACATGGTTTAGTGGTGGACTTGACAATGTAAGGTTAATGGTTGAACTTGATCTTAAAAGTCCTTTCCAACCTAGATGACTCTACGATTCTAAGATGTTGGATAAAAACTACTAACCTCAGTACAGAAAAATCACAATAAAAACAAATTTACAAAGTTGGGAATCTTTAAAAATTATGAGATACTGATGAAAACTTGAAAAAGTTCAGATTTAACCAGCACTTTCTGTTGTACGTGAAAATCATTAAGGCTACTAAAATGGATGACAGTTAAAGGAATGGTACTTTTGGGGGGAGTATTGGTTGCATTTTGTATAGGGAAAGAAAGAGGAAGATTGTTTTGAAATGCTAATGCAAATGTAGGGAGAACATTGTGTCCATAGAAAGAAATGATACCCATTTTCTCAGTATGAGTTCAGAAAAAAAAGAGGAAGCAGGATTTTTTTCCCCACCCTGAAGAGTTTTGTTGTTTGTTGTGGGGTTTGGGGGATTTTTTTTGTTGTGGTTTTTTGTTTTGGTTTGTTTTTTTTTTTTTTAAAATCAGGGCTATTCATTAATAATTAGAAAACTTGTGATTCATTAAAGAAAGGAATATCTGAAAGACCACTGAAAGACCACCAAAATCCCAAAGGCCTTTAAAAGGCACAGCTTACATGATACTAAGCAACCCATTTAAAACTATTTCAGTAAAGACTAAAGGAAATTAAATAGCAAAGGGAAAAAAAACACACCAAACAATGTCAGCAAAACAGCAGCTGGCAGGTATAATAGAAAACGTTCAAATGCCAAGCAAAAGCCCAGCAATTGTAGTGATAAGCCCAACTAGTTCACAAAGATGTACAGACAAGGTAGGAAAATATTTGGGTTAAAGATGGAATGACTGGAAATAAGCTCGTCCTAAACAGGATAAAGGAAGAATGCACAATTTCTGAGAATACCTAATAAAAACAGGCACAAATGGTTTCTTAGACGAACATATAAAACAACAGAGCACCATCAGGGAAAGTGAAAGGAGAAACAGAAACAACTGAAAGAAAATTATTTACACACAGAACAAGCTTGAATTGTCAAAAAAGTAAAATGTCACACTGGGGGAGAAATTCCAGGCCTGTGTAACTGCAGAGCATCAATTTGGAGAAAAGGCCAGCCAGTGAAATAAGGGTGAAGGGGTATATCCAGGCAACTGATGAGTTTCCATCGAAATCTCAGGGGAAGCACATGTGTTTGGTGTAAAAAAAGGTGTATGCAACTAGAAAATCAGCTTCTTTAACAAACCTGACCCAGATCTGAGCTGCATCACACAGAGTTGTACTCAAAGGAAAGAGGTGTCTCTTAGAGACAAAAGAGTATTTATAGAAGGCCATAGAGATCACTGTAACTTGCAGATTTTTTACAATATTAAACAATACAATACCGAAGACTTGTCCTTCTGCTGTGTTTGGTTATGAATCTCTTCCATCGTGTGCTCTGCAGCTGTAACATTTCTGTGCAGACACAAAGACCTGTCTAGCTATTTCCAGTCCTGGTTCCTACCTGATGCTTGGTCCAACTCTGCCTGCTTTTGCGTAGAGGAACAATTCTGGCAGAAAGCCTGCAGCTAAACTGACACCCTCCCCAACCCGTCGTTCTACTGTCACAGGGTTTATCAGCTTCTCAATTTATCAAATTTATCAGCTACATTTTTATGTCCCCCATGCCCACATTTTCTGCCCTCCTTTGTGCTACGTTGACTCAACCTAGGTTGCATATACATCTCAGTGTGCAAGGATGTTACAGAAATTCATTCTTCAGTGATTAAAGTCTTCTCACATCTGTTTTAAAATTGGACTAATTTATAGCCATTCATTTTTGCTGAAATGCTACTGTTAAAAGTACCGGCATTATCATTCAGTTTGTATTAAATTCTTTTTAGGAAGACTTTGAAATTTGGTTTTGGCTGAATTTTTCTTATGGCAGAGATTCAGAGATTGTTCCTGGATATCCCATAATAAATAATGCAAATGCCTGTAGATCTGGACCTGGAATAGTTCTACTGACGCCGTTTCACGTTTTTTTTTATGGCTATTTACCTAATTACCAACTGGTAGAGGAAATGTGCTATTTATACTAGAAGGCCTTTAAGTACAGTTTATAGTGCTAAACTTCATGTACAGTTGGTGACAGCACATAAATCTTAGATGTTCTCTGTCATCAGCTACACTTCATATTCCTCACATACATTGTTTAAGAATTGAAATGTATTAGGAAACTAATTTGATGCACTCTTTAAACCATTTTAAGATACACAGGTACATAATAGTCTTGGCAAGGACCCTGGGAAGCAAAGGAATGAAGACCTAAGGCAAGCAACCTACTTCCACATTCCACACCTCTCCCAAAGGCATGTGCATTGTGAACATTACCCTCAGAATTAGCAGCTCACCTTCTCATCTTCAGCTGCCTGGGGGCCCCCACTACCTGTCTCATTAGCCCACCCTGGCTCCAGGACGCAGCAGCAAATAGCCACACGGCCAGTGACAGACAATCCTTTAGCCCCGCTTCCCTTTTTGTCAGCTCCTTCTTTTCTTAGAAATGTGCTGGCACACATGTGCTACACTCCTCACTCCCTGCCACGAGGTATGATTAATGACAGTTCTTAAAAACTACAAATGCCTTTTTTGTCAGCACGGCCAACAACTAGCATTTCATATGCTAGCAGCTTCATCAGTCTTCAGGCAGGAAACAAATCATGACACATTCCCCTCAGGTCAGAATAAATGTTCCACTGTGGGACTTCTTTATCATTACTAAAAGAAAAATGCACCTACACAGAAAGCACCCAAGATTCATTCTGAAAAATCCTTCAAAAATTCCCTTTAGTCTGCCTTTGCTTGGTGCTCCAGGACACAGGTTGTGGGAAGCAGAGAAATATGTGCCTACACTAAGCCCTTTTCGGAAAACGGGAAAAAAGGTTGAAAAGTTGACATTAAATGAAAGACACATCATCTCCAATATAGTTTTATTGAATCAGTAATGCTCATTTTAGTTAGGCTGTGTAGGGTTAAATTCTAATCCCTTGTTTGCAATTGCCCATAATTGTCTTCTGACAAAAAATTCCCATGCCTGGTTTATAGAGTTGCTGAATTTTCTTCTGTTAAGTTTAAGCAAAAACAGTTTCGACCTCTTTCATCAGGAAAGCAGGGGGAATTCCTCTTTTGTTACAATCTTATCTCCAAAGCATCTCAGACTTGAACAATGAATTGAAAATGACAAGTTCTGACTTAATCAAGCAACAAGGCTGAAAATGTCTTACTAGATGCATGCAGTCAGGGCATTTGTAGCACAGCAAGGGAGGATCCAAAACAGCTTTCCCATCCAAGAAAAGCCAGCCCATGGTTACCAGACCCTCTGCCCTGATTTGCGCTGAGTTACCCTGGGCTACTTATCGTCAAGCATGGACTATCAGCCAAAGTCTTCCATTCTTTTGCTAAGAAAGTGGGTGTTTTCTTTCAAAATCATCTGGGAGAAGCTGTGGACCATTTTACCTATGGTTTTGAGCTAGAATTGTCACAGTGAGAATCCTCCAGCTCTTCACAATTGCTCACATCGCACATGGAGCTGCAGCACAACGTGGTCCCGTTGAGGACAAACCCACCTACTGGCGTGTGCTTAGTCACAGCGTGGCAGCCCAAAAGTAGATTCAAAGGAACCCACACCATACACCACCTGATGAGCCCACTGCCAGCTGATACTCACTTCTGAGTAATGAGACATGATTGCTCAGCGACAGCTTCTGCTTTGCAAATAAAATACTGGGAGCCGTCATTTAGCCAGTTATTAATCCAGTTAATATAGGCTCTCTCTTCTCATTGCACCGTGCACATTTTTTGATCAGTGTAATGAGGTACTAAATCAACTGCCTTATAAACGTCCTCATATACTATATCAGTGTTGTTTGTTGTCTTCATCAGTGTAACTTGCTGTCTTCCAAGCACAACTGTTTGATCTGACTAATTTCCCTAAAAATATGCTAACTTACATTAATTATAATCTTACCCTTCAGATCTTTCTCAGCTAATCCCTTAACTACTTTTTCCGTATTTTACTATGACTGAATTGAGCTAACTAACTTGTAATGAGCAGTATCATTCTCATTCTTTTTAAATACTGACAAAATATTATCACTAAGACTTGATTTTCTGTGTTTTCCCATCATTCCAAGAGCTATTAAAAATTAACAGAGGTCAGAAGTCACCTCTGCCAATTCATTCATGACTCTTAGGAGCAAATAATTTGAGTTTGCAGATTTATCAATGTTAGCAGCTATTACTTAACATGTCCATAATTAGTGGGTCAGAAATTAGTTCATCAGTCTAACTTGACATATATATATCACTGCTTTGTTCCAAATATAATAAAGAAATTATTATTAGGTCTAGCTGCACCGTTAGTGGCAATTTTAACAGCTGCGTCTACTTGTGGCCAAACACTTCTGGGTTTATTTTTTTTTAATGCTACTGTTCTTAAATAAATGTATATTCTCCTCAGACCTTCCAGCCAGAGACCTCCTTCTTTGGCAGTCTTATCCTCCCATATCAATTTCCCAAGGTGATTCATCATTTCATTTTTCCACTTCCAATTTTTCCATTTGTTAGAAGTAGTTTATTTGTTTCTAATCATGGCTTTTCCTTGGCCAGAGAAAACAGAAAATGTTCTTTTCCTTGATGGTGACTTCTTTTGGACAGCTAATAAACCCTGCACAAGAGCCACCATCTTCCATTTACATTGTTCTGCACAGATATATTTCCCTAACTGACCCTGCTCATAACTTCCCTGAGATTTGATAAATTAAAGCTTTTGAAGATGTGCATGCTTAGGACTCACCTGCGGCTGGCCATGGAAAATATAATCAGGCTGTGAACACTGGTCTCTTGGCAACCCCCAACTTCCAATTCAGCAACTTTCATCTATATTCCTTGTAGTGAAGTCCAAAATATTTACCTTATGCTGGCTGGCTTTTAAGTTATGTAAGTGGCATTTTACCAACTTTTTTGAGAAAGTGGTTAGGTCACCATCCCTTTGAATGCTGAAGACAAGATTAGATTTCTTTTTAAAAGATGTTCTTTGATCTAGTTCTGAAAAAAACATTATCCAGCCTCTGCACAGGGAGGGTCAGCCTAAGCAACGAGGGAGGTGCCTTCTGGCCAGAGAGTCGGAAAGTCCCTGAAAAAAAAAAGGAAACTCTATTGATGTTTAATTGGCAACTGCAAATCTTCCAGTTTTGAATTTCCCTATAACAGTGCAGGTTTGAATTCTGCCCATTGTAGAAACCTGCTTAGGTGTAACTCATCAATGTAATTGCTACTTTTCTAACCCTTCTAAGTTAAAGGGTTGGCCTTTTCCATATTCCTCTTATTCTCTCCTTCCACCATGCTACCTGAGTTGCATTTTCCTAGACAGTAGTAATTGGTCCACAGGCATTCAGAAAGTTTCATTTCTGATTTATCTCTTCTTCCAAGTGCACAGCAATAACATGAGGAGCAAAAGACACAAGTCAGCACATGAGAAATTCCAATTATACATCAGATTTTTTTATTTGGTTTTGGTTTTTCTTTGGTTTGTTTGTTGTTTGTTGTTTTTTTTTTTTTTATCTTGACAGTGGCCAGATACTGGAAGAGGCAGCCCATGGAGGTTAGAGGATCTCCTTCCCAGGAGGTGTTCAAGACTCAACTGGATATGACCCTTGGCAACCTGATATAATTAGACCAGCTATGAGCTGGGAGGTTCCCCTAGATAATCCCCAGAGGTTACATCCAACCTAAGCTATTCATAGGTCTATGACTAACAGGCCTAAAACAACGTAGATGTGTCTTCCCTGTGTCTTGGCAAATGTGTCTTGCCTCTGAAACTCTTTTTTTCCTCTCTGTCCTCTTAAATCACATGATAACCAGAGGTGTTAACATTCAAGTCATTAACATTTGAGCAGGTCAATGTCATTCATAATGTCAGTGAAATTAAAATGTCTTTTTATTAACGCTGTTCTATTTCTTCAGGTCTTTTCCTCACCAAACTGCAACCCAGTGCTTCCTAAAAACAAAGTCTTTCAAAACATATCTTTATTTCAAATGTTAGTGTGCCATAGTGATGATGTATTCTAATGCTGCTCATGACTTTTTGTAGGATGAAAATAGTATTTAACAGAAATAATGTATTGAAGTAGGTGCTTGAATGGTACTACACATGGGCAGATACATCTGTCTTGATTAAAGAGATTTTGATTATACTATTCTTGCACAATACTAGTTTTGGTTCGTTGCTCCTTCAGGCCTGTATAAATGAATGCACCGGGCAAAGCACGTGGAGTGGTCTAATGTATGCAGAGACTCCTGAGCTTTGAAGAGCTTGCTTTTGCAATATAAATGTAAATATACAATGTATAAAAAAATATGCTTGTGGATTATATAATCCTTTTTGGCACATTCTGATGGACTAAATATTTCAGAGCACTGCTAATAAACTCCACAGCTTTTCACTTGAGTTTGCCAGAACTGGAATGAGATAACAGAAGTACATTAAATAACCTTGAAGAATATTTCAAGATCCATTGACTGTTATATGTAATGCAATTTCAAGGTGAAGTACTTGGAGTTCTAGAAATTACAGTAGTTCAAAGAGTAGAACCTAATGATGAGGGATGGCAAAATACAATGAGAACTGCAGTGCGGACCAAATAGATTTTTAGGAGACCATAACTACATAAATAGTCCATCAAATCTCCTGAAGTTATAGATAATTAGAAACAACTGATGTTTTTTTACCTGGTTCATAAACTGCTAATATAGTATGCAATCATACACAGGTATATAGATGTCTAATGTAATGGTCTTAAAAGATAAGGTATGCAAGCCTCTTACACAGAAGCGTATAATGTACTATGAAGAACAGTGGTACACATCAAGAGATAGAGACAAATATTTACCAGCAGAGTGATTTTTGCTTTTATAAGCTTACTGCATTTCTGAAAGGAAAAAACTGCGAGCCTTTTACAAAGCTGATTACCTATTCATAAACAAACAAGCTTAAAATGCATTCATAGCCTAATAAAACAGTATTTTCAACCAAGCTCACTAAAATCAAGCAAGATAATGCTCAAATTAACATTACAACTGGAATAAAGTGAATTAGTATATATTTAAGATATAGTCAACAACTGTACTTCAGATGAATGCAAGTGGCATTCAAAATGTGAAATTACCTGTCTGAGCTTTAAAAATGCATAATAATGGTAATATAACAAACAGAACCTCCTTTCAGTCTCTTTGAGGCAGCTGCTAGACATACCAAAATTGTTGTTTACTGAGCAACTTACACAATTTTCCATTATTCAATATAATTGCTCTTGTTTCATTCAAAACAGCTAAAGGCCTCCGTTTCCCATTTTGGCAAGCTAATACTCTACAGTTTTCAACCCTCACAAAGCAAGATAATTTAAGATAGCAATTTCTTCACTTTTGGATGTGTACAAGCTATCATGCACACACACTTATTCACAGTTTCTAAAGGTTATACAAAATGCTCACCAGTCAGCAAGTTATCTGTCGACCAGTTTGCAGAGTCTTGAGGTGTCACCTGCTTTGGATTAGCCTCAGGACAGCAGCAGCCTGCATCTCGCTGGTCCAAGAGGAAGCTACCTGTGCTGCTTACCTCTATGGGTGGGATCCTCGTTTCTCTGTAACTCCCCAAATGTAGTGAGGGATGTCATCTCTTGCACCTCTGACATACGCCGTTTCCTCCCCTTTTGTTGTCCCCTCTGACTTCAGGGGATTACCTTCAATTTGCGTATTATGACCCTCTTTTAAAGCAATGACAGAATGTCAAAATATGAAGCTTTCAGGATAAGGAAAAGATTACTGCACAGCTCTTTTATCAAATCCCATATTGGATAAGAGATGAGTTGATGATGATGTCAGTTTCTCTCATTTCCTTTGACAGCTTAATGTTATTGATGACCTAGTTCACCAATATTTCCTCTGGCTTCATTGATACTCCCAGTGCACCTGTTAATATTTTGGACACTCTCAACAATTCTTCAGTCATCCTTGGTCTTATTAGCAGTGAAGGTAATAAAGGGAAATAAAGTAAGTTTGTTCACCCCAGCTAGAGGAAGGTGACCACTGGCAAAATAATTGTTTGTAGCTACATTAATAAGAAATTTAGTTAAGCAACAAAAAACAGAATTAGCAGAGTATGGGACAGGAAAGTATGGGAAAAGAGGTTTAAATACCCAGGCCACTTTCAAAGGGGCTTATTTATTTTCGCTGCTGCCTCTTAGTGATGGCGTCAAAGAGAAACTAGTTACACTCAAAACTTAACTAAAAAAACCATACAAAAGGGATTGCAATTTGTCAATTTAACCACTTACATGAATATTTCTATTTTTCAGTGATGTGCTTATTTTTAATTTATTTTAAGTTACATATAAAAAGCAAACCATTTAGAAACAAAATCTTCTGTTTCATATGATGTCAGTTTTCTTTAGATAACATTTCCACTTCCACGCAGTGGACTTGCACTGCAGACCAGACTACCATCATGTGCTTCCATTTTCAGCCAGTTTTTATCTTTTATTAGGAGGAGTGCCAGAATATCTTATGCTCTGGGAGGACTTGTGTTTAAAAGGATGTGCTCTTTGCTCTGGTCTCAAATTTTTTTGGTTAGCATAATACAGAAAAAGAGTAGGTGAGCCTATAGGATGCATGTGCAGGAGCACTTTGGTTAAGTGTTTGTAAGCTCATTGCCTGAATTTGAATCTGATATATTTAATTCCCTTGTACATTACCATCACTTCTACATCAAAGAACCACATTTTGCTTAAACAAGTTGCTAAACCAGGAGCCATGAGAAAGAAATCCTCTCCAAATGCTCTGGATACTTTAATGTTCTTCTCACAAAACTCAGGCATTGTATAAACCTTGTTCCTAGTTTAACTGGAACATCCTGTAGGACACATCCAATTAAATAAGTTTAAGGACTGAAGTTTTAAATGTTGTTTCCCCTGCCCCATAGAAGCAACTGCTTCTTTGTCTGAATCAAAGCTAAACAGGGTGTGCCTCAGAGCTCTAATGCAGGTCGCATTCCTGGACAACTGTTAGGACACGCCAAAATGGGTGCTGGGACCAGTAGAATTTTAAATCCTAGTCTTTCCTGAAGGCCAGAGTGTTTTCCCAGGCACTGCTGGCCATTGATCTTAGGAACTACCGTAGGTACCTTCTATGAGATTTCCTTTGATCTTCAGAAGTTCTTGCCATACTCTGAGATGAGAAGATGTGGGATGTTATTTTCAGCAGTCATTGGCAATTTTTCTGCTCCTTCTCTATCTCTGACCCAGAGACTTTGTACTTCTTTTGTGCTACATGGAACTGGTTCAAAAGTGATTCAGTCCTATTCCAGGTGTGCATTTAGCCTGGTACATGGAGAAGTTCTGCAGTGGAAAAAGTAAGTCAGAATCTTCTCAAGAGCACTATGAACAGGGCCTTGTGTGTCCTGAGTGAGTGGCCTGATTCCTAAAGAACAGAAAGAGGATTTGCTTGCACTCTTCTAATAGCGATGCATCCTTTTAAAAAAGAAGGTGCCTATCATGGAACCATGGAATTGTCAGAATCGGAAGGGACCTCTAGAGATCATCTAGTCCAACTCCCCTGCTAAAGCAGGATTGCCCAGAGCACATCAATCAGGACTGCATCCAGGCGGGTCTTGAAAATCTCCAGAGAAGGGGACTCCACGACCTCCCTGGGCAGCCTTTTCCAGTGCTCCATCACCCTCACCATAAAGAAGTTTTTCCTCATATCTGAATGGAACTTCCCATGTTCCAGCTTGAGCCCGTTGCCCCTTGTCGTATTGCTGGAAACCACTGAAAAGAGTCCTGCTCCAACATCCTTTAACCCACCCTTTAGGTGCTTGTAAATGTAGATAAGGTCTCCCCTCAGCCTTCTCTTCTCCAGGCTAAAGAGCCCCAGCTCTTTGAGCCTTTCCTCGTAAGGGAGGTGCTCCAATCCCTTAATCATCTTCGTTGCCCTACGCTAGACTCCCTCCAGTAGTTCCCTATCAGCGGAAGAAGCTTCTAGACTGTGAATCCTGAGGGAAAGCAGGTTCCTATTAGCACAGAATAAGAAAACCACATCCTAGAAAGTGGTCAAATTGAAGACATATTTATGCTGACTTTTCCCATAGACTCATGTAGGTGGCTCCCTCCTCAATGTGCTAATTGTCAAAATTTCCATTCTGAAGCACTGCATTCTCCTTGTGAACTGTGCAAACTCTATGATTAGCATCTCTTATTTTCTGGATGTGGGCATGCAAAGCCTTAATTATAATAGGAGTCTTGTTGTAGCCAGGATAGAGTAAGTGAAGCAAGATTTGTAGACAGATGATGTTTTCTATATGAGCAACTCATATAACAGGAAAAAGAAAGCAGGCTGTTAGCCTTTTTAAGCCTTTTCAAGATCTTCCTATTTTTTTTCCCTATCAATATTTGTATCTAATAAAAGATATTTCTCTGTTTAAAAAACTTGTCTTCTCATTTTATGGCAAAGAATGTATTACTGCCTTTCCTAGATTTTAGAATTTGTCCCATGCAGCCCTTTTGGGAAATACTCCATGCTAGGGTTGTTTTCATTTCTCTGAGTAAGCTGTGACTGAAGCATGATAAGCAAGACAATTTGGTTTCTCAATATTTTTGTATTTTGTACTCTCAGGCCATTTAGTGGAGGTTTTGGGCTTAGTGGCACCCAAAGATTCTAGAGGGACTATTCTGAAACATAATAATAGTACCTCCAGAGTCTCAAGATACCTCCTAATTATACCTTGGATGCTTCCCTATTGTTTACCGTAGCACACATTTGTCTGGAACTCATCTTACTTTTTAATCAGTCAAGCATCATTTCTGCATCAGCATTTAATATTCTGTGGCTAACAAAGAATGTCTTTGCATCCTTTATGCCTTTAATGGAAAACTGAGATCCTACACAACCGGGTTCTTTTACTGTAAACTGTGTTGTTCTCTTTGCCACGGTTGCCATCAACCCAGATTTGGGCTTCCTGCAATTTCTCACCTGCCTCCCTCATGGCTACTTCAGCCTTAGGCAATGGATCACAGTTTCTCTGGAAGCTTTCTGGGGTTCCCAAGGAAGGCAGTGCATACTCACTGGCAGGCCACATGATCTCCTAGGGCTCTAAGATCCTTTCCTTCAGGATGTACTTTACCTCCCTCCTGGTAAAACCCGAGGTCAGCTTTCTTAGGAAACCTCTCAACAGCCTCACGTGATTTTCTTGCCTTTGACCATTTTATCCCATGCTTTTCCCACTCTGGAAAGTACCTACAAAACATCTGCCTACCATAAGTAAAATCTACTTATAACACTAAGCTGGATATAGTACCTGTGTGTACAATAATCAAGATTTCAGCCATCTGTACTTTGGCCTTCTGGCAGCTTGGGGCATCTGCTGAGCATGGGGGATGCAGTCTGAGCTGCTCACAACATTTGCACCCATGCTGTGGGTGGCAGGTATACATCCACATATGCTTCAGTTAATATCTTCCACATCACTTTATCATAATCTAAGTGTGTTGCAGTATCACAAGCAGCTCCATGTTGGCAAATGCACCCCCTGCTGCACAGTTGTGA
This sequence comes from Gallinago undulata, assembly GCA_026546715.1. Taxonomy (NCBI): domain Eukaryota; kingdom Metazoa; phylum Chordata; class Aves; order Charadriiformes; family Scolopacidae; genus Gallinago; species Gallinago undulata. The sequence continues at coordinate 82,084,057 of JAOTQQ010000001.1, read as the reverse complement.
ATTTCAGTGAGGCTCTGTGCAGTCCATAGCATCCTGTCCTTGCTGCTCTGTATCTCCAGGGCAAGCCTCTACAGAGCTGGAATCTAGGATGCAAGGAAACGTCTTTCCAGATAGCTGTCAGCTTTTAAGTTTGCGCTGTATTAGAAATAGATACAATATTTAATGTGATCTATTTCATAGAATCGTGGACTGGTTAGAGTTGGAAGGGACCTTAAAGATCATCTAGTTTCAACCCCCCTGCCATGGGCAGGGACACCTCCCACCAGATCAGGTTATTCAAAGCCCCATCCAGCCTGTCCTCAAACACTTGAAGGGATGGGGCATCCACAGCTTCTCTGGGCATCCGGTTCCAGTGTCTCACCACCACCACAGTAAAAAATTTCTTCCTAATATCTAATCTAAATCTACCCTCTTCCAGTTTAAAACCATTAACCCTTGTCCTATTCCTATATTGCCTGATAAAGGGTCCCTCTCCATCTTTCCTGTAGCCCTCTTCAGGTACTGGAAGGCTGCTATAAAGTTGCCCTGGAGCCTTACCCCAACTCTTTCAGCCTGTCTTCATAGGAGAGGTGCTGTGTCCTTCTGATCATCTTCATGGCCCTCCTCTGGACCTACTCCAACAGGTCCATGTACTTCCTATGCTGGGGACTCCAAAGCTGGACACAGTACTCCAGGTGGGGTCTCATCAGAGCAGAGTAGAGGGGCAGAATCACCTCCCTCGACCTGCTGGCCACAATTCAAAGCTTAATTTCAACAAAGAACATGTTTCCTCTTTCTTGTATGCTAACGTGGAGATCTATTTTCGACCCTTACTTTGTATCTTCATATTGTTTCTCCAATTTCAAGGTCTTTCTTTCTTCAACAGTCAAAAAAGTGGATGAATAGTTGCTGAAGAATCAGTCATAAACCTGGGCTTTCAAGTTCACTCTGTCTTGTTGAATAATTGCTTAGATTTTCTTTATGATCTGCCATCAAGTATTTTTTCTTTCCCCTAACACTCTTGGAGGGTTCTCACAAACCTCTTAAAAACATTTTTATCTGCTGCTAACTCTTAATTCTATTCTACAAAATCCCTGTCTCTCTATGGTCTTCTTAAGTCATTTTATGTGTTTCAATTAAAGCTTGATCTAGTTTCTCTTTCCTTGCCTACACACTGTCTCTCTCTTGCTCCGAACCTTTCGGATTCTCTTCTGATTTAGCCACATTGGTTTCCTACTTCAGATGCTACTCAACAAGTTTTTAAGAGAAAATCACAGGCCATACATACATGAGCTATCTGTTATATCCAATAATATACATTACCAATAACAGTATAGGCAAAGCTAACCTATAAATGCATAGCAAAACTTTCACCATGAGCAATGAACCAAATCCCACCACATCAAAAGTTACTCAAGCTTATACAAAGGGCACTCACTACCTCCTCATCCAACTGAAACCAGCCTGGCTGGCTGGTGATTTGACTCAGATACTCAGTATAAATGGTGAAACTTGGTAGGCAGAAAGACAAAGAATATTTAGCATTTCCGATTTGATTAATTCCAGTACAATGTTTAGGTCTCATTGATCATTGCTTTTGGTGACATCTTAGAGTGGGGCTAAGGTACTCCATCATCTCTGAAAATCCTATGCACCTCTCCTGTTTTTCCTGTTAACTACAAGCCCAAGTTGCAAGTAAAAGAACTGAAGCCTGTAAAAGCTCCTACGTTTTAGATTTTTGCTGAACTTGTTTGGAAAACATTTAAATTAAACCCAATTAGTTTTTAATCAATCTAGTTGAAGAAGTTATTCTTTTGGCTGCTTTCACAGGAAACTTGAGTTAAAAGCAAATTATAGCTTTCTGATTGCTACAGACTGGAGAAAAAAACTTCCCCTTTTTCACTCATAGCAGCCTACTTCTCTATTTTTAATTAGAGCTGTTGAGTACTTTGTCCCGGACAAAGAAAGACACGCATAGAGAAACTGATTTGGGTTACGTTTCTAATAATGCTTAGTAGGCAATAGATACAGAATAAATTTTTCTTCCCAGAGAGCTCCTTTTTGAATGTCAGGTATAGACTGTGGTTCAGACAAAAAAGACTCAGGTGTGAATAATGTTTGAACTACAGCTGGCAAGCACAACTGCAGTCATTAAGCTGGGCTTTTATGAGGCTCACTGCATGCTTATACACCAACTTAAAACAAATCTTAATGGATGATAAAGTTGCAAGTTTTACTAAGCTGGCAGAATCAAAATGAGGTTACAGGAGAAATCAAATTGCATGTAAATAAATTGGCAGTACAGAAAAAAAAAGTCATCAATTTATCAAAGAATTATACATACAACTGGTCAAACACATAAGCACTTTACTCAGTCATATAGAAAAATCAATTAGAACATGGCAAGCATAGCATCTGTGGTAAAGGTATTGTCTTAAATTTCTCTCATTTCCCATAAATGTTACGGAATCAGTCCTGATATCGCTCTTATATAACAATTCATTCAGCTATATTTTTATTGTGTCATCAGATCTTAAATTAACTTGATGACTTTCAGCAGCAGAGTATTGGGGAAGGACAGGCAGTTTTATCTAATCTCATTGGAGAAACTTCAGATCTTGCCAAAAAATCTATTTCCTATTCTATTAATATAAGACCTATTTAAGCAAACAAAAGTGAATGGAATTTGCCAGCCATGAAACTAAGCCTTATTCAGAAAGAATTATTTCTTTCAGGCAAAATCCAAGCTAAGGTTTTCTTGAAGACCAGAGCTACACAGCAGCTCAGGGACGCTGTGAATAATACTGACTCTTGAGAGAGAATTAAATGTGCTTTTGAAAGAAGGGGAATTTCAACTCAAAAAGAGGAAGCTTCTTTTGGACAGAGAGTGCTTGCCATAAGAAGCACGTATGTATTTGTGATAGGAAAGGGTTGATTTTCTGTGATCTGGGCTTTCTGCATATGGGGAAGGACAGGCACTGAGGACAGAATGAACACTTCTGTTGTGAAGATCCATACTGGAGTATTTTGCTGCCTCTGAGACAGGAATCCTGGAGAAAGAAATAAGGTACTTCCTAGTATTGTAATAATGCTTTCAACTGAGCAGTTTTGCTTTTTTATTTATCTGATAATGATTTGAGCAATTACTGAGGCAAGCCTTTGTAATGCTTCTATAAACAAGTAGAAGCATACATTTGTAAAAATGTAATTGCTATTAGTAAAGTGACTCCACAGCTGCTCTCTATTTCATTTGAGTCACAGCTGCTAATTGTAGAAGCTTCACACATATCCCTTGTTCTCTGGAGCAAGCTGACCAATTTATAGCAGAATGAGCCAGAGCCCATTCTATAGCGGCACGGGTACAATTATTTCCTGAATTTCTGGAGCAGGACATTTATAATCAGAAACTGGGCAAAAGGACCAAAGCAGATATGCAGCACATTTTCTGATTATGCTTGTTATAAGGATAGCGGTCTTAATTTACACCAGTAGATAGGAGAATCCGGTCCTTTCTTCCTATCTACTGTAATTCTAGTGGTTGAAGGGAGGCACCCAAAACCAAAAGGCAAAACCTCTTCCTTTAGCTTTGTAAATTAGTTAATGTGCTATGAGAAGCACCGTGAGAAAATCAGTATGTGTCCCCAGAGTGACTTTCTGCGCTAGAACTGAGAGCAGGAGGGTTTGGCTCATTTAACTGCGCTTCTGAATATCACATCTTCATTTAATAATTGAAATTAATTTATTGCAAGAACAAGTAGCCTCTGATCGGTGATCCTCCTGTTTAAGAAGCAGAATGAGGTTTGTGTCACATGCCCAGCTGGTCTGGAAAGACACTTATTGAAAATAAAGAACGTAATACCTGAGGGCTAAACATACAATATATTGTATGGCTGCTAATCCCTGTTAGATGTGTTTGGGTATAGGTTAGGAATCAACTGCAGATTCATCCTTTTGTGTACAGTACATATCTTGCCATCAGAGGTGCCTTGTAAACTGCTTTTTGAGATTATGCCTGTACTGCTTCGTGTAGCCATGCTGCCGTTTCCAGGCAGTGTCCTGTGCAGAAGTAGGAGGCTCAGAAGAGGCACACCCTGCCAGTGGGCATTTGAATTCCCTCTTCTGTACAATGACTCTTGAAGAAGCTGCAGCAACTGACTGTCTGTTAATCAGCTGGCATCTCTAAATTGTCTCCTGTGTGGGAACAGGGGTGTGCTCCTTCTCTGTTTCATTGCAAAATCAAACAGGTTAATGTGATCTGGTGAGAAGTGAATCCAGCAATTGTTACTTCCCAGCTGGCAAGTTTGCTTGCCTAAACCTTGAGGCAAGAGCAAGGGCTGGGAAAGGAGGACAGGCATCACCTGATGTGGTACCTGTGATGCAGAAGTGGTTCAACCAACTTGACGTTTCTGTGGCCAGGTTTATCTTAAGAGGGCGGAAAAATATGTCAACCTCAGCTGTCCTTTGGGTGAAACTTAGAATAAACTCCACAGCTAATCCCAACAAATGTCTCACTCTGGTTGATGACGTTCTTCCGCTCTGAATTTCCCCCCCAGTTTCACTTGTGTGGAGTACATGCTTGTGTCCCATGATTTGTGCTGTGGGACTGTGCATCGTTAGGCACTTGCTGTGCTCTCTTCCAGAGATATCCACCCTTTAGTTGTGGATGAAGCATTCTGCTTGCAGAGGCAGTTGGAATGCTCCATGATCTTTGGACCACAGGTATTATTTAAATAATTAGTGTTGTCTAATTGTTATTAAAAGAGCAGTTTCTGGATGTCACAGCAAAGTGATCCCAGAATCATACAGAAAGTCATCGTTCTCCTGAATATCTTAGACATAATAAAAGGGTGTTACTGAAAGAGGGGATAGTGTGAAGTGCTTTCAGAAATAAAAAATGTGGGAGACAGAGGTTCTTTTTAATGGAATAACAACATAATTAAACAGCAAGCCCAACATTTTTAAATGTAACTTGGAGCAAAAGATTGTTGCAAAAGAATGAGCAATAGAAAAAGTTTAGCAGTTGATTAAAATAATCCCACTTTCTAATTGGAGAAATAGATAGGAAACAGAAGTTGCCTGGGCAATGCTATGGTTTCAAAATGTGTCCCTTGTTGTATGGCTTAGTATTTGGGTAGAGGGCATCCTAGAATTCTCTGACCTGGCCACATGAAGGGAATTTTCTAAGTTCTGATTTTCTTTTATACCATTTATTCAAATCAACCTGTGTTTACAAAATGGGAGAAGGCTGGTAAATGTATTTTAGCACAATTTCATTGAGAAGTCTCTAAGATAGCCTTCAGGTCAGTGGTGGAAAGTCTTAGTCACAGATGTCCTGTCTCCAGGAGGCTCATAGCACTGCTCATGGAGCTACTCAGTGTTGCACAGCGTGGAAATTTTAGAAAAATTCCCTACACTAGAAGAGTCAAAAGAGTAAGTTACCAGTTTAGTGGCCAGTTTTGTTTTGAATTCATCATGAAACATGGGGGAGGAGAGTCTTCCCATAGAAGATATGTACCTGATCTAAGAAAATCAACTATTTACATGTAAGAATGTGTAAGAAAGGAATATTTTGAATGGAACTGAAGGGCAGGGAAGGAAATTAGGAATCAAGGAGCACAGATTTGACAGTGTCTTTCAAAAGATAATGGCTAAAAAGGAAAACAGGAAAAAAGAGAGCAAATGGAAACCCAGGCAAGCATACCAGGTTTACTCCAAGACTTTCATGCTTCACTGTGCATATTGGGTTTTCACATGCTGGAACTGGAGGAACAAGAGACAGAAAGCACAAGCCAATCTCAAAATAAGTCACATAGGGCTTTCTGGCAGTTGCCCTCATATGTAAACGGAGTGAAGTTGCCTCTTTTTCCTCAACATCAATCTTATAGTTCTTCGGGGAAGGAATTCCCCTGTACTCAGCCTAGTGGGAACTGCCTCTTGACTTTTTTTAGACTGTTTTTTTCCAAACCAAAGCAGTCATGAATAGGGCCAGTAAAGTGCATGTACTCATATGGTTTCTTCTCCTTTCAGTGATTGGGCTACAGAGATAGTAAATAAAGGGTTCAGTGTGACTACTGACTGCATACTGACATAATTTCAATTAATATACTTCTCCATTTTTCATCTCTGACTTCCACAAGATTTGTAATAGTGAGTCATGGGGACATCTCCAGGAATGGCTGACAAAGCCTCAAAAGGCAAGAAAGACACATAGTCCTAGCATTATTTAGCAAGGGGAAATGGTTACCTCCCCATGGACTAACCTCACATAATTCTGAATGTCAGAGATTTTTAAGCCCTGGGTCTTCAAACCACTTCCATCTCATCAGTTATCACTGGCATCGTGAAAAAGTGCCACTTCCACAGCTGGATGCAGCCAGCTTGTGAACAGAAAAACTGCACATCCATACACAGACCCTCTGAATTGGAGCAGAGCGCTCACGTACAGGGCCATGGCCATGAAGAGGGCAGTTTGATCTGCACCATTTTCTAGCAGTAGGCCATACTCTGAAGCAAAGTCTATCTTTCCCCTCTTACCCAGTCCACTTTGACTGCTAAACACTTCTGGGACATATCCAGACTTTCAATGGTCTGCAGATACAAAAGAGAATTGAACATAGATTTTGTGTTCAATATGCCAAAGAAATGGTGTAAGCAGCCAACAAAGAGACTGTGTGATTTTCCTTCCTCCCTTCAGTTCCATGGATTTGCATTTGTTGGTTAAAGGCATCTTGTAAAAAAGGGGAAGAGAAGCTGCTTGCAGCACTGAAGTTTTAGTGGCTCGAATCATGATTCAGCAACTCTCCGTAAAGCAGCTCATGTTAAGAGAAGGAGCTTGTCACGATCAGTGACCTCCCTCTGCAGGAAATGTGGGTGGACGTTCCTCTGCAGGCTCACGGGATCCTTCTTCACACAGCAATCCCCAGCAGCCTGGAAACCATGTAGGATCTTTACGACTTCTGTCCTCACAGCTCTAAATCCAACCCATAAAGAAAAGCAAGCAGTGTTTGTTATCCAGTATTTTTGCCTGGGTTTTATTTTTCTCTCACACTCCTATTTTCAGTTCCGGTTTTGGTCTTTGCTGCTATGAGACAGTCAATGCAAAACATGCGTAGCTATAGCAGTACACTCTCTCCACTTCTGTTTCCAGTTGCTAAATTGTTTTAATTTCTCCTCTTACACACCTGCACTGGATCCAAAATATAGGGCTATCCTTTTTCCTTTACTTGACTGGAAGGAAAAATTCTTATTCACAGGAGGGAAATATGACTACTGAGAAGGAGTTTCTGTCATTTTTCAGTGGCTTGGCACAGGCAATTTTATTTAGGCTGTCACTTGTGTTGTTTAATTCAGTGGGGCCCAGCCTAGGAGGAAAAACCTTTGATAAAAATTCACCATGTAGTAGGGTGGCTGGAGCAGAAAAAGAGTGACCTCTGTCTACAACAATGGATTCTGCACAAGCCCTCCCTCCTTTTCTGCTACAACAGGTGGGTCAAAAAGAAAATTATCTATATCCTCTGAGACATTTAGACTGTTTTCTGCCCTTTCCTAAGGAAAGGCAGGATGAATCTGGTCTGAAAAAACATCATTCACACTTCTGTACATTACAATACATACACAAAAATCATGTCAGCAGATGGAAGGGAATTCTGTATTAAACAGAAGAGACTCTTGCTGCCAGAGACCTGGGGTAAAGGTAAAGCCCAAAGTCTACCAGCTTAAAATAAAAGATGATGAAAAATGGGAAACCATCAGGAAGCTGCACTACCATCAGGACAGCAGACAGCAATTTCACTGGATTTAATTTATATGAGAGCTGAAGAGCTTTTAGATCTGCTCCAGCAAAAGGATTCTTTGGAGCTGTTTATAGGAGGAGAGTGAAGGACTTTGGCAGGAATGATGTGAAGGTTTCTCCCAAATACATGGAAAAAGCATAGGAAAAGGCACTGCAAAAATGTAAACCAACAACAACAGGCTGGTCAGTTGCAGGTGCTGTTCTCTCACTGGTGCATGGGAATGGCATTTGGCTGTTTACCAGGAATATAGGCCCTTATACCACATGAACCCAAGCATAGAGAAGCCATAGAGAAGTGTTTTGCTTATGAGATGAGTCACAGGTTTTTTTTAATTTTATTTTCTAAACAGATACCAGTTTTTCTTGACCACAAATTATGTGCTGTTTATCCTCAACCCTTTAGCCTCAACTCTTACTCTCAACAACATACGATTTCTCGCAGTTAGCTTTACTGTCATGAAGAATAGGTTTCTCTTACAAAACAGAAGGTCACACACTTCATCACTTCTGGTTGCTGACATCATTACACTGTCTCCCCCACTTCCTCCTTCTGTGTCACCCTTTTCTCCCCCTCTACTTTCAATTCCCCCATCTTCTTCCCCACACTGCCAAGCCAAGCATGCTCCCCATTCCTCTTTCCTCCGCATCAGGCGTCTTGGGTACTCGTTCTGTCCTTTGTACCCGGGAGCCTCTGTGTTTCTCCTATGGCATACCTTGTCTGCAGCAATCTTGTGCCACATCACCTCCTCTGTAAACCAGAAATCTGTCATGGCATGCTTCTTGTTGCTAACAGCTGTGAAGCACATGGAAGTCCTTGCACCAGTCCATGGGAAAAGGTGAGATAAACTTTCTCGTTAGTCTCTCTCTTGCTAAAACTTCTTGTTTTACCACTTCTTTGGGAGTACTGGAGAAGGTACTGGAATGTTTTCAACCTCTAACATATTTCTTACATTCTTCCTTCTTACAGCATCATGGAGGTCTGCATATTCTTCCTTTATGCTATGATACTTCTCCCAGGTAAAAGGCGCGTTGTTAATTGTAAAAACTTTTGATTATTTGTGCCTTGCTATGTGATACTTTACTTTCTCATCCAGTAAGAAGCTCATTCCTTAGTAGTAATTAATCATTTCTGTTGCACAATCAAGGTCATATAGCCCATGTGATGTGTATTTAAATTGTGTGCAGGGACTCCATAAATATATATAGTAAGTACTTTCTCTCTTCAACTTTATATCTTTACATTACACTTATTTTATGTTGCTCTTAAAATTTCAATTTAAATCTGTCTTTAAAATGTGTGTATATCACCTCTGTATATCATAGAGGAGAGCAGCATTAAACTGAAAACTGACAGTTTGATATTGGACAACTGGAGTTTTAGGCAGCCACGGAGATCATTTTGCAGTCTGATGCTCTGGAGAAGCACTCAAAACTTTGCACCAGGAGAGAGACTGTAAATCTTCTCCTCCTTTTGAACACAGCTGAGGTGTTTGTACCTTCTGGGACAGAGGACCACATTTCTCATTCAAGAAAAGCCTGTCCTCCCCGGCCATTGCCACCCATAATAATGCATACATGCACTGATGAAAGCGGGAGAAAAATCATCCCCTGAGTAATACAGTTCATGCTTTCTTTGCATGAAGGAATAATTGTGTTTATTGACTATTTCTGTTAACAAGATCAGCAACAGAACAGTTAAATCTGACATTTAATCTGTCATTAAACTCTAGATTAATTACAGAACAGTTAAATCTGACATTTAATTTGTCATTAAACTTTAGATTAATTCTTCAGTGAGACTGAAAGCGTTCACCTGTTTCTGACCTTCTGGTCATATATTCCCTAGACACCAACATTTACCACACGGTGTGCACTTTACATTTTCTTCAAATCTGCAATGTTGTGTTATTTTATTAGGAAAATTAACTCAACTTTAAAAAAAGAAATTGTGCAACTATCTCCTTTGTGGCAGAATCTCATACTCAGAATGCTACATACCAGAATGGTTTGGACATTTTGCCTGTATATGGGTTTTCTAAAATATAGATGCTCACACCCTCTGTGTGGTGGGCCTTACTTGGAAAGTAAAATATCGGAAGAAAAATAAGAAACAGTTTTATGACCTGAACTCCACAAGACTAAATGATTCAGTTTGAAGAACTATGTGTCCTGTCATACCTAGTGGGAGAATTTGTGTCTAAATGCTGGCATTTTTATAGCTACTGTCGTTAAACATTGCCTCTGTGAGTGCAAATACTTGGCGTTCTTTTGTAGTTGATGGAAATCTTAATTTGTTCTCTCTGTCTAAGGTATTGCTGCCAGCGTGCATCAGGTGAAGTCATTTCTCAATCACACCGCATACCTATCCTGCTTTTTTACAAACGCTCAGAAAACTGACATAGAGGATTTAAGAGTTTTTTGGCAAAAAGGTACTGATGAAGTGGTGCATGAAGTATACCACGGCCAAGAAAAACATGATAACCTTAGTCCTAAATATATAAATCGCACCAAGATGGATATGGACAAATGGACCTTGCAATTGTTAAATGCAGGAATTGTGGATGAGGGACAGTATACATGTATTATACAGCACAGAGTTAAAGGATCGCCACAGGTCATACACAAATCTGAGTGCTTTCTGCACATCATTGGTAAGTAATCTCTTCTAATTGTCATCTGACCTGTTGGGTTTTTTTGTGTGGGGTTCTCTGTCCCTTTGTTCAGTCCAGAAATATGTGGTACTGGCCCCAAGCCACTGAAGGCATAACTGCACTGGAACAGAATTTCTGAAGATGGATAAGAGTATTCTTAATAGAAAAATCCTCAGCTCTGAATGAAAAGTACGCAGGTGGAAGCAATCAGAAAAAGTAGAAAACGAGGCAATAATTTGCTCAATATTGCATCATTCCTTATTCCCACTCTGTCATACTTTATAGAGAAAACCATTCTGTCTTCTTCTTCTTGTCTCCTGAAAGTTTTATGGCTTTTAGGGCTCTGGAAAATCCACTTCTTTATTTGCATTTGATGCAGTACTTTCTATTAAAAGTAGCAGTAGTTATCATCATTGGTGGTAAATTACAATTGAAACATAACAAGATTTCTGCAAACACCCAGCTATTTTATGATCATATAAATCGCAGGGAAAATAAAGAAAAGAACAGCTCATATGTGGAGGAGTAGAAATTCATATGTTCAGTTAAGGAAGACTGAAAATAACTTTGAAGAAAAAAATGCATGCGTTGATGAGATTTAACTTGATTTCTTGCATGGGAATGGAAGTGAGGAAGTAATCTTTTCCTAATGCTTTCTAATATTTTTAGTAATACCTAATATATTTTCCAAATGTTTTTCTAATTTAAACTGTTCTGTTAGTAACCTTTGTTTGTATGCCTGTGTTCTCTCTTTCACTATGATAGTCATTAATAATAACAGCTTCTAATTTCCACTGGTGTTTTCAGGCTTCATCATACTGCTTCAAAAGAGAACAATCCATGTGTAATAGCAGTCAAAAATGGAGTACTAGAACATCTGAGCCTATTTAGCTTTGTGCTTACCAGCAAGTGTTCTCTCAATCTACAGATAGAAAACCTAAATTGTTAATTTTGATTCTCCAAGAATCTACTTGACAAGTCTTTTCAGCAAAGCTTTAGACCTCAGAAACCCATGTATATTCAATATCAAGGCCTCCAATTTAAAGAGATCTTTAGCATCAACTGTTCAGTTAATTCAAGCTGTTAAATCCATTATCACTTTAGCCAACATCTAAGCAACATGTTATAGAATCATAGAATTGTCTGGATTGGAAGGGACCTTTAAGATCATCTAGACGAACCAGCAACCTAATTCTGATTAAAAAAACATCGCTACACCATATCACTAAGCACTATGTCTTTTAAATACCTCCAGGGATGGTGCTTCAACCACTTCCCTGGGCAGCCCATGCCAATGCTTAATAACCCTTCCAGTGTAAAATTTTTTCCTAATATCCAATATGAACCTCCCCTGGTGCAACTTGAGGCTGTTTCCTCTAGTCTTGTTGCCTGTGACTTGGGAGAAGAGACCGACCCCCACCTTTCTGCAGCCTCCTTTCAGGTAGTTATAGAGAGCGATAAGGTCTCCCCTCAGCCTCCTCTTCTCCCGACTGAACAACCCCAGCTGCCTCAGCCTCTCCTCATAAGACTTATTCTCCAGACCCCTCACCAGCTTCGTTGCCTTTCTCTGGACCTGCTCCAGCAACTCGATGTCTTTTTTGTGGTAACGGGCCCCAAACTGGACACAGTACTTGAGATGGGACCTCACCAGTGCTGAGTACAGGGGGACAATCACCTCGAGTCTTCTTCACTGTGCTGTTCCTGATATAGGCCAGGATGCTGTTGTCCTTCTTGGCCACCTGGGCACACTGCTGGCTCATTTTCAGCCAACAGTCAAACCAATACCCCCAGGCCCTTTTCTGCCAGGCAGCTCTCCAGCCACAATTCCCCAAGCCTGTAGCACTGCATGGGGTTGTGGTGTCCCAGAAGTCTAATACTTAGGCACTAAAGCTTTTCTCAGAGTTTTAAGGTTCTTCTGAGGTTTAACTACTTAAACCACTTGCTGCTATATTCCTTCCAAATGAATCTTTGTTCAATAAGTCACCAAAGGAAGAAGCAGTATAAAATCATATTTTGAAAAAACCTTAAAAATAATAAGAAGAAAAATGCAAATGTTGAAATGTACTTGTACTTACCTGCTGTTTTGTAACTAGAATCTCATATCATATGTGGAGGGCTTTTTGTAGTATAGTGTGTCACACTTAAAATGGACATAGGAAAGACTGACTGCTACACAAGAATAACAGGCCAGTCATACAAAGCTATCTAGATCACTTGGTGTCCAAGCCTATTCAGAAATACTGAAATACCTTCTAATAAAATTTACATGTGTCATTTATATGTATTACATTAGGAAAAAATATTTATACTATTTGTATTGTGTACAGCCAGGATGATTTATACAAGAACAATGAACACAGCTCATTCTTCAGAAAGAAGGGAGGGCTTCACATTGGAAGGCTTTGGGTCTTAAAACAGGCAAGGTAGGGACCATGATGACAAGCAGCTTAACTGGAAATTCTGCTGCCATAGCATGGCTTTACTGCTTCCTTTGGATGGATCAATAAGGGAAGTAGGTAAGGCTAGGAAAGCTATTTCAAAGTATGTGCTTTTCAAAGAGTTGGGAGTGAAACTTATATCAGAATAGAGACTTAAGAGTTTCTGTCCTCATTTTAAAGCAGATGTTGAAAATCTTTAAAGCATGAAGAAAAGCTCTACTAGAGTTATCTGAAGGCTGGAAAAATACAGCCCAACTGGAGACATTAAAAGATCAACCTGATTACTTTATAATGCACAAGACAGAGAAGTCTTGTTTGCAGCATGTAGGCCTGAAATATACATAAAATACTGGATATTAAGAAAAAAAAAAAAGGGCTAATTAATTTAGTGATGATATAACCAGTAGTGGCTGGAAGCAAGTGAGAAGTAAGGCACATTGCCACTTTAGAAAAAAGAACAAAACCAGGTAAGGTGATTAAGACACTATCAAAAATATCAAGGGCTTGATAGATCTGCTGTCTCTTGAGGTATTTAAAACTAAGCTTACAGCCTTTTTGGAAGACAGGTTATCTTTAAATAGAAAAGACTTCCTGAAACGTGCTTTTCTGTTAACAATCCAAAGCTCACATATATGTAGTCTATATCCTGCATGCAACTAACATCACTTTTCAGTAAATTAAGGTTTCCAGAAGCCATAAAACAAGAAGTGCTTCAATCAGGGTATATTCTACTATTTCCACTTGTTTACTGTCAACAAGATTGAAACTCTTAAATCACTTAATGATTTGGCAAGTTTAACAGCATGGATTACACTCCTGCCCTCCCTATAAAATGCCAAGGAGAGAATAAATACTCCAGACCAGAGTGAGCAGTCAGCTAAGCAAGTCAGACCTTGAGGAGAAAGAGGAAACTTAAGTTTCCTGAGGGAAAACTTCACTAAATTTGGGGGTGTTAAAAAAGGTAGGGCTTTTACTGTTTTGAATTCATAGCCACGGATTCTCTTGGGGATTTGATTAAGCTAAACCCTTCTGTCTGTGTGTTGGCATACAGCAAATAAAAGCAACATCATATTTCCTCATCCATCTACATTAAGAATTCACTGGAGCAAGGATTAGAGCCTAGATCCAGCACATTGAGTATGTGTGCAGAAGAGTCAGACACTCTAGGCTTATATTTTTCTAAGAATCCTTTTCCCCTTCTCCAAATATTTTTTCCATATAGTCTTTCATTCTATTGGCACCGAAATAATGAAGTATTTTCAATGAAGTCTTGAGTTTTGGGTTTTGTTGCTGGTTTTGGGGAGGTTTTTTTGTTGGGTTTTTTGTATGCCAACATGCACTCAGTATTATGTCTACATTCTCTTCTCCTTTTCCATTATAGTCTACTATTTCAACTATGTTCTTTTAACCAAACAAATCCTCGTTGAGAATATTTTCAAGATTATTTAATAGTGAGTATTTGTTAAAAGCTTCCATTTATCATTCATATTTTATGTTTAAATAATTCTTTCCAATCCTGTTTCATTATTTATTGCCTTTGAAACTTGACTTTTTAAAGCATCTGGTATGTTTTTCATCAAATGGGATGAGTATCTAATGACACAAAGTAAAGAACTTGCACTGTAGTCACTTCCACATAAAAAGCTGAGCTGAGGGAGGCCTTCTGTCAAGTTGAGTGAATTACTTTATATGCTGCAAAATGATTACTCATAATATTGACAGGCACTGAGCATATTTCTACCTATGACAGCACTGGACCTCCAACTCACCCCATCTGAACTCCCTCAGATGATTTCTTTCTCTATATTTCAGTTAGAAGTTTGTGGTTTCCCCTTACTGAATCAGGAAGTCAAGAGTAGGTAGCACTGTGTCCTACTCCCAACTGGTGTGTAAGCACTGACCTGTGAGCAGGCCAGGTGTGGTTATTCTAAGGTGTCAGTGGATCCAAGGGAGGCGGGAGAGACAGAGGCCCATTGGCTGATCAGACTTAACGTCCTTGAAGCACCCTGTGAGGACAAGGAGCAGCAAGTCTGCATGCACACCAAAAATATAACAAGCCCTTCTTGGGATTATCACTGTTTTCCTGGGAAAGTTGTTTAGACTTGCTTCTGCCTGAAAGTCACAAACTGGCAGGAACTGTCATGAGATGTGGTATGTCTTACGATGCTTTCTCTTTGGTCTGTTTCAGCCAACTACAGTCAACCTGAGATAGCACTGCTTCCCACTGGGGAACGAATGGCCGCACACTGGCCCAACAAACACTTGAATCTTTCCTGTTCTTCTAGCGGAGGTTATCCAGAGCCCAAACAGATGACTTGGATAATTTCACATGAAAACACAACACACAGGCTTACGGGTCACACAGATGTCTCACAGGATGCTGCAACAAAGCTATACAATGTTACTAGCAAGCTGCATATCCCAGTTCCTACAAACACCCTCACTAACATTACCTGCTTGCTTCACCTTGGAGAGCAGCTGGGGAGCCTCGTCTCAGTGACGCTAAGCATAGGTGAGTCTCCATCTGCCCATTCTGATTTTTGCATGGGTGGGAGCAGGGCACATTGTGGTACAGCTGATCATGGATGGCAGCACAGTCAAAGCAGGGTATGTTCTCCATCCTGTTCACCAACAGCCCTGGCCACCAAATTCCCTGTCCTTTCCATATGAGAAGCCTTATTACAGCAAGGAGAGGGCACAGAGAAGGAAGGCTATTGCTACACAATCCAGAACACAGCCCTGTTTATCCCTTCCCTAGATGCTACTGCAGTAGCAACAAAGCAACCAGGATGTCTGGATTAGGTGGCAACCAGTCTCTGGAGATGACATTTAGCTCTTTAGAGAGGTTGCCACTTCAAAGAATCACAGAACTATTGAGGTTGGAAAAGGCATCTGGAGACCACCACTCAGCTCAAAGCAGGGTCAACAGGTAGTTCAGGACCTTACCCACTTGAGTTTTAAACATGTCCTAGGATGGAGACTGCCCAATCACTCTCAGTGAACTGTTTCAGTGTTTGACCATCCTGACAGTACAAAAGTGGTTTTTTCCTGATATTTAGGTGCTTGAGCTGCTATTCTTAAACCATTTTCTAGAGAGAGGCAGAAGAGGCCCTTGGACCAGATTTGGCTCACAAACTGCCAAATAGACTGTGCTGAGATTAAGTGTAAAGGCCATGAAACTTTGATTAGTCTTAGAAGCATTCCTGGTGGTTTTCATAACACTTGGCAGAATGAAGTGCACATTCCAAAATTATTATTTGGGGATTATTTTTTTTAGTCTGCGATTGTGTCTTTTTTCAGATACCTCTTGCAAGAAGCAGCTGGGGACACGAGTTCCAATAAGACCTCACTGCTGGATTATCTCAGTGTTCCACATGACTGATCTTTTCTTTAAACTAAAACTGTATTTTATTTATCTCCTGGGACAGGGAAACATTCTTTGACATATTTTTGTTCGTAAGATATAGCACAAACGCATCAAAATAAAGACAATTCCCACATGGCTTGCACATGTCTCCTTTAAACAAAGTTGAAGCTGTGCTTCAACTGACAGGAACAGGGAACCAAGATGGAATGGTAGCATTGCAGGAAAGCCTACCAGGGTAGTACAGGTATGCGCCTTACTACTGCAGATGTAAAAGAAGCTTGCCCCTCATTCTGAAAAAAGTTCCACAGTACAGTTTTCTTCATATAAATTCAGCTAAAGGGTTAAGTCTTCAATATTAGATATGGCAAACTGCCTCTGATGTCCTTACATTCTAGGATTTTTAAATAACATTAAAATACAATACTGAAGTTTCTCAAGTTTGCACAGTTCTACAAACTGTTCTTGAGTGTTAATATGGCTATTTTAGCTATATTAGATATAGTGCTACATCTTCCACTTCCCTATTCAATTCTTCTCTTCTCCCCAGCTTTATGAAAGTAGCCACCTGATAAGTGGCGGGTAAGATGGTGGGTAAGAAACTAGGAACTCCACATAAACAGAAGCTCTGTTTGGTGATAACTGAAGCTGTATCAGTTGCTAATCCTAGCAACCAAAACCTCAAAAGCACAATAACCAGAATAGAGGGAAACTCCTTTGCATTCCCTGCTACTTTCACATCTCTTAGGGCATTTCATTAGGCTTTGACCATTATTTCCAACAAGATACCAAGTAGTAACATATCCCAGTTTCTTCAGACTTGCACAGTAGCACAGAGTAACAGTAGCATAGTTGCAGCCTCACAGACTCTTGTATTAATCAAGTTACTGATCTCTTAAATGTTACCCAAACTTCAGAAAGAGTACTTTGCCTTACTGTCACTGAAGTGGCCGATAAGACTTGGCAGTTGCACTAGTTATTGGAAATATGGAAATAAAGCAATGTGGATAGTGATTTATTGAAACTACTAAAGCACTGTAAGAGCAAAGGATGCTGAGGACATTTCCCTAAACTTCTAATTCACGTAACTTCAGGAGAGATTGTTTAAGCTAACTGTCACCAAATTAAATCTTTTCTGTATCTTCTCTGTTTTCCTATTCAGAGAATCAGGCGGAAGACATGAAGCAAATGAAGATAAATTTCTTTGGCCCACTTATAGCTGTGATTATACTGATCATACTTCTTGTGGGTTTTGTGATATTGAAGAAGAACAGAAATAGCTTATCTACCAACCAGAGTAAGTTATTACTTCTCATTCAGCTCTACTGTCCCTCAAGTCTCAGTCTTCACTCTATAATCATCCCTTTAACTATATTCAAGTTGCTGACAGAAAGTTAGGTTTCATGCTGGACTTAAGCTAAACTTCCTTGGACAATTTATTTCCGCAACAACTTAGTCCATCTAGCAGGAAGACAAAACATCTTTCTCCTGTTTTGTCCTGGATCCACTTCTACCTCTTCTTTGTGCTCTGTGAGACTGCCATGGGACCAGTTTACCACTTTTCCCTGCAGTTTCACCTTTTTTCTTCTGGTTTATTGGTAGCTTTGACTCCTAAGGTCATTGAACTGTATAAGCCTTTCTTGTTGATCACCATTTATGAGGTGGAGCTAAGGGAAGGATGAGATGAGGCTTCTATCAAGTGCGAGTATCTCTGTCATCGCAGAGCTGAAGGACCCAATGCATTACTCCACCACAGGCTGCCTAACACTAGATTGGTAAAATCATCTTGTACTAGGAACAGAATTGGATCTTTGCATTGCATTTCTCTATTTTGTTCCAAGACTAGGTCTCAGCAGTCCAGGTTTTATTCTGCATTGAAAGGATCCTCATGCAGACATCAGGGTTTGTCCTTCCTTATAGCAAGTAGGAAATGCATTCCTCACAGTCAGTCCTGTTTCCTCACATAGCCAAAGGTCCTGAATTCACCTCATTCTTTCTCCAAACCCTAGGATAACTGGACATTTAATATTAATTATTACTATTACATATTACTATAAACTCTTTTCCAGCTCATATTTCTCATGTTTCTGAAAATCACATATTCATCTGTTTTAGGTGTCAGTCTAGCAGTCTAGAAGCTATCAAGCTTGAAACGGAGGTCATCAGCCAGACTGCTGAATGGGAACCAACTCTACACATAGCAAGGCCTGGGGTCTCCCACATTCTTAAGTGCCCTGCCAGACAATGATCCTCCCCAGATCCTTACAGAAAAACGTTCCCCTACAGAACAGCATGCAACACTTTTGTCTGACGGCTGAAATCTACTGTCCAGCGTTCTCTGCTTTTATTTTTGCTCCAGAATGGTGATAAATATGATGCTCTGCCTGTCTGCATTACTATCTTTTTGCTGTATCTTTCGTTACATGCTGTGAGATTGTAAAATCTCAAGACTCAATGAAGAAAGCAGAGCTGTGTGGGTTACAGAAGGGAATGTCTCAGAAACAGAAAGAGTTGGGCCACAATCTGTGAATCATAACCATCACTGGAAACATGACCGGAGGCAGGCTATTAATCATGAGCCATAAATGCTATTGGCAGAGCCAGTGTGGCTTTGTACGAGTGACTTTCTTGTAAAGCTCCATAGCAGAAAGGGGAACTTCAGGGCAGTTCCCCACCTTCTGAGAAAAGTCATGCAATTCCTAATCAGGCATTTGAAACTAGAAATCACCTGAAGGAAAGACTTGCTTTAAACATAATTTCCGGTTATCTTTTTTTTATTTTTTTTACCACCATCCAAGCTTATTATGCACAGACAACTAGTACCTCCACACTTTGTTCCTCTGTATTCTGACCAGATGCTATACTAGTTGTTAGGTGGATGCAGGGGTAGAAAATGAAAGCATGAGGTATCATTCATATGTGTATAAATCTAAATATACAAAATTAAGATAAGCAGATAACAAAAAATATTATAGAAGTAGGTCATGTTTTAAGTTGGTTGACTGTGTTCTCCCTTTCTTAATTTTCCTTCAAACCTCGAAGACAGAGCAATCTGTACGCTATAGTATGCTCAGCTATAGGAAGTAGTTTTACCTTCAGAAAAGATTCTCCATGTCACTCAAAATGTGCCAGTTCTCCAATCTTGAATGATCTCTGCACTTTATATTCTTCGACATCATTGACATTTTTCAGGAGGAAGAATGCAGCAGAATTGAGACAAAATTCTTCTGAGGTCTTCATTGTGTTTGTAGGTCTGACATTTTCAGCAAGAGCAGGGATATTAGCATCACATTCTCAAGACAAATTTAGCTCAGAGTTGCAGTCTGAGGACATAAATTTTCTCCAGTTTCTGCTGGGTAGAAATATTCTTTTCTGTTAAATGATGTTGTGAGTTGCTAGATTCCACCACAATTTCTACTCCATTTTCAAGTGTGTGAAGAAATGTGTGTGTCCTTTTGAGTTAGCCAAACCATTTGGGAGTCAGTTTATTAAGCTATTACACTAACATTCTAAATATTTTCATTCAGGTTAGTATAATTCAAATGTTATTAAAAGTTAAAGATTTTATTTTTATGTAAAGGTTCATATTTGCTAGCAAATTTATTTAATGACTTATTAAAATATACATCTTTTTCTGTGTGGTCTTTTATTCTTCTGCCATTAAAGCAGTATGTTGGGGAATACCCACATTTGGTGTTCTCAGGGAGCAAACACTCTCAGAATTATTTCTTGGAAGCAAATGTATAAAAAAGGGTATTGCTACAATGACCTAGAATGGCACAACTGAAGGTTTCATATGCTTATTCATGGAGCTCAATATATTTGCATATATAGTCTCTGTATGTATACCTCCTTGATTCATGCATGTACACGTACACTCCTGAACTCCCAGTCTCACAACTCTCTTACTAATCCCTAAATCCTGATGTGCTGCTTATCTGGCCAGCCAGAAAAAAACCCATCACCTACCTCTCATGTTGGTCCATAGGAGAAAAACAATAACCAGTTCCTTCAAAATGGATAAGGTATCTGGAAGTCTGTGCTAGGACTCAAGACTCCTTCTCTAGCACATTCACTTACCACCAAAAAATATTGCTAGCATTAGAAAATACAAGTTTTTGCAACATGCCTTAGTACATCTGAAGGGGCTTTTCACCCTGATACACTGCCAACTATCACTATCAGCAGCTGTAACTACTGGGAAAAGTCAAATGGTGGGTTAGGTTTATCTTTCCACATCTCTCTTCCATTCTTAATTTGTTCCTAATTATTGAAGTTGTCTGTTTTCCCCCCTTGCCGTCCTTCTACTTTAGGCTGCCAACCTCCTTCCATTAGCTGACCAATTTCTCTACCTCCTCTTTTCTTGCTCTTAAAATCAACTGTAATTCCCTCCTGCATCTAAAGACAGTTAAGGGGGAAAAAGCAGATGGGCTTCAAGGAAAATCTTGGTTTGTCTCTGTCTGTTCAAATGCATTCATTCTCTGTGTTAGCAGATATAACAAATACATTAGCAAGGCACGAGACATTTCAGTCATTTACTGACTCTATAAACACGGCAACAAACAAATAAGCATATGCCCACTACATACCACAGCATGCAACAGCTTCACTTAAAAACATCTCCCTTTGTTTTTAGCTGTAACATTATGAATTTCAGAAAATGCTAATGAAGAAATGTCAACACTGTGTTAGACCAGTATTCAATACCCAAAGGTATTGAATCCTGTCATCATACTTAGAGTTGTGCTAGATTGCTTCAGGTTCACTGATTAACCGGCACTGAATCACAGAATAGTTGAGGTTGGAATGGACCTAAAGAGATTGTCTGGTTCAACACCTCTGCTCAAGCAGAGTTACCTGGAGCAAGTTGCTGACGTCCACGTCCAGACAACTTCTGAATAACTCCAAGGAGGGAGACTCTACAACCTATCTGAGGGCTCAACCTCCTCTAGGGTTTGGTCACCCTTCACAGTAAAAAAGGATCTCCTTGCATTCAGAGGGAACATCCTGGGTTTCAGTTCATGCCCATTGACTCTGGTGAGAGACTGATGAGATCTCCCTGAAGCTTCACTTCTCCAGGCTGAACAGTTCCAGCTCACTCAACCTTTCCTCAGACAAGAGATGTTCCAGTCTTTTATTCATCTTTGTGGTCCTTTGCTGGACTCTCTCCAGTAGGTTGATGTCTCTCTTGTACTGGGAACCCAAAACCAGACACAGGACTCCAGGTGTGGCCTCCACGACCTCCCTCAGCCTGCCAGCAATGCTTTCCCTGATGCAGCCCAGATACTGTTGGCCTTCTTTACCACAAGGGCGCACCGCTGCCTCATCTTCAACTTTTCCACCAGGCCATCCATGTCCTTTTCTGCAAAGCTTCTTTCCAGATGGTTTGCCCCAGACCGTACCGGTGCATGGGATTATTCCTCCCAAGGTGCAGGACTTAGAATTTCCCTTTGTTGAGGTTCCTTTCTGCCCATTTCTCCAGTATCTTGAAATCCCTCTGGATGGCAGCGCAACCCTCTGGTGTGCCAGTCCTCCCAGTTTTTTACCATCTTTAAGCTTGCTGAGGATACACTTGCTCCCATCATCCAGGTCATCAGTGAAGACTAAAGTCAGTTAGTTTGACTGCAGATTTCTTAATGTCAGCTAGTGCTACTGCAACAAGCAATACTTTCCTATGTTTAACAGGTGAGAGGACAGTGAAATGTTGCATTTCCAGAATATTCCACAGTCACTTCTGAGGCATTTGTCATTAACAAAGCATCTAATGGCAAATGTCCATTTGACTTTTTCCGCTTCAGGTGAATTATTTCCAACTAGAGGTTATATTTGACCACAGAATTATGGCAATTCTACTAAAGGAATCTAGTTCTTGTGTGTATTACCTCTAAGTTTGGGGTTCAAATTCTCTTTCTGCCTCCTTTCCAAACTCAAAAGAAAAAAAGCCCCCAAAAATTGTATATGAAATATTTATCTACACTGGAATGCTGGGCTGCCATAACTCATAACTGGTCTCTCTTTGCTTTCCCTCTTCTGCATTGGGAGGGCCAAAATGCAGGAAGACACATTTCCATCTCAGGATGGGCTACCAGAAGGTTCTCAAGAGAAAAAATACAATTAGGCAGGAAAGCTGATGAAAGAAGAGAAAGAGGAGGGAGATGGATGAGGGCTGAGAAAGTATAAGGAAAACAGTGACACAGTAGTCTGCCTTGCAAACAGGAAGCTCGCATGCATCAAGTGCAGGAGTACAAGCCCCTGCTTCACATACTCTAGGAAATAAAAGTTTCTGGCAGCTGTCTGCCTGTCGCCTTCTGGGGAAGGCTACTATCCAGCCAGCAACAGTGCCACTAGCAAGGAGAGTTTCTGCACAGAAGTCCTGAAATCCAGAATATTCTCTCAGTCCTTGACTTACCATACCTCTTTACATACTTTAGAATTTTATGGCAGATATGCCAGATCAAATTTTCCTGTAGTTGTGTGCTTGCTGCTGAATGCATGGATACATATGGACTACATGCCTTTTGTCCACTGCTTTTGTTAATACGGTTCTTTAAACAAAAGCTCCCAAGAATCATAAAAATTATGCCTTGCCACCAATTCCTAATAAGCAGTGCTTATTATTTCAGAAGGACATAGACCTAGGACAAAATGGAAAGATGAGATGATAATAACTCAAATTGCAGTTATATACATACATGCACAGCAGATGAACTGTGCTACAATGACCTAGAATGGCCACCCTCTTCTGAAACATACAAGTTAAATCAAAAGCATATCTAGTTTGTTTCTGAATAATTTTCTAAAGCTTTCTTCAGCCTAGTTCTATTGCTGTTAGCAAAAGAAACTGCTCCCTTTTCAGTGTGTTCAAAACTGAGAAACTCTCTATCACCTCAACAACTTTCTTATACACACTTTTTCATCTTTGCCGTCCTCTCTCCTACAAATGTTACAGAATCCACAATCTCAGAGAGACTTTTCTTAGGGGACTCAAAACACAGCATGAAAACAGCTTTTGCTTGCCTTTCAGTTTGCCAGAACTAGTCTGTTTCACAGCTGAGAGGGCTAATGTAGTCCCTGCAGCTATGAAAATAGAACTATGACACAGAAGCAGAGGAGAGGTCTTACTTCTTTACCTTGCAGTGTTAAGTGCACTACTGTATCCAGAACAGTAAGCCATATTTCAAAAAGATGTTAAAATATTAGGAACAGAAAAGAAGTGACAAAAAGTGACTAAGGCTCTAGAAAGCAAGTTTACAATGTGAGGTTTATGGAGTTCAACATATGGAGATAATTGAGAAAATGGAGAGGGGACCTGATGAAACTGTCTAGCATTCCAACACTTGGAATGGCTGCATAGATAAGGAAGATATGAAAGATCATTCCTACCAAGTGATTCTTGTATTGGGAAGCGCAGAATTGGACACAGGGACTTCAGGTTTGGCCTCACTAGTGCTGAGTAAACAGGAAGGATCACATCCCTTGGCCTCCTGGCAACACCCCTCCTAATGCAGCTAAGGACACTATTGGCCCTATTTCCCACAACGATATGTTACCAGCTCATATTCATCTTGGTGTCCACCAGGAACCCCAAATCTTTTTCTGCAGAGGTGCCTTCCAGCTTGCCATGTGCTGCTGCATGGAATGGAGACAAAGAAGTTGAGTTAAAAGAGACAGAGTAAGCAGGTTTCTGGAATGTATCTGAAAGAACCAGCACATCATGAAGGTTTGTACAGTGGAATAGAAAGGGATTGATTTAAAAAAATATCAGAGGGAAAAAAATTATGACACCCAGCAAGAGGCTCTATGTGAGAATAAAAGCCAAGACAAACCCAAGGAAAGAAAATATGCTTAGTAGCATATTCCCTCATCACTAGACAGCTTTGTGACATAATTATCAGTGGTTGCAGCTTCTAATACGCAAGTTGCCTATGGCAGCACAGCTTATTGTGAGTGAGGTAGAAATCAAGCTTTTCCTATCAGATCAGATATCTGGCAGACTCAAAAGCTCTGAGATCATTGTTCTTCAGAGATTTTTCTTTCTATGTCTGGGATATTGTACTGTTTGGAGAGTGTCTCAGATGAGGTTTGGCCAGACTGGATTGGCTGAAACTGGGCTAATGGATAACAACAGATCATGTGGCCAGTCAAGTTTGTCCAGATGTATTGGAAAAGATCATTTAAAATGATGAACTTCTCAATAACAACTAATTCTTCTTCTGCTTTAGTTCAACTACAATTAGCACTGATCATTATACTTAAAAGGTAAAGGTATTGCTTAACCACCCCGACATCTGTTGGAAGGAAAACAGAGCAGAGCACAAGAAATCCAGAAAATTCTTGGAATGCGTTGATAATAACTTTCTTCTTCAAATGATTGAAAAGCCAATGAGGAAAGGAGCCATGCTGGACCTTGTCCTTACTAACAAGGAGGGGATGGTGGGGAATGTCAAGTTCAAGGGTAGCCTTGGCTGCAGTGATCATGAAATGGTGGAGTTCAAAATTCATAGGACAGCGAGGAGGGTGTGCAGCAAGCTCGCTACCCTGGACTTCAAAAGAGCAGACTTTGGTCTCCTGAGAGATCTGATTGGGAGGATAGCGTGGGACAAAGCACTGGAGGGGAGAGGGGCTCAAGAGGGATGGTTGGTTTTCAAGGATTACCTCCTCTAAACTCAGGAGAGGTGCATCCCAAAAAAAGAAGTCAGGCAAAATAGCCAGCAGGCCTGCATGGATGAATAAGGGACTGGCTGGTCAAGCAGAATGGGCAGAATACAGAGAAACTGTCTGAGTGGTCAGGAACGAGATCAGGCAAGCAAAAGCCCAGGCAGAACTCAATCTAGCCAAGAACATCAAAAACAATAAAAAAAAAACTTCTACAGATATGTCATGGACAAAGGCAAGACTAGGGAAGTTGTGGGCCCTCTCCGGAAGGAAACAGGAGACCTGGCCCCCCAGGATATGGATAAGGCTGAGCTACTGAACAACTTCTTTGCCTCAGTCTTCACCAGAAAGGGCTCAAACCACACTACCCAAGTCACAGAAGGCAAAAACAGGGGCTCTGCAAATGAAGAACTGCCCACAGTACAAGATCAGGTTCGAGACGTCTTAAGGAACCTGAAGGTGCATAAGTCCACGGGACCTGATGAAATCCATCCACAGGTCCTGAGGGTGAAGTTGTTAAGCCCTTTTCCATCATATTTGAGAAATCGTGGCAGTCTGGCGAAGTTCCTTCTGACTGGAAATGGGGAACATAACCCCGATATTCAAAAAAGGGAAAAAAGAAGACCCAGGGAACTATAGGCCAGTCAGTCTCACCTCTGTGCCTGGCAAGATTATGGAGCAGATACTCCAGGAATCTCTGCTAAGGCACATGGAAAATAAGGGGGCGATTGGAGACAGCCAACATGGCTTCACCAAGGGCAAGTCATGCCTGACAAACTTGGTGGCCTTTTATGATACTGCCACACACTTGGTGGACAAGGGCAGAGCAACAGATGTCATCTACCTGGACTTGTGCAAAGCGTTCAACACTGTCCCGCACGACATCCTGGTCTCAAAATTGGAAAGTCATGGATTCGATGGATGGATGGATAAGGAGCTGGCTGGATGGCCGCACTCAAAGGGTTGTGGTCAATGGCTTAATGTCCAATTGGTGGCCAGTGACGAGTGGTGTTCCTCAGGGGTCCGTACTGGGACCAGTGCTGTTCAACATCTTTGTTGGAGACATAGACAGTGAGGTAAACTGCACCCTCAGGAAGTTTGCCAATGACACCAAACTTGGTGGTGTGCTCGACACACTGGAAGGAAGGGATTCCATCCAGAGGGACCTGGACAGGCTGGAGAGGTAGGCTCACGGAAATCACATGTGCAGGGTCCTGCACCTGGGACGTGGCGATCCCAGGCACAAATACAGGTTGGGTGAAGAATGGCTAGAAAGCAGCCCTGAGAAGAAGGACTTGGGGGTGCTGGTAGATGAGAAGCTTAACATGAGCAGGCAATGTGCACTGGCAGCCCAGAAAGCCAACAGCATCCTGGGCTGCATCAAGAGAAGTATGGCCAGCAGGTCGAGGGAGGTGATTCTGCCCCTCTACTCTGTGCTCGTGAGACCCCACCTGGAGTACTGCATCCAGCTTTGGAGTCCTCAAAACAGGAAGGGCATGGATCTATTGGAATGGGTCCAGCAGAGCACCATGAAGATGACCAGAGGGATGGAGCACCTCCCCTATGTGGACAGGCTGAGAGAGCTGGGGTTGTTCAACCGGGAGAAAAGAAGGCTCCAGGGAGACCTTATAATGGCCTTCCAATATCTGAAGAGAGCCTATAGGAAAGCTGTAGAGGGACTCCTTGTCAGGAAGTGTAGTGAAAGGACAAGGGGCAATAGTTTTAAATTGGAAGAGGGGAGATTGAGATTAAATATTAGAAAGAAATTCTTTACAGTGAGGGTGGTGAGGCACTGGAACAGGTTGCCCAGGGAAGTCGTGGATGCCCCATCCCTGGAAGTATTCAAGGCCAGGCTGGATGGCACTTTGAGCAACCTGGCCAAGTGGGAGGTGTCCCTCCCCATGGCAGGTGGTTTGGAACTAGATGATCTCTAAAGTCCCTTCCAACCCAAACCCTTCTGATTCTATGAGCTTTGAAATCATGGGAATGCAAGTCAGAAATGCTCAGGAGTGAAAACTAGATTGCAGACCTGAGTTTCTACAGAAATCCAATTAGACTATAAGCACTATGAAGGGGTTTTTTTTTGAGTGAGTGGTTAAGTTCTTGTATGCATCCAGAGCAGAAAATGTATAAAAACAATTGCAGCACAGAACATAGTAGGTTTTATCAAGCAAAATACCAAAATGCTCTATCAGCATAACACACATACATCAAAACCCAGCTTCCCTAAAGCAATGCAATGCAGCTGTTTGACACCAGAAACCAGTGTTAGGAACCATGGCACATACTTGTCTTTTCATATCAGTTTTTAGCACTCCTTAGCTTCCTCTCATTACAAAAAGTGAGCAGAAAATTGGATTCAAGGGTATGACATCCAGACATTCATCTGCAGGGGAATGTTGTGAGGCTGACTGTAACTAGCTTTGCTAAAGCCCAACATGAACACCCAAAGCAGCAGTACAACACTGAGGAACATGTATGTCCTGTCTTATAATGATGGTCCCTGGGCTTGGCTCTTTATTTCTTCTTTCTTCTCCTTTGATTTCTTGGAACTTTCGATCAACAGCGTCAACAGGCTCCAGGGCAAATCTGGCAGCCTCCTCCCGCCCGCCAAGCCTCCCTGAGGTGGGGAGCACCTCCAGGCGGCCCGAGCTGCTGGCCTTTCACAGAACCACAGAATCACCAGGTTGGAAGGGACTGTTAAGATCATCTAGTCCAACCATGAACCTACTTCTGACAAAAAAAACCCAAACCAAACCGAAACCCAACACTAAACCATATTCCCAAACACCATGTCAACTTGTCTTTTGAATATCTCCAGGAATGGTGCCTCAACCACTTCCCTGGGCAGCCCATGTCAATGCTTGATAACCCTTTCAGTGTAAAAATTCTTCCTAATATCCAACTTGAACCTCCCCTGGTGTACCTTGAGGCCGTTTCCTCTAGTCCTGTCGCCTGTGACTTGGGAGACCGACCCCTGCCTTTCTGCAGCCTCCTTTCAGGGAGTTGTAGAGAGTGATAAGGTCTCCCCTCAGCCTCCTTTTCTCCAGGCTGAACAACCCCAGCTCCCCCAGCCTCTCCTCATAAGACTTATTCTCCAGACCCCTCACCAGCTTCATTGCCTTCCTTCGTCAAGGCAAAGGCCGCCTGCCCTTACCGGTTGCACTGACGCCTCAGTGCCCTTTTCATCCCACGTCACTTTTTTTTTCCTCAAAAAAAGTAATAAAAAGACGAGGGTCGGTGTGAGAGCCGTGCGGGCCCTCCCGCGCGACCGTTGCCCGGGGCCGTTGGGGATGTTGGAGGGAGGGGGGGGCGCGACCCGCCCCGCGGCCGTTGGGCGGCCTTGCGCGCGCCGCGCCTGCCCCCTGGCGGCTCCCCGCCCTCCCGCCTGAGGCAGCCCGGCGGTGGCGGCCCCGCTAACGGCGCTCAGGCAGGGGAAGAAGAGGTCCGGCTGCCTTTGACAGGCGGCTCTGCGGAGATGGCGGCTGTCAGAGGGTGTTTGTGGAGAGGCGTGGGGCCACAGGCTGAAAGCGGCATGTGGAGGTCACCGGTCCACCCTTCAGCTCCAAACGGGGTCGGTTCTTCAGGCTGGACTGGGCTCCTCAGGGCCTTGTCCACTCAGGTCTTGAAAGCCTCCAAGGATGGAAACTGCACAGCGTCGTGGTGAGGACTTGGTCTACTGTTTGGCTGTCCTCGCAGAGAAAAAATTTTCTCTTACACCCAGTCTGAACTGCTCTTCTTCGTTTTTGTCATCTCTCATCCTCACAGCCTGGCTCCATCTGAGAATGATAGAATCATCTAGATTGGAAGGATCCTTTGAGATCATGGAGTCCAACCATCAATCTAATAGTAGGTGCTGAAAAGATGCATTTCGATGTCTCCTCTCTAGGCCAAACAGAGGGAGCTCCCTCAGCCTCTCCTCACAGTGCAAGTGCTCCAGCCCCATCACTAGCTGAGTGGTATCCCATCAAACTTGCTCTAATTTATCCGCACCTTTCTTGCGCTGGGGAGCCCAGGAGTGTACACACTGTTCTAGATGTGGTCTAAGAAGTGCTGAGTAAAAAGGGGTAGTGTCGCTCCCCTCACTCGGTATACTGGCAATGCTGCTGTCAATACATCACCACATACCATCAGCCTTTTTTGCTGCCATGATCTTCGATCATGAGCTACATGGACAGAAATCATCTCACCAGCATCTTCCTCCCTACTGGGACTGTTTTTGTCTTTTCCCCAGCAGCAGCTAGCACTTTTGGAGGTGAGGTATGTTGGAGTCCATGCATTAATTCTGCCAGTCTTTAATGTTGCATTGTAGTTTTCTTGTCATTTCTCCCCCTCAGGCTTGCCTCATGACGAGTCCCCCAAGTCTAGCCTGCTCTCAACAAATTCTTTGCAATTTATTCCACTCACATTTTGGGAACTTTTCATGTAAAACTAGAAAATAGCCAGAAGATATGGAGAAAAGGGGAGTTATTCACATGAATAGAACTGTAAGGCAGTTTGGGCAGAAAAGAAGCCATGGAACATCAGCCATCTGACATGAAAATCTATTCTCTTACATGCCTCTATGACAATTTCCAAGCATTTAGGTAGGGTGAATAGGCACCTTTAGGGGAAGGCTGCAGCATCACTTTTATTACACACATATAATGACTCCCACCGTGCAATGTAAAGTAGTACTGATAAAAGTGTGAAGCTTGGTAGGGGTGTCACAGTGACATTTTGCAAAGCACTCTGTTGCCACATTCCCTGGAGACCTCAACATCTTGAGGAAAGAAAGTATTATAATGTCCTTATGGCATTACCCAAGGCAGCAAGCAAAGATGTAAGGGTCTGACAGAATGAAGCAAGTATTCCTGTGATTACGGATTTTTAGCAGCCAACTTTTGCTTTCCCTGGACATTTTATAGGAGGTAAACTAAAGAGCATCTGGGTCTTAAAGTCTTGGAGACATTACCATAATTATTTATTTGCTTTATGTAAAATGTTGCTTACTTAATACTGATCTTCTCAGAGATACCTTGTCTTTGTGTAGATTCCCAATCTGGCTATACAAACAATATTAACTGAAGTTTTTGCCTTGGCAATATCTGAAAAGTACTTTAAAACCTCACTCCTTTTTCTTCCCTTTCTCCCCCTCACACGTGCAGGAAAGAAAGGAAAAAAAATAATAGGGAATGCCCCACCCTTCCAGTCCTGGCAGCAGCTCTGCATGTTCTAAGAATACAAAATATTCTGGAAGAAAGCCATCAATATCACTTGAGCTGTTGCAGTTGATAGTTTGATTGTAGTAGGAGCATCTTTTTTTACCTTTCACTGTACATGTCTCAGAAATTTGAAGTAAAATAACAGTCTCTGTGCTGATCTCACCAGCCATTAGTTCTCTTTGGGTCAGAAATGAAAGTCACTGGAACCTCCATCAATTTGACTCACCCTGCTAATATGAGAAGAAGAAGTTGCCTGAAAGCCAAATTGCACAAAAAGCTTCAAAAATATATGCTCGTAAAAACATTCAGAGAAGTATATTTCCTGATTCAAGTGCACTTCTTGAATAACCTCGAAGTATGTCAACAAATACAATGTATTGGATGGCAGGCAACTGCAATGGGTCTTTGCCTTCCCAGCTCTTCCAGGTAAAGTAAATACCAAAAGTGCTCTTTATGTGAAAAGATGAAGAAAGCAGATCACCACAGGCTTAAGTGACTTCTCCACAAAGGTTTTGAGTGAAAAAAAATAAGATCCTCTGTAGCTACTGATTAAAAGTCTCTGAGCATTAGGTAGGCAAATCTAGATCTTGGTGCATCGGGACTTTGACAGTAGCTCAGCGAGAGAAAATCAGAAAAAAATGCATCCCTTTTAGTGTGTTATGGCAATACTGCTACTGAGTGCATACTCATCATTCAGTGGGAAAATCCATTGCTTTTATTTTAAGCAAGTAACCCAATATAGCTGGTAGAAATGCAGTGTCAGGAAAAAGTGAGTTAGATTTTACACATGGTAGAAAATGCAGATTGTCTTAACGTGTTTTCTGGTGGTCTTCTCCCACTGATTAACAAAAATGTCCATTATCGAAGAGGAACAGGCTTATTCTATTCCTCATTCTGAGAGCTGGAACCAGCTCATGTGATTAAGCAGTTGAGAGATAAAGCAACCCTTAACTGATCTTAAGAAGATCTGTGATAAGCAGCAAAATTCTGAAACTTTGTACTAGAAAATAACAGGCCCTGGAACAAATCCTGCATGAACCATACTGAGAACTAGAAGAAACATCACAGCCTCATCCCTTATCTTTCTGATAAATACACAAACCAGCACCAGGATGAGAACTTGCCTGTGTGAGTTTGCATATTTGGAGATGTGGGTGTTTCTGGCTTCTTTACGTGGGAAAGAGTAAAAGACATTTGCCTGAAGTTCCATTCTGTTCAGAGCCTTCTGCAGCAGTGCAAGGTAGAATTTATTTTCAGTGAAAAAAATGTGGTTGCCTGTTGTTCCTCCAGCCTAATGTATAACTAAACATCTTGTGTGATCATAAGGCAAAAATTATTAAGATGCATTTTGTTTGGGATTTTTTTTTAAGCTAAGTCAAATTTCTTGATTCACAGACCAAAGGAGGAATCTGCCACCTTTAACTCAAAGGAAAAAAAAATGTCAGGGTCCTCTACAATGTTGCAGGTGAGAGTGAAAACCAATTCACTGGTGTTGTGGACCCTTTCCCTTAACAACTTCACTCCTGCAGCCTGACCCCTGAATGAAAATATAAAACTGAGATCTGGCCCAGAGTAATTTCCTACTGATTTTCTGGGAGACTCTGCTATGGAAACATATCCCAAAAATGACAATGCAATGGATTCTCAGCCACAAGGAAATGCATCTGAGAGATTGTTACCTCCAGTGAGGGGGCCATGTGAAGGCCTGTCTAATTCTGTATGTGTCATATTCATTCTATGTAGGAACAGCTCATTACTGATATATCTAAGATGAACCACAGCTATTGTTTAACATTGTCTACAGACAAATGGTTCAAAGGAAATTAGAAAGATGGCTGACTAGCTAAAAATTCCAAGGAGCTTATTTCCTGCATTTGAAAGTAGATAGGAAAAAATTTAAATGGCTGTTGCCATTAGCTGCGATATGATTTATAATCTGGCATAAATGAAACCTTTTAGCAATAGGGAAAGCCTGGAATTGAAACAGTGGAGCTAAACAGCTCCAAAGAAGGGCTGAGGAAGCACTTAGGAGACTAAATTTAAGAGAGGGCATCCGTGTGTCTTTGTAGCACTGAGTTATGTGTCAGGGTAGACACAGAAATTGGCATTGGAACTCCAGTTATTTAGATGCTCAATTTGTCAGCATCCCTGTAATATGCAAGGAATTCCCAAGAAAAGTAGTCAAATACTGTCATGCTGTGCCATGGGAGAACTAAAACACAAAGTTAAGCAATTTGACTGAAGCCATACAGGAAGGCTTGGAAAGAGAAAGGTACAGAATCTGATCTCCTGAGAATCACTCCACTGTCTGATCCGCAAGGCTGTTCTTCTTTTTCGAGCCAACTGCTCTACAACTGATTTCAGTCACTGCAGACCACTTTTCCAACAGGAAATCCACATTCTGGGCTTTCTTGAACCAGGTTACCAAAGGTTGTAGATGTTTCTGAATGGCAAATGGATAACAAGTAGGTTTAGAATCAGGGCAGACTTTGACCTACAAGGGAAAAAGAGCACAGTGGAGGAAAGATGTCAAGTCAGAGGCTTGAAAGTTTGGCAAATGTGTTTAAGTATCCTATATTCTTGTTGGAATATGCCTTTGCACTTTCTAGAGCAAATATTCCTGTTTGTTGTTCATCCAAATGAAGTATTCTTATTTTTTTATTAATAATTGCATTTCTTAAACCAGCCATTGGCATTTCTGTGGCTCCTGGGTCCTAGACCATTGTACGCATGCAGTCAGTACACAGCAGCATTAATAGATTTTCTGTAGTAATCCTTCTGTAGTTGCTCACTTCCCAGACACCTAAGGAAATGAATCACATCAGCAGTACAGTACAGATATAGCTAGTGGGAAGTGCCAGGAAGCTGTCAGTAGGCAGTAGGGACCAGTTTACTAATCTGATCAGGAACTTTTGAACTTTACCATGTTGGGTACAAAATAGAAGTAGCCTTGTAAATAGTTTCTTTTCTCATTTGCAACCATAGAGAACATGCTTCCCTGTGTGCATATCCATGTGGCTAATTGATGCCTCCAGTAATTCCAGCTCCTGTTAAAAAAAAAAAACCACCTTTTTGTTATCATCTCCTCATCTTTCATGGTCAGGCCTCCTACTCAGGATAGCTGCATCAGCAACTTTTTGCCTGTGCTGGTGTTGCTGACCTGTACCTTTTGACAACTGTTGACAAAAAGCTAGTCACCACCATGTGATGATATGTTTGTTAGTGGCGAGCAGCATGTAGTCCCAGGCCCCCATGTGAGGAGTTTTGCATTGCTTTTAAACACAGTCCTTAAAACTGGCTATGGATTTTCTGAAGTATCATTGCTCATGAGGAAAAGCTAATTCTAGCCCTGCTAGTGAGAAAGAGCAGTTTTTCATAAATTGACTCAGTAAAAGTCTGGTGAAAAAATTATGTGGTTATGACATCTGAATTTAATGTTTTCAAAATGAAGCTTTCTTTTTCAACTGGAAAATCTTTTTGTTTCCTATATTTATGTTTTTAAAAATTTAAAATGTTCAGATGTTCAAATGGAAAAAGTGGTTTTCAAAATCAGCCTATCAATATTTCATATCTCCCCATTCTTTAATTCCCCACAGATTATTTCCCACAGAATTTCCATTTGCTTTGTTTGATAAGCTTAGGGTTTTCATGCCACTTCAGAAAGAAGAGATACTTCAAAATTAGACCTTCACAGAAACAAAAAACTGCTTGAGATTCCTTTGTAAACTTTCCCTGCTTTTTTCACATCACTGATGCCTATCCAGATATTGTGAATCAGGCACTTCTCTAAAGTGGTTCTTATTAGGGCCTTTGCCAATAACTTTGCCTGTTTTCCAAACATCTGCTTGTGTTTAGCGGGGTTCATTTAAAATCACAGACATTGGCAAAATGAATACATTCCATCATGCCCTTTACTGTAGATCACTTTGGTACTCTAGGTGTTATTCAGACTTTCTAGATCAAAGAAACAATCACTTCATATTTCAGTTCCAGGGTCTGAAATACTGCAAGAACAATCTGATCTATCTGTACAGTACTATTTCTAGTTTCATTCCTGGCTGATGAGAGCAAGTGAAGAGATATGTAAGCAATTAAGAGCATAAATTGAATTTGAACTCTGAGCACTGATGTTTAATACATCGGACAAAACATGCCTAGCCTTGCTGTAGTCAAGCTCTGTAACCAGTGAATAACTTATTTTATACTGACTGCATCAGCACTGCAATGTACAGGGTCCCAGGCAGAGACTTGATACTTGGGCTTAGGGAGTCAGTCAGAGCCTGCAGTAAGTCTAAGATTTAAACAAAAGCGTGACCGTAATGTCTAACTGTATGTGTGTCAGCATGGGCACTCTTACAAAGGTAGACAGAGTAAGGAACATACGCACAAAAATTGTTGCAAACATTGTTCATTCATTAGAACACAGGAATAATACTACTTACTTGCCTGGGTAGGCATCAGTCTCCACTTTCTGGTGGTATGTCACTACAAAGTCACATTTTGGTGGTCTTTTTGGCTATAGGAAGGGTTAGTCAGTTAATAATTACCCTACTAAAAAAAGTGCTTGGCCCTTTTAAAAATTAAATCCTTGATGCTGTAAGAGCAAGGTCCACAGAGAAAGTTCCTGCTGTTGCCAGCCCTTACTTTCTGGTTGCATGATTAGACTTTGCACCTCAACTCTCTGCACATTAGTGTCCCTCGTTGTTAGATAAGGTAATGGTCCCCCAAGCTACAAAAAACGCTTTAGCATCCCTAGACAAAAGGCACTGTGGAAGCACAAAAGAACTGTTTACATGAGTTAAAAAATAACTTTTAACCTTTGATCTTTAAGATCTATTTCATGGGTGCACCATATGCTCAAAAGCTTGACAGCTTCAGCTTCACCTTTTCCTGTGGATGCACTCTTTGACTTCACAGCCCTTATGCTTTAAGCTTGATGGCATCCAAGATGTTTCTTAGCAATCATATTCTGCCAGCAACACACATTCTTTGCTCCTCAAGATCTGGGAAGTTTGCTGCATTCCTCTCTTTTCCACACTGCTCTTTGGAGAAGTTAACCTCTGAAGAAACTCAAGCAAACAAACAAGAAATCCCACAAGCATAAGGGATTTGCAGCATGTTGAAAATGCATAGGGGTGGAAAAACAACTCTGTAGTTGTCAGCTGAACCTGATCCAAACAATCTGATCAAAGATGATAACTCAACTTTGTTTTGTGAAAAGAGACCTTTGTTTATCCATCGGGTGCACAAGGGGAAACCATTAGCAACATTAAAGTAGCTGGAATAAGAAATATGATGGCTAGAAGAGAGGAGCAGCAGCCTGCAGAAGAAATTCTGCTTTTATAGGGCTTCTGGTGACAAAGAAAATGGTATGGAATATGGAAGGTTCAGTAAGAAAACTGATAACTTGCTTTGGATGCTTGATTAGGGAATGCTGTGGGGCTCTGTGGGGCAGGAATAGAACAGAGATGGCCATGAACACCTTACATATGCACCTGTATGGTGATCATGTTGAAAGATTTTTTTTTAAAAAAAGGAGTCTGCTTGGCCAA
Source organism: Gallinago undulata (assembly GCA_026546715.1). NCBI lineage: Eukaryota > Metazoa > Chordata > Aves > Charadriiformes > Scolopacidae > Gallinago > Gallinago undulata. The sequence goes on along the minus strand of JAOTQQ010000001.1, from coordinate 82,048,422 downwards.
ACCAAGGTGTCACAAAGAGAATGAAAATGTGAGAAAGACAGGAGATCAAACAGCAGCCTCACACTGAAAACTGCAAACTGGGTCACTTGAAAGTACAGGACAAGGAGAGGAAAAGGCAGATTCTTTCCCTGCTCTCTGCATCTCTTCATTTCCCGTCTGGCAGTCAACTAACAATCACATTGCCCACCACTTTCTCACTGATGACTTGATCTCATGTGCCAGTGTATTCAAAGCTCCGCTATATCTCTCTCTCTCTCCCTGGTCCCAACCTTCCTAAGCACATCAGAACAGCCATCCTCAGTTGTAGTAAAGGTCCACTTAAGAAGGTAGCACACCACCTCTGTAGGCCAATGGCAAATGCTGAGGGAAGGAGTATAAGAACCATCCAAACGAGGTTCAGTTCTCTCCCAGGTTCTGGAAATCCACCAATTCAATTCCTCCCTGCAAGCCAGAACAATCCTGAGTGGAGCTTTCTTTCATGAGACTGTCAAATCCCATTTTGAACCCATTCATACTTTTGGCCTTAATGACATCCCTTGTCACTAAACTCCACAATCTGTGTGGAAAAGACATTCCATCCTTTTGTTTGTTCAACATTTCTCCATATTATTTCACTTGCCTCCCAATCCACTTGTTATGTTCTGAGAAATGTCAAATGTCAAATTCCTTTTTTGCTTTTTCCAGACCATTCATGATTTTGCAGACCTCTATCATAACTTATCTCAGCTGCGGTATCTCCAAGCTGAACAGCCTTTGTAGTCTCTCCCTGTACAGAAGTCATTCCTGTCCACTGATTATTCTTACTCCTTTACTTTGTTCCTTTACTTCTTACTTCTAGTTCTTCTTACTCCTTTACTTCTAGTTCTCTTATATCCCGTTTTCAGTGGGACAGACCAGACCTGAGGACACCAGTCCAGATGTGGACATGTCAGAGTTTTGGTCTTTCCATGGCATCTCCAAGTCTACTGAATTCAACAAGAAGCTGAAAGGCAAACAGCTGGTAGCTGAATTGCAACTGGTTGTAATCAGTGTAAGTCCTCTTACACAAGTGCTCCTAGAAAACAAAGAATAAAATAAACAAAATTAACAACCACCAAGAAAAAAAAAGAAAAAAGTCCAATGATTGCAAAATGACAAAATTTTTGCCATCACCCAAAACAAACCAGCAGCAGAAAAATAAATTTGAGGAATATTAGTAACACCAAGCTACTGTGCCAAATGTTGCCTTCTGCCTTATAAGATGATGAATGATCATTTTATTTAAAACTCCAAGCAAAATAAATTGGATTCTAGGAAAGTTAAAAAAATAATAACTACAATACTTTCCGAGGGTGGCAAATGCTACTTAGAAAAGCAAAGAACACAAAGCAAGTGTAATGACTAAAAGAGAAGGCAAATGGTGAAAGCAGTAAGTGTTGCAACTACTGATGAAGGACTATGGAATGATCAACATAAGGAAAAAGGTAGAATACTAATATTAAGACTGGAATACTATGTGGGATATCATCTCTGAGCGCTGTCATTCAGTCATTCTGGGTTGGAAAACTGTGAAGAGATGGTACTGATTGTTGAATCTTTGTTATAAAAAGTAAGTTACGTTTAAAGTGCTTCTTGTAGTTTCAGAGTTGAAAATGTGTCATGATGCAAGTAACTAGATTCTAATTGTATTTGTATCAATCTTTCATCAAATTCCTAGAAATTTGAGATGAGTACTGAGAGGCAAAAACTTGCCTCTAATTGAAATTTCATTATACTAAGAGTCAAGGCCTTTCAACTTGAGGAGTGACTTTAGCTTACAAAAGCATTTTGAGAACCTCTAAGCAAGGGCTAGCCCTTTGGAAGAATCGTCCTCAGACTAATTAATGTTTTATGGGTTATTTCTCAAGATAGTTTCAGGAACCTTCAAGGAATAGAGGCATTGTTTTAGGCCACTTTTTATAACTATTTCTCGTGATTCAGGCAGGTCCCCTTTCTTTTTCCGTCTAGCCTCCTTAGTTATGGTGATACCAATGATTGTGGGGCTGTACAGGGAACAGGACCAAATTAAAAACTTATGTATTTTTAATTGTGATTCTTTAATCAGATCAGTTTCCCAATTTCCTGTCCATCTCCACAGTCAACCACACACAACAAAGAAGGGTGACTGGGACCAAGGGAGACAACTAGGAATTGCTTAACCTTCTGGCTCTGCTAGGAGGATTTTCTTGAAGCCATAGCCTCAGACATAGATAGGTGATATACGATATTCATCTGCGTATCTTGTTATGCCCTTTCTTTCCACTAAAAATCCAGAATTATTTGTGTCATGATAATAGGTTCATTTGTTTTATTTCAGTAGTGACCTAGTTGTGAATCAGCTACCAGGTAGAGGAGTGGATGTGACCATGGAATCAGTTAGTTAAACTGGCCAGTCACTGACAGATAATGAGGTAAACAAGATCATAGAAAGATTTGTTACAAGCAATTAGACCAAGCCACAGCTGGTAAGGTGGAGAAATTATTTTCAAATACCCAGCACTAAAGGCCTATGTAATAAATCACTGCCTTTTTGTTTGCAGAGTTACCCATTCTTGTAACTATCTGAAACTAATCTCTGCAATACTGAATATAGATATTAATTCAAGTGAGTTGCTTCCTATTTGCAAAGGAGAGACAATACTTAACCAAGTTAAGTATTATCAGAGCAAAGAATTTTCCAAGAAGCAAGATAGTTCCTTAATTGCGACATTTTGTCATAGAAACTATTAAGACTGATGCAGAAAAATAATGTAGTAAGATATTTAGCTAAACATCATAAATAACACCTCTTCCCTTGCCCTTCAAACACAATGTCAATATTGACCAGTAACTGAGTATTTAAAAGCCACCTAGAAAATTCTCATTTTCTAGAAAAGCCTGAAGACTCACTCTGCCCAAGATGTTCTAAGGTGTGGTAAGTGTGGAAAAGTATATGACAAAAAGTAGGTGCAATACAATAGCAACATTTTTAATTACTTTTTATGTTTTCACAAGGAAACAGAATGTACTTTCTGATGTACATTATAGATCTCATCCCATTAGCAGCTGTAACAGAACACAAGAGGAGATTAATTATTTCCTTTCTTTAATGACTAGATTTATTCAGTAATGGCTGAAGAGTACGTGTGACCATTTCACAGGAAAGCAGAGGTGGTTAATGAGAGCTTCATTAGGACTGATGATCAAACAATACTGTAATAAAGGCATAAATTCAGAGGCTGGGATGCTATAAAGATAGGAGAAAGCATTGTGAACATGTAGTCTGACCTTTTGTAACAGAGACCGTTGCATTTGGAATTAATGTCCTGACTATTAAAACAAACAGTTTTGAATTGAAAAGTTTTCCATTGCAGGAGATTGTACCAGAAATTGTTGGTAAATTTTTTGACAGCTATCTGTCAACAATATTACAAAATTGAATTGATTTCAAGTCTGATTTTGCTTAAAATCAAATTCCAATAAATGTCTCTTGGTCTGCTAGGTGTCTGGATGTAAATGCAAGCATTTACATCCATTTCTGTCCATTTCTGAGAAGTTGAGGGCTGACCCATATCTTTTTGCCTACCTTGGAACACTAAACAGGTAAAGTTATATACTTCTTGCTTTACTACCATAATACAGTCTTTGGCTTTAAAACTGAAGAGTTCTCTATTACCACTTCCCCCCCCTGCCCCCACCATGTTGATGCTTGATGGCTGTGATAATCTCATACCTTCACCTTTCTTTTCATAATCTAAACAAATCTGTCTCTTTCATATTTTCATTGAGGCATTTTTTCCAATTCTTTAATAATTCTTATGTCCTTTTTCCTGCTCATCTCCAGTTTTAAGGCCATCTGTCTCAAAGTGAGAACACTTGCACTTGATACACCATTCCATCTGTTGACACAGCAGTGCAAATCAGATCTCCAGTTTATAAATTAACACTTTTCTGTGCAGCATTGTTCAGGTGAACCTGATGTTCACCTACATGTCCATTGAGATGTCCAACAGCTTTCATAGCAGTTGAGGTCTAAACCATAGAGAATACATGCACAAGTGTCAGTATGTGTTTGGTTTTCTCAACACGAATAACCCAACAAGACCCAACAAGATAGATTGTTGTGAATGACTGAGTAGAAGTGGTGACACAAGTCTGATGGCATTTTGTGTGAATCCGAAAACATACTGAGAGCTACATTCATTTTGGTTTTAAGATTATTTTTTTTTAACTCAAATGTTAAGGTCCTGAATGAAGTATCTGTTCAGATCTTCTGATGAGGCCTTATACTTCCACTCACCTTCTGTTATGATTTATATAGTAAGTATCCCAATGGATCTGCATTACTGATCACTGCTTGCACTGCCAATTCTTCATCTGTCTATTGTTATTAGAGTACAACAGGAGACAGCAACTCATTCATAGATATGCAGATCCCTGTAATTTTTATGGAGTGCATTAGGTTTCAGCCTTTAATACAATAAAAAATTTCACTTACAAAGATTCTAGGGAGAAGTATATGTAAACCTTCATCATCGTGAATAATTAACCACAACAGCAGCTGAACTTAAGATTCATCTCTCAATTCATGTTTGTCCAGAGAGATAATACCTGAACTGACTAAACCCAAACACTAACCCCACATCACACCCAGTCAATCTGTCAAAATCTACTCACGCCCGTGATCTCATGAAATAGAATAGACTCTTTAAATAACTCACATTTTAAAATTATTTTTAGTGTGCTTGCTAATTAAGATCATCCTGTTCTTAGTAGACTGTTTATTATTCAAAGCATAAATTCTCTGGGAAGGCTACAATTTTGGGACAGATCGTATGTGCAACCCAAAAGTGGAACAGAAATTACAAGAGAAAGGAATTGGCAGAAGAAGCCAGTAAACTAAGCTTATGTGCTAGAAATCTGGCTAAAATGCAGCGCTTCTGTGACATGCTCTCTTAATAGAAGTGCAGCAAGAGATCGGGAAGGACAGGAGTTAAGGAGATGTGGGAAACGTGAGGGAAGATCAAGAGGCTTCCCAAGAGTAAACGAGCACTTAAAGTTCCATTTTGATATTGAAATTTTTGAAGATATACCTATAGGTCCTCCAAAAGTACTTCTAAATGGGGGAAGCGAGGAAGGACGAACTTTCTTAAGCTATCCAGCTGTAACTTCAAAGTTTTCTGATTTCAATGTAGTTCTGTGGTTGCATTTAATCCTATAGTATAACTTTCCCTTGGGTTGTCAGTGCTGAAGGGATGTTTGGAAGCCTCCTTTGAGGTCAGATTTGATGGTTCTTCATCCCAGTACTTCACTTGCACTAACTGCAGACTAACATAAAGGGAATAACATTTACGGACCTAAAGATAGAGCAGTGTGCACAAGTTTTTTCTGTAGCTTTTCCAAACCAAATTTTTGAGACATAGAGAAGAAATAAAAGTGCAAAAGTGAGGGAAAACAGCAAGAGGACTAGTATCAGAAGGAAAAAACAAACAAACAAACAAACAAAACAACAACAAAACTGTCTGAGGAAAAAAGATCAAAGAATACAGGATGACCCTGTCTGGAAGAAGCAGGCAGCCAGAGACTAGTAAAATTTGCCTTCAGTTCAGTTATTGTGCTAATACTGGAAAGCTTTATCCTCAGTGGCCTGTTTTTTCATGCTAGTTGTCTCTTTTCATTTATGAGCAAACAGAGACACTGTTCACTACACTGATTTTTAAATAGCTGTTAACAGGCTCTGGAGCTGAAATGTGGAAGGCAAGTCCTACCTCTCAGAATCATTGTTTGAAGCTGGCAGCCTTCTGCTGCAGATATCAGTACATCCATTTTGTCTGGCGGCTCACATCTGCAAAGTTTTCTTTGCAATCATAAAATGTGGACATGAAACTATTATTTTATCCATGACTAGCTCCTGAAGCACAAGACAATTCTGTCATGAGGGAAAATAGCCAACTCGCTAAGCTGCCCCAAGTGGGCCATATGGGACCTATAGATCAAACAAATGCAGGGCCTGAATAATAAACAAAGGAGCTACAATAGTTATAAATAACATTTTTAACAGAAAATTTGTTGCTGAAAAGTTGTAGCAAAATAGAATTTTAAGAAGAGTGTGCTTGGCTGTGATTAATAGAAGGGCAATGATCTCTGTGTGCTTCTGCTATGGTATTCAGCAAATACCTTGGAGATTTTGTTTTGGTTTTTCATACTCCCCAGGGCAGGATATTCCAGGGTTGCTCAACAAATAGCTGCTCAAATGATATTGCTTAGGCTTCTTGTATCTGCCAGAGTAGCCCTGCCCAACTGTGCAGATCCTTTAAAAAAGCTAAGGAAGGAGAAGAAACACTTAAGGATAACCAAATAAGAAGTGCCTGTGTCTGAAAAAGGAATTTGAGAACAAAGACGATGAAGAGAGAAAGGAGTGCAGAAAAGGTGAGAATGGACATCACCAGCTATTTCCAGATCTGTACACGAGGAACACAGACCCTCGCCAAGAAAGTAGAATATTTTAAAATGAGTTTGGAGGTGCTCCTGGAAAATGTACATGCAGAACAATTCTGCAATGGCAGCAGGGGGGATGGACTGGATGTGAACTTACTGGGTCTCTTCCATCTCCAGTTTCTATGAAAACAGTCACCATTCTTTAGCAATATGATAAATATTTAAAAAATCATAGATACAAACTAAATAAAACATATTAAATAACAAGTTCAGCCAATTTAATCATGACTTTTCAACTTTTTAAACCAAGACAGCGGGGAGGAAGAAGGAACAGGCTTGAGATTTTTAGTCCTCTTTGTTTAAGGCTAATTCACATAGGACACACCTTCATGAGACTTGTTCAATAACATTTGTGGAGCTGGGCTGGAGTTGATGTTGGATTGTCCTCAGTCCACAGGGCTGCTGGTTTTATCAAATGCACACTGGGTACTGTCTCTCTTTAGCAGCCTTTAATTCATATTTTGCCTTGTGTATCTTTCACTCCTAGCTGGACCAGTAGATTTCATTTTGTGCAGTGTAATACCAGTCTAATCCTTTCAGCATTTAGTCACCAAAAGCTGATTCCTTTCTTCATTCCTGCACTGACCAAAACAACATCAACTGCCCTTCAAGAGCAAATTGCTCCTCTGTAAGAGATCCATGTGTTGCAGACACGCAGACTTCATGGTCCTCAGCAGGGGTAGAAGAATTTTTGGCTTGAGAAACAGAATTCATTATTAGAGCACGTGGTGTATCCATAAACTCTAGCTGCAGTGAGGGGACTTGTGTTCCATGGGACAGCCACTAGACAGTGGTATAGCCACATCTACACAGCCAAAGTATGTCAGCTTCCCACCCCTGTAATAGCCCCAGTCTCTCTCTAGCATTTCCTTCAGAGCTGAACAGCCCAAATTTTCTCTGAATCCCAGTCAAAACTCAGCTTGCATATGTTGCTTCTGAGTACTTATCATTCAGTCTCAGCAGAAAGGAAGGCTGAATAAAGCTTTTTCTCCTATAAAAGCCAAAGATGAGGAACATTCTGGGACAGAGAGAGCCAGGGATATGCCTTGCCTGAGGTCCTCAGGCTGCCTAATGGAAAGACATCCCTCTGGGTTGTCAGTCTTCAAACTAATAGTCTAGCTTCTTTTATTAGCAATAACTAGTTTAAGAAGTTGAGGCAGACATAAACATTCTGCCTGTCACATTCTTCCCGCAACTTATGTAACAGAACAAAACAATGGAGAGTCTGGTTTAGGCTTTATCAGTATAATTCTTTTCAGCATATCAGGCCCTGGGAACAAGACGCAGCCATTGGTAACCTGGCTCAAATTTGGACTTCGTCTTCCCACGCAACTGGCTCCAGCCACTTACATCCACACTCGTTGTATTAAGCACACCTCTGGCAAGCACCAGCTGCTATCTCAGAAAGCTCTATCAGAACAAATACCAGACTTTCTGGTTGTCCCATCTAACTTTGCATCTTGCCATCTATCCTTTACATCTTCTTCCTGACCCTCTCTTCTACCCCAACCACATGCATACCCTGGGTGAGGGACACAGATAAGCTGGAAGAGGCTAAGTTACAGGAGAAGCAAGCCTGTCCTAGCACCAATCCACCCTCCTGATGAGGGCCAGGTGAACTGAGCAGCTTCCCAAGACCTTTTGGAGAGCTGAGTGACTGCTGCACTTGAGAGCTACAAGAGTTCTGATTGGGAGGTTATTTACGTTTTTGTCCAGATGATGGACAAAGAGCTTGCTATTTAGAGATACAATTGTAACTGTCCTCTTAACCCTCTGCAGAGTTTCTGCAGGAAAATGCTTCTGTGGGATTGTTTTGTCCTTCACATGTAGATGGGACCAGCATTGTTTGAAAAAACTACCTCTATGCAAAGAGAAACCTTCAATACTCTGCCTTATAAGGTGACATCTGCCCTGTTTGCATCGACACATGTCCTCACCACTCCCCATACCTTCTGAGACTCCATCACCTCCTGGCATCTGCACATTCCCTATTATGGCTACTGACAAGGAGATTAACTTGGAGAGGAGTAAGTCATCCACACAGCCAGTGTAAGGTGGGTGTGCAATGCAATCCAACAGAGCCATTATTCATGACCAGGGATCATCAGAGGCATCATCAAAACAATCAGCAGCCAAACATAACTTGTCCAACTGTGCCCTAAAGGACAGTCCTTGAGACCCTTAATGCTGCACAATGGGATGTGTTATATACATAAAATCTTCAGTATGTCCAACTGACTACTGATTCACTCCAATCAATAGTCTCCTTCAAGAGTCCTTCCCAGCAGTTGCCTGTTTCTCTCCCAAGCCACTTTTGCCTCTGAGTTGCTAAAATGCCTGGGCATCGGATGATATACAGTTGGAAACCATACTAGCCCTGCAATCAAACAAAATCCTTGCAAGAGGAAGCTAGCTGTTTCTGAGGGTCCTTCTGTCCTTCTGAATTCTCCTTGTTCCGTGAGACACCCCTTGTTGATCCCTGAAGAATCTCCCCACTGACACCACAGGTGTCTTTCCATCACAAGGGACCTGCTGCAGCCTGACAAACTTGCTTGACAATGCAGCCTTTGATCCTTTGAGATCAAATGCTGAAGGCCACAGTCAAGTAGAGGTGACCACACTACTGTGGAAATCAGAGAAGCCTCTTGCCACCTCAGCTTTTCTCTTCTTTAGCCTTAGGTCTGGTGTTCCAGCTCAGTCCTTCCTGGCTTTTCCTTGTTTAAGTGCTTGTGGTATTTCCAGGAAATATTCAAAGGTGGTTTTGACTTGTAGTTTTAAAGGAACAAACAGCTGCATGTTCTCTGTAGTTCTGTGTATTCCTTTGCTTTTTACTCTCACGTGCCTCTGAAGCAGAAGTGATTCTCCGTATTTGTGGCTTTGCTTTTTTCACACGCATTGTATTACTGAACTACTAATGCTGTTTAGTATTACAATAGATGGGGAATTAAATAATGAAAATAATATATTTAGCTTTTACTTATTATTTATATGTGGTATTTTAAGAATGTATTGCATATGGCAAAGGCAGGGAGAATCTGAAATACGGGAACTAGCTCCCAAATCAAGTCACCACTGAAGGTGGCTTGGATCCAGAGTCTCTACTAAAAATGACAGCTTCATCTGCAAAGAGAGCGATAAGAGTTAAAATCGCAATCAACTGTAAAGAGCACAGGACTCAAAATGTTAGTGTTTTCCTGCTGCAAGGAACCTACTCTTTCTTTTTCCTCCCACCTAATTCAAAATAAAATGAGGCCATGTGAAACAAAATGAAGGACAGAGTGGGTTTCAAAAGGACAGCATGGGTAATTTTTCCTCTGGAATGCTCCGTGGCCAGCTGTTTAGGCTATTTCCTTTCTAAGTAAGAGATGTGGGTTCAAATTTGCTTAGACGCAGGAGGAGCTGAGCCTTCTGCATCCTGGCTGAGCTCTCCAAACATTGGGATTTGAGAGTGCCCTGACAACGTGCATTCTGGTATGGTCTGCTTTATCTCTGGAGGTGAGATAGAGGAAGGATGCCTGTCATGTTGCTCAGGCAAGAGCCCTGAACGGCTGTAACTTTACTACCTTGGCTTGTGTAGCTTAAGCACTAGGAAGCAATGAGTTGCCCAGCTAGAGTGCACGAAGTCCCTATGGACTTGTCCTGCTGCCTCTCCATTGTCTCATTTTTATCAGTGGAAACAGCTTCTGTTCTGTTGCTACTGTCACGGTGAACAAAGCAACCACAGAGTGATGAAATGACAGATAATGGGGAGCTACAACTATTATCAAGACAAATAAAATAAAGCCCGTTCTGTTACATTGTTTCCTATTTGATACAACCATGCCTCAGATACTGCACCACACAAAACTTACAGCATAGATTCCCTGGGGGTAGTGGGGCAATTAACACAGCAATAAAAATCTGACATACAGATTTTGTGGAAGAAGTTTGCAAAGGTACCACAACCTGACATCCCATTTTAAAAGTCTTGTTTTCTCCCATCTTTTCTGCCTCTGCCCCATAGCTACAGCTAGGTGATTACTTAAAATAACCAACTTCCTCTTTTCCTGCAGTTTCTGTACAACCAGAGAAGAGCCTTAAAAAAAAGTTTAGTTTTGTTGCCATGCTGCAGCATAGTCTTGAAAAACCTGACTCCAAATACTTGCTGTACAAAGAAATCTCTAATGTTTCTTCAAACAAGAGTTTATTTTTATTTGGGATTTTAAACATTAACACTTTTGATTCCTGCAGGGAAATGTTAGGTTTGCTTGGGCCCCTAAATTAATGTTTAGTTTAACCTTAATAGGGAATTTTCTGAATTTGTAGACTTTTTATTTGGAGCCATCTCCGATTAAGCATGATTAAGAATTTAGGAAGCTATTCATTCACCTTTGCAATCAGTTTTGGTTTGGTTTGGTTTGGTTTGTTTTTTTTTTTATGGGGAAAGTATTTGTTCATAAAGGTAATTATATTATGATTGTACAATTATGTGGTAATAAATATCATAAGGATGATGATCTATTTCTTAAAAACTTAGTGTGCTGCAGTAGAAGTGGGAAAATAAATATTATTTATCAAAATTAACTGCATCTTAATACATGAGAAGCTCTCTGAGGACCGAGGTGACTTTAAATCCACTAATAACTCTGCAATAATACATGGACGTACTAAAGTTAGGTCTCATGGACCTCCTTCAGAAGTAAAGGTCTTTGTCACCTCTTCAGGGTGACAAATACGACACACTTTTACTATATAGTAAGTGTCACTCTCATCAGCACATTGCAACTCTAACAACACCTTTGTTGGTATTATTCGGGAAATGAAAACTAGACTCTCGGGACAGATCCAGACCACTAGGACTGGGTACTAGAATAGCACCAGAACCTGAGTGTAGGGCTAGGTGCTACTTTTCCTTAAAAAAAATAAAATAAAAAATATATAAAATTATGGGGTTAAGAGATTTCAGATATAAACTCTACAGTGATCCCAAAAGACAGCGTTGGTCTGAACCAACGTTGACAGATCTTTGAATGTGAAAATCAGTGTAATAACATCAGTGCTAGCAAACAATGATGAAAACATTTCACTCTTTGCATTTCAGTTCTAAAGATCCAAATGAACTGGTGAATATAGCAAATCTGGAGCTGTAGGCATCCGTACAGACACACAGCAGTTCAACTGTACAGAGCGATCTGTGCAATTTCAGCTTCAAGAGACACAGGTGTCCGGTGCCATTAACTGCATGGGGTTCAGCTACCAGGGAGCAGCATAAAACAGAAGGCCAGATATTTTTTTTTTTTTTTGGTGTGAACTGGAAGAAGACCTCAGTCTTGAAAAGAAAACTGAGGGAGGGGTGCTTTCCCTCCCGGCTGCAGTGTCCCCACAACCGCAGGGTTAAGAACTCGGGTGCCAGCCTGTCGAGTGTCTGTCCGGAGAACGGCCAGAGCCCAGGCAGCAGCGCTCGCCACCGCGGCCGTACCCCCCCCGCACCCTGCCCTGCTCTACCCTGCCGTGCCGGGGAACTCGCAGGCCGGGCAGCCCAGCTGCGGGAAGGTTCACGCAGAGGTATATCCGACGTTCCTGCACCTCCTGGGGCGGTATCCGCGATGCCCTGTCCGGGGACGCCGTGCCCAGGAGCAGCGGGGCGGCACGGAGCGGGGCGCGCCCGGGCGGGTTCCCGCGGTGGCCGCCGCCGCCGCCCGCCCCTCCTTGCGTGGCCCGTGGGAGCGGGCCCGGGTGCCGGAGGCGGCGAGGAGGGCTGGGACGGGGCCGGGGCCTTGGCCAGGGGTTTCTCTCTCCCCCACCCCCTCCTCCCCTCGCCGCCGGTTCCCGTGAGGCTGCAAGTGCCGCCGCGGCAGCTGGGGGGCCGGCGGGGGATGCTGCTGCCGCCGCCCTGCCCAGTGCCGGAGTAAGGGCAGGAGCTGGTGGCGGCGGGAGCAGCCCCGGCGGCGGGACGAGGTGAGCGGGTCGCGGGCCGGCGGGTCAAGTGGATGCGCGCCCGGGAGCGGGGCCGGAGCCGGGGCGGGCAGCGGTGCCGTCGGGGCCAGCCCGCCCGCGCTGGGGGCTGGGGGCGCACGGGGAAGGGACGGGGCGCAGGCTGCGGGGTTTGCACCGGCGGCGAGGCGGGAGGAGAGACAACCCGCGGTGCAACGGCGGGGTCTGGCTTTGGGGGTGCAGAAACCCAGGGAAGCAGAGCCCCCGGCGAGACGGGATGGCGGGGGGCAAGGCGAGGGCGGCGGGGAGCCGGGGGCATTTCAGGCAGAGCCCGGCCGGCCGTGCCGGATGCAGACGTAATTCCACGGAGGGACCCCTCCGCCTCCCCTCCCCAAATCTTGGGCAGAGTGGCTTCTGATATATGTAGGATCAGGCAAAAGGAGAAATTTCCATAGAGCTCAGAGGTGTTTTCTCTGGCTGAAGTTATCTAGAAATAATATTGAGGGGAAGAACAGTAATTCGTAACAAAACTTTGAAGAGCAACAGGTTGTTTTACTGAAATCACACGCACTGGGAAAAAAAATCACTTCAAGTGGTCCTGATAGAAAACGGCTGGTAGCATATCGTGCAAACTGATTTATAACATGGGAGTTCTGGGAGCTCCTAGCCATATGTATGAAGAGAGATTCTGAACACTGATGAGTCCTTAAAATCTTAATTTTTACTTCTGTGATTAAAGGATATGATCCTTAGAATTGCTTTCATATGTTTGTTTGAAGTGTTTCCCTTTTGACTGATGTTTTCTGTACTTCAAACGGGTGGTCCATCATGCACGGCCCTCCTGCTCACTGTCAGCCTCTGCCCCCCAAACGTGTCTCTGTGTGCCTTTCTGTGCAGCTCTGGTGCAGACTAGAATTAACTCTGCTGGACACCCTGGGTTGGATTTAGAGGAGCAGGGGAGGTAATGGGCTAGTAGCCTTACATCTGCCAGCCGTGCCCAGTGTGGTGCTACTGTTCGGTCATGTGTGTGGGGGAGAGTGGCTTTGCAGGCTTTTCCTGATTTCCCCTTGCGAGTACTGTCTTTATCACAGACAGGACTTTTCTGCCTCCTACTCGAGTTTCACCACCTGGTGTAAATGCACAGAGGATGTGCTGGGAGGGGCAAGGTCAGGGGAGTATTAGTGAGGCGTTGCTAAGGCTATTTCCCAGGCAGTGTAGTGTCCCTGAAAGTGTTTATGCTAATTGTGGAAATTAGAGCCCTTAACTCGTGTTCTTGATTTAGGCTGGGGCTGAGCAACTGTGAACTCTTTTCACTTACCGCCCTACTCTTCTTGCCTCACCACGCTGCAGGATTCAGCTCTCATCTCAATGAGAAATGCAAGTTCCAGCCCTGGGGACAGGATCTATAAGATCCAGTTCTGTTCCCTATGCATTCACTGGGGTTTGGTCATTGAATCCCTGCGTTGTGAAGTCTGGATCCATACATGTCTTCTAGTTGTGAGAGTGGAAAACTTAGTAGGATGATTATTAGGAATGTTTTTGCTGAGGTTTACTGAGTAGTGGTGAAGGGACCTGATGGCTGTTCAAATGAAACACAATTTGAATGACTAGCTTACATTTAATAAATGGAAGTTATTGGAAAGTAGATAGTTTTAAAGCAGATTTATTAAGGCAAGTTGGTGATAAGAAGGCAAACAGAAATCTCAAAGTAGTTTCTTTTATTCTAGGTCATGACATGGCTGATGTTTGGGGTCATCTGTAAAATTATAAGGGTGATCACCAGTCTATGCCCAAGTGCGTGTCAAATCTCACCACAGTATTTGACACCAGACTGTCCTATGTGTAGCTTCTCAGAGAGGCTAGTGATGGAGTGGATAGCATGCTGGCAAAAATTTTGACATCATCTCAAAGTAGCAGTAGAGTGATACTGATAGAGAAGGTTGTACAGTTACCTCCTGTGCTAAACTTTATGGCTCAATAAAAGAATTCAGGTTCCATATCTGCCAGTATGATGCCCTTTGTGCCATTCTCAAGACTCAGTTATTTCTTGATATTTGATAAGCTTGTTAGAATTAACTTCTGAAACATAAGCAAAAATATCAAGTGAGACAGTGGGAGCTTTTTTAGTCTGCTCCCATTCAATCTGCTTGTTAGTTGCAACCTGCTGCATCTGCTGTTGGCTGTGAACAACCTCTTCTGCATAAGTGAATAGGCTTTCTCAGTCACTTATTAACTGCAAGAGTGAGGAATGCTTTACCTGCACTAATTTGTGCCAACAATTGTAAGAATGTTATAGACACTCCAGTAGACTGAGGAAGACATTGACAGTGGTAGCTTCTCTGCTGATGTATCAGGGCGAATTCTGTATAAGCACATTTTTAGTTCAGCTTAGAAAGCTATGATAGGCGAACTGCTCAGCTCACTAAGTATGAGAGATTGTAATCTCTTTTTGTGTATGTGAAAAGCTAGTGATGGCAACACGATCTATTGCCTTAATTGTAAAGATGATTCCAGAACCTGTTCTGAGCTTGGACATAATTTCCTTTCAGTTTTACAGTTTCAAAAGTGGGGATAAGAACCGTGCCTCACAGGCTCTTGTTAGAAATGTCTTGTTTAGAAACAGGGGTTTCTAAAGCACAATGAAATTCCCATGCAAAAAGCTCTCTATGTTGTAAGGTATGGTTACCTTACATGCCCATAGTTATGGGAACAGGCAAAGCACAGGGGTTCAGACCTTTCTGATTCCATTTCCTGCCATTTTCAGAAGGGTGCACAGAGTCAGGAGAAAACTTCTCTGTTCTGCAGTCTTCAGGTGGACCTTATAACTAGATTCCCTGTGCCTGAAATAAGCTTTACTGATCGAAGTCTGTTTTGGAGCAGGAGAGAAAACTTCATGCTACTGAACTTGCTAAATTCTATTTATTAATAGTTAGTTTGCAGCACGTGGGCCTGGCATATAAACCCGTCTCTGCCTACAGTGCTTGGCAGAGACTAGCTGGTGCTGAGTGCTTTGGTGGACAAGATAGTGAACACCCGGGTGAGTGTCTGATATGGGTATGGTAGTTAGTAAGCGCCTGGGTTCTGATTTTTGCCCCTTGAAATGTGTGTGTATGCGAGGGGGGCGGGGAAGGGAGTTAAACACAGCTGTGACATTGCAGATATAGATAAACAATATTCTCTTGTGCAGAAAGTGAGGGCCATTGTGCTGTGTCTTAGAGTCTGGCGGTATATTTGAATCATTACTCCTTGGCACTTGTCAGGGTGCAAGCACTCATGGTGAATGGTGGCACTTTGCATGCTAACAGTGAGCATTCTGACACATTGCACAGGGAATGAGAATATGTGCTGACAGATGCAAAGAGAATAAAAAGAAGACAGAGAAAAGAAACAAGGATGGGAAAAGAAAAAGGAGCAAGGGTGGCAGTAATCCTAGCAGAGAGAACATTTTCCAGTAAGCAGTTCTGAATGTGATGTAAGAAATAACAACTGAAAGTTTTATTTTACTACACAGAGCCCAGATTCTTCCTTTGATCTCTGTACAAGCTTCCTTTTGGCATCTGTGGGAGATCAGTGAAGAGTGGGGAATGTGTAGTCTTGAATTTATGATGCAGCCCGTGGACAGTCATGAAACAGAATTCAGTCCTTTCCGAAAATGAATACATGGCTGTGTGTCAACCAGAAAGGTAGACTCATGGTCCTGAAATAAATCATAAAAATCAGTCTTTCACAGACATCTTCCAATCAAAATCACAGGTAAGTTATCTGAATACTCTGTTCTTTGCAGCTAGACTGTTGGCACATATTTTAAAAGATTGACTCAATGTCCATGCTGCTGTCTACAGGAATTTCTTAATAGACTTGGTTTATGTAATGGTTTACACAAATACACTATTTTTGAGACTTTTACCAGTATTCAGCATCTAGAGACAGTTTTCAGCTTAATAAGTACGGAACACATTAAGTGATCTCTAATGTGTAACAATAAATTATCTACAGCACTTTCTAAAATTATGGGATTGGTTTAATAAATTTTGCTAACTACACTTACTACTTGAAAATAGCAATATGTGACCTTTAAAAGATACAACAACCTCTCTGAGGGAACCAAACACACAGGAATTCGTAGAACTTAAGACAGTTGATTTCAGGATTTTTTTCAAGTGCCTGTCATGAATAATCAACATGTATGCCTACTCATCTAGAGAAAGCTTGCTTTAGCTTGATAGAATTTCACATCTGATGCTTCTGTTTACTCATTGTGCTGATGCTATACTTGGACACTTTGTATCTTGAATTAAAACATTGGGAAACCAGGGACTTTGAGTTCCTTTACAGACATCTTAGGAGAAGCAGTACATTGAGGAGCAACCCAAGGCAAAGTTGAACATCAAAGTGTCACCATAAATCATTCCAAGCTCTGTCTGCTTTCTGCCTTCAGTCAGCAAGTCCTCTGAGCACCAT
Organism: Gallinago undulata; assembly: GCA_026546715.1. Taxonomy (NCBI): domain Eukaryota; kingdom Metazoa; phylum Chordata; class Aves; order Charadriiformes; family Scolopacidae; genus Gallinago; species Gallinago undulata. Next base: position 82,031,553 of record JAOTQQ010000001.1, on the reverse strand, counting down.
GACACTCCTCAGAGCTTTGCAAGCAGTAAGGGCTGCTGACCTGTTACCATTACTTGACTCCACTTAGAAGGACATCTCATAAACCAGAATGAGTGGTAGACCACCAGAATAGTGGTCTACAGTATGCTCTGCAAACGGAAAAGAGTGCTGCTACTTACTATAAAGTGCTGAAGTTGCTTCAGGCATATTAGGTTAAAAGATGGAAGACATTTCACCTTGCCATTTCCTGTCACCACTTCCTCAAGGCAGAGCATAATAGATGTAGTCTTTTCTCCAAGAAATACCATCTAACCTGTATTTTCTGCTTTCTGTTCTGTGCGCTTTCTTTTTATCTTGTGACCTTAATCTTCTTCAAAAAGGGACATACGTTCCCCATTCCTGTTTTTCCACCCTCTGCCTCACTGTTAATTTAAGCATTTGCTTGTGAAGTTTCTTTGTTTGAGAATTGTCTATGCTAAAGGAGGACCATTGAAGACAAGCTGTTGGGAAGATTTCCTCCAGTCCCATTACTCCTGGTCCTCTAGTACTAATTGGAAGCATCAGGAGTTGATACAATGGGAGCAGGCTGACTGTTCCAGTGAACGTGCAACAGATCTGTGTCTCCTATACTGGCTGTTAGTATCAAAGTGTTCAGCAAACTCATGGCTATGTTCACATGGTCCATTGCACAAAACTTTCCACAGAGGCAAGGCAGAAAGGGAAGCTGAGATCTGGTGGTGTTTGGGTTCACCAGTGAAATTACAGATTAGAGACTGAAATAGCTTATGGGTTGTTCATCCAGCCTTCTATTAAATTCTTCTTTGAGAAGCCTGAGCTGATCTAGAGATTGAGACAGTTTTGTTGGCAACCTTCCTTCTTCCCAGAAAGGTTCAGGTACTTTTGAAATACACAGTGAGTGCCATTTCAGGTGTACAGCAGTATTGTGCCCAGCTCAGAGTTGCTGTGCCTCAGAAGGGCAAGGATCTTTTGTAGGTCCTTTGTCAGGTCTGCCAGAGCAATGCAGTTATCTCTGATATTCTAGCAAAGCATGATGTAGGCAGGTTTAAATGTCTAGACTTATGCCTCAATAGTTGGTGTTTGTGGCAGAGATTGCCTCCTTACTGCCATCTCTTTCCACCTTTTACCTCATGGCTGTTTTCAGCACATGCAATGCACGGTTCTTGTCAGTTCTTTGACCTGACTTGAAACTCTCTTGTGGGATGCCATGACTGAATGGGTCCACATGTATCACACAGTCTGCTATGGCAGCTGCTTTCAAGATGACGTATTTAGCATTAGTCTATGTTAGTCTGTGTTAGTATGTGTTTTTAAATATTTTGAACATATCATAATTGGTACTCGTTAGGAACTTCTGACTAACCCTGAGCAAGCCAACTCTCCAAGCCCTGCAACAGTGATCCAGTTTTCAGATCTCTCTCTTTGTTTACATTCTAGAACATGTTTTACATTTAGCCTTTGAGAAAGAATTTAACTAAGCTGTACCCAGTCTACACCGAGCAGTACACTCTATACCATGCAGTGTTGCAGCTGTTCAGATGCCGTTCTTTCTACACAAGTGTTTTGAAAGTAATTTGAATTGTGGAGGTAGTTCCTTCCAGGAGACTTTGTACTGGAAAGACAACAATCTGCTCAAAGGTCAACTAATCTACACCATATTTAAGTCCCACGGATACTTTATGTCTTCTGGATAGCCATATATTTTGCAAGACTGTCATATTCTTGCTCAGATGATAAAATGTCAAACCCTGCTGATGAGTTTCCTCTATTCAGTGGCCTTCAGTCTAGGGAAAATGCACAGATTTATAAACTGAGCTGTAATCCTAAATCTTCTGCTGCTGTCTTTATTATTTCAGGGAACCTGCTTACAGTCCTTTTCTTACCTTAGGGAGGCAACTGTAATTCTCCTGTTAACGTATTAGTGATTGAAGGGCCTGGATCCATTCAGTGAATAACAAGCGGGATATGAAAGTCTGGTTTCTAAACCACAAAAATAAGCTCCAGTTGTTGCACCATAATGTCCTTCAAATACATTACTCCATATGATACCCTTGTCTAAAGCATTATAATGATGATACAAACATTGATATCAATGTGGTGTGTGAATGTATATACGAATTATAAGAATGAATTCTTGATATGATTTAGACTTCTGTCATTAACAAACATACTGATAGCAGATTATGCTTCTTTTATGTTCCTGGATAGTCTGAGGTTGAGTAATTGTAGCAGCTAGCTAAGGTACCATTACTGCTGCTTCCATTTCTCAGGAAGCAGTGTTTGCACAGTTAATGGTCTCTGATACGTTATGTCCATTTTCATGGACATTTGCATACCTAAGCCTTTGAAAGCAGCCGTCAATCAGAAAGCTTGGCTTAATCTTATGAAGAAGCCTTTTCTCTCCTGCCTCCACAGTTAGAGCAGAGGACGTACTCTGAATGTGCTGCCTGGGAGCTTTCAGTTGAGAGCTTTGAGCAGTGTCTCTCTCTGAACTGGTGCAGGAGGCCCTGTGCCAATGTGCTGGCTTGTGGAGATGAGATCTCAGCCCTCTAGGCTTAAGCAGCAGCTGGATTACACTTTCGAGGGTGGAAAAATCCCTGTGCCTGAAGTAGGTGATGAATATCTCAAGAACCTTTGAGGACCTGAATTTTAGTTCCTCACTGTTAATAACTGTTAATTCCCCTTCCTCTTCTGGAGTGTCTGTAGCGTTTACTGTATTTGTTTCATTCTACTTAAGCACTGAAGTTTTGATTCACAGCCATGAGAGCTAGAACAGTTTAGTTTTAATTGAAAAGTGAGGTTCAAATGAAACTACATGGAACCTGATCACCAAAGTCATAGGTACATTCTTTCTGAGTTTGTGCTCTGACCATAGATGCGTCAGTAACTCCGTGACTGGAATCTCACACGGGCAGGATCTGTCACCATATATTGGAAATAGCCAAAATGAAGCAGATTTAAGTTTGAGAAGTTTTGCTGAGGTTATTTTTGATGCTTTCATAGAGTTTATTTCAGTTTTCAGTTTGGGTTATCAAGTATTTTATGAAGGAAGAGCAAAAAAAATTGGTCGCAAGGCACTCTTAATGGGAAGGATTCACTGCAAACAGCAATATCCATAAATACTGTTCAGTGTCATATGTGAACAATATGGAGAGAAGAAATGCAGTGGTTGTTCTTGTTGTTGGATGCCACCCATGCAATGATAGAGCTGAAGGTACTCAGGTAGGGGCCTGGATCTAGTAATTTTTCAGTGTTTGCCAAATTGGAATTGCTGTAGCTGAAGTAGGACATGTCTGACGTTGTATCCTCAGCAGTGGTAGCTGGCAGCACAGTGCCACGAGAGATGCTGCAGTGGTAGCACTGAAACCAGCAGTAGTGAGAGGGTCTGGAGCAGATGCAGAGACCTGACAGGAGGCAGTGGTGGGGTGGGAGTTGAGGCACAGCGCTGGCACTATCTGCTCCCTTACAGACCTGCCTAAGTGAAATGTAGGAAGAACTTTGTCCCTTGTGTGGCTGTGAGAGTGAACAGGGTCAACGAGGTGAAATAAGGGACTGCGAGGCTGAGTGCTCCTTGTTACTTGTATGAGGATGATGTGCTTTTCCAATGTAATGCTTCCTTTCTCCCCATATCAACTAGTTATTCCTTACTTCATACATCAACATGATATTTGTAGAAATAGAATTATTGCCTGTTGATGACACTGAGGCATAGCACTTAGTTTCTGTTATTCTAGGTGAGGGCTATTGCTGGTGATAGATGCATTTGATTATATTTTTAAAGAATTTTTATGTTGGAGACAGGACCTGGCAAACTGCACTAAAGATCCCAAGTCAGAATATACGCAGTCATAGTTTGGGTCTTGACATACATACTGTCCTCTGAACAATGTCCTGTGAGAAGAGACTAGCAAAGATTACTATTGAAGAACAGATTATTTTAATGCCACTGTACAGAAAGAATTTAAATAATTTATTCTGAAATTACTTATTTTCCTGAAAGTTTTATAGTTTTGCCAAAATATCTTTTGTATACGCAATGTTATGATATTGTTAGGGCTTGCAATTTTTAAAGTGAAATCTTATTCTGGGAGATGATTTGTAGTAGTCCTATTTTCTTATTCAATACATCTGTTGCCATATTTATCAAGGTGATAGCTACAGTTATTAAAGACTAAAACAAATCTTGGGCAGTGTGGTTTCTATTAACATTGCAAAACCAGTGTAGCTGACACAAAGATTTGTATTCTCTCTCTTCATGTGCATTGCCTAGAGAATTACTGACTTGTAATTGAGAATTTTTGACAGTTGTGCCAACAAGCTGGGGGATACAGAAGAGTGTAGGTGACACTGAGGGCTCAGTTTGTTCTGATTATTTTCTGTTGCTGTTAGCAATTTGAGAACTGGCAGGTAATTTTCGAGGGATGGCCATTAAAAACAATAACATCTTCTAAATTATAAAGAATATAGGTGCACGCAGCACATGTGGAGTATTAAGATTTTGTTTTTATAGGCACTTTTTGAAACAGCCTTACATTATATGAGCTTGTTTGAAAACTCTGTTTGTAGTAAATCACAGCACGTTGAAATAGCTGTCTTAGAAATGAGAAAGGTTGGCTTGATTGAGCCAGGATTCGAACATGTAATTCCAGACAGTAAAAATAGTTGACCACAGCTTGGCATCCAGATACTATCTTTGGTCCAAAGATCTAAAAGAGCTTTTAAAAATGTCTAATTACAGCATAATGGGTTCCCATTTTGTATCAAGGATTATCAAAGTAGGAAAAATACACAGCTCTAATTTTCAGGTTTGGATTTCCATTGTTGGGTACTTACATTCATATTATACTTCATGTTATTGATCTAAATATGGGTTTAGATGGCAGCTTGCATTCAGGTTTGAAAATGATCTGATTTCCAGGCCCAAAGATGAAAAGGTAGAATTTTTGATGAGCATATAAAACATTTAAAAGCCTACATTATTTTGTTTCTCCCTGGGATTTGTGCTCGTAAATTTCATTTTTGCTTTTGCTGATTTGTCTCTGATTTCAGTCTGTAGTTGCCAGCTAACACATCTCTCTGATGCTTACACTAGTGTTATGGAACCTTCTTCAGAAGCAAAGCAACTACAAAAATTATTCAGGGAACATTACAGGAATAATAACTAGGAAGGAAAAAGAAGTCATAATTCTTAGTTAAGCACGTAACACTGCGGTGTTGATGTGTACCTAACAATGCACATTTCCTCCTAAATGAAGTATTTCAGGTGAGCAAGAGTTCACATCCTGTTGGGGAAAGGGATTATGAGATATATACCTCTTAATTAAGGGAACACAGTTTCACTAATGCAGCTGGCAGTGGGGTTAGATGACTCATGGCTCTAATCTTTTCCTTTTGATACTGTGGACTGATAGAAATATAAGATGAACACAGTGAGATCTTGCCTATGTGCTTTGTCCAGTTTAAATCTAAGTGCTCTCATTTTAATTTTATGGCATTGTTTCATTCCAAAAGGCCATGGAATACAGTTTTTAAATTTCAATCTTTCTAAAATTCAGAAACCTATCTCCTCAGGACCTGCCAGATTCCATAATGTTTCCTGTATATGGGGAAAATACCTGTGGGAATTAAAGTTCATCTACTTCCAATGGTCCTCAGTTATCAAAAACCCTGTTAGAACCACAGGCAAGTGAGTGATCCACAGAGTGGTCCCATAGCTATACAGTGGCATGCAGGACTGGGGGTGGTTTTTGTGTTTGTTACTGGATTTGTGTAACTGCAAAGATGGCATAAAGGTATTTTTGTTTCACCTTCTCTGGTCCTATGCCAAGAACAGCTTGGAGAATCTGGGCATACCTTGTACAGCAACATTTACTTATGCATAATTGTTCATTGCAGCTCACAGTCCCTTCTCATGTAAATGTTTGTTAAAACTATGGGTTGTTACAGATGCCTAGATTCATTGCTTTCTGCTATCTTTATTTTTGATTAATAAATAAAATCCTTGTCTGCATGGATTGTGCAAATCTTAAAGAGGCAAAAAAGAAATCCCTCTTCCACTGCTTATTTAATTTGTAAAGCCCACTGCAGTCCTGACATCTGTTTAACACGGTGCACGTTTCCAGTGCAACTTAAATGGTTGAGAGTAATAATTATACGTAAAAATATACAGATGTCCTCACTCTGAACAAAATCCATAAGTATATCAAATAGCAAACCAACTCTTACTATACCTCTATTTCTCCTAAATGCCTGAAGAAACAGAAAGATCTTGTGGTTCCTCTGCTGATTTTTAAATGAGCTATCCTATGTACACTATCTTCTTGGACTATTCAGAAATATTTTGCATGCTCCAAGACTCTACATTGATACATATAAAATTACAATAACAGCTGCTTGACATGATATTATGCTAGGAATACTGCATGACTGTGTCATGATAATGCATGGTAATGCAAATTTCAGCTAGTTAAAAAATTAAAAGGTCATTCTCGTTCACTCTATACTGAGATGGAAAATGAAAAAATGGATTAATAGAGCAGTATAAATTTGAGTTCTTGTTGTGAAGCCGAGCTAGTTAATTCTTCATTTCAGTTCTAGTTCACGTGGCTGAAGTTATTTCAGTTCACTTAAATAAAATAGCAAAATAATCATTCAAGTTCAGCTGTGATTTGAAGAAAAGCTCCTGCTCCCTGATTACAGGATGATTTAGTCATACATGAGCAATCAGATAATTACCAATTGAATATAGGTAAAATTGATAGCAGGTTCTGAAATTTTAACTAACTTTACAGAGATTTTAATATTTGTTCAGAAGTTTGTATCAGGAATGAATTTCCTTTACATTTCCTCAAGTATTGTTCGCTATTCCATAGTCTTAAATTATTATTAGTTTAGAAATTAGAGGGTGCATATGCAACCATTGGATCATTTTAAGGTCATGTGATATCAAGAGAAAGAAACTTTGTCAAATATTATTTGTCTGAACAACTCTTCTGTACTCACAAATTAGAATGGAGTTTGAACCTTTGTTCAAAGCTTCAAACTTTGTCCCCTTCTTTTGAGCATTTCAGGTATTATGAATGCTGTGGTTACCTGATATTAAAAAAATAAAATAAAATGACATTTAAAATATTTGTACATATAATCATCAAATGAATGCATTAATTTGAGTTTGTCCCGTAATTTAAAGATTATGCTAATTTACACTGAAAAACTTAATCCCATAACAAGGTGTGAATTCTGCTTTCAAAAGTGACTTAACGTCAAGCTTTTCAAATCATGGGTGAATTTATGCTCTTCAGTTAGCAAAGCAACACTTAATTTTGACTGGCTAACTGCCTGTCAGACTCTCAATCCTGAATTACAGATTTCCTACAGAGTATATTAAAGATTTGCAGAAAACAGATAAATGGGGAGCCACGTAGACTTTCATGGAGTAAGATGGTAAGAAAGAGGGCTGGGACACTCTTCTTCTCCCCTGAAATTCAAGCTGTGTCCTCTTTTAATCTACCTCCAGGCTTCTGATACTATGCATTTTTCTCACACCGCACCTAAATTTCCTATTGTAACACCCTTCCCACATTGGTAAATTTGATTCAGCCTCTTGCTGCGTAGTCTGAGCCGTGGCAGAGTAGGTTTGAACTCTGTAGGTGAGTGATATGTTCTTCAGTCTATGTTAAAAGCCCAGCTTCCAAGACCTGAACGAGACCTGAGCTAGGGGTCTGAGCAGTCCACCAGCTTATGCAGGTGTATTCACAAACAAAACGTCAGCTTCTTGTGGTTCTGTGTGAATAGGGAAGGAGGAGACTGGGGATGTTTTGGATGATCCTGCTCTGAAGGAGGAAGGAGGGTAGGATTTGGCGGAGAGAGTCAGATTATTTAAATCAAACCATGGAAGCATATAAAAGTTGTATTGGGAACTTTTCTTTCCAAATATGCCGTATATTTTTGGATCAAAAAGAGGAAGACCCATTTCATAATTGAATGACTGTAATCTAATTGTAGGTGTCTCACTTGGCATTTAGGATGGCCCAGTTTTAGTCTTTCAGCCAGATGAGAGCCAAGTAGACCTGGTTGGACTCCAGAAGTTGTGTGCAAGTGGCCATGTTGCCAATGGCACTGGCAGTCCTGAGCACTGTTTCTGACATTTTTGGCTTAAAACTGGGAAAGGTCTTGTAATTGTTCTGATGTGGAATGGAAAATATATCTTAAGTTCTGACAGTAATCACTACATGGGGAAACTTTTTTTGACATCGCTTTGTTGTAGGGGTGGCTGACATGGCTTTGAAACTCTAACTGACACCTACATGATAAAGAAATACTTCTTTGACCGGTGTAAGCCAATTTTTGGCAAAACTCAGGTTCTCAAGAGTCATATTTTTAGACTTAATCGATACCTAAACATTTGATTAGGAGCCTACTGGGCTTTTCCAATGTGCCTCATCACCTAGCTCTTACTGGTTTCAGTTCCCAAGTTGGGGGATGCAAGTCTAGAGTGTCAATTGAAATGGCAAATGACTGTGATGTGTCATAAACTGTTAGTATTTCTTTGATTAAACTTTGATTAGTCCAGAATGTTCTCTCTCACTGAATCTCCAATTCTATGTTTCATTTGTTAATTTCTTCATTTCCTATTGTTACCAACCATTGTAGCTGTCTTCCTTCAGCAATGTGTTTTGCTGGAGGTATATCAGAAATAGATCTATATTTATAGATAAATGTATTTATAGGTCTATATAAAACACTCTTAGGAAAAGCCAACTACAATGATTGATCCATTTCAATGTGCGTCAAAAGCATTAACAGTAAATGATGCTTAAACAGATGCCTGTCTCAAGGCCTGAACTTCTTAAGGTGATAGACCTGTGTAACTATACTGGTTTGGAACCCATATCCTTGCAAACCAGACATCATTTTTTTTTCCCTAAAAATGGTGTTGTTTTAAAGCTGCAGCTAAAGGCTACTTTGCTTATTTTTAGTGGGCTGACATGATGCAACACGGCTAGATCCCAGAAGATACAGCATAGCTGACAGTTTTACTAGAAAGGCCAAAGCCAGGAACAGCAAACTGACAGACAGCCAAAGACACACTGCTGGGATTGTGTGATTCTAAATACATAAATACATTAAATTCCTGAATATAAACACATGCATATAATATTCAGAAATATTAATCACACAAATATACAAATAAAATCAGTTGTAGAGTCTTACAGTTCATGATAGGAGACACGATGACAAACACATGGTAAATAGGCAATTGAGTTAAAAATGGCTCACCTTTGAAAAAGGAAAAGGAACAATTGAACTTGAGTTTCTGGATTTTGGCAGTATTCCTTATTTTTCATCTCCTAAATACAGTTTGAGCATTGTCTCTTCCTAATGGTGTTAGTGTGTGCACAATAATATGTTTGGGGACACCTACACAGCTCCATCCCTCAGTCGGGATAGGCAGAAAATCAGTATGGGTTTTTAAAAACACCCTGTTGTCAGTCAGTGGAAAATTTAAGCATCAGAGAAAATTTTCCAGCCTAAGGATATAGTAGGCTTGCAAAAACGATTTTTTAAAAAAAGTAATGATGAATAGTCATAATACAGTAGGAATATTCATTGCTAATGATGACAATTATTGGTAGAAATGTGAAGTCCTTTTTGCCTCAGTGCTTGAACAATTTATAACTGTTGAAGATGAAGGTGGGATTGAGGTGGGAGGTTAATTATCCCAGCTTACTGTTTCTTGTTCTGAAATGACCAGTGATGATTTCTGTTGGAGAGTGAACCCAGGCAAGTTATAAAAAGGTGTGGATCCATATTTTTCTGTGTCTGTACCTAAATTTTAGTGCTCTTACTAGGATACTGATACTCAAAACAACATGCTCTTATAATATTCCCCTCTTGCTAATTTCTCACTAAAATAAATAATAGAAATATTTTCTGTCTCTCTAGAAAGCCCATTGCTGGCTTCTTCTAAACTCTGAAGGCACTGTCCCTTGATACTGATGTTCCAGACAGAGCTATTAGTGCTGGCCCTTCAGACACAGAAATTGAATTTACAGACTCGATGTTTTAAGGCTTCAAAGAGCTGAAGGGGTGGAGAGAGGCTGGCATAAAATAGTATGCTTTTCTCAATTTCACTTTTGGGAAATTAAATAAAAGTTTACAAATAAAATAATGAAAGCATTTTTTTTTAAATTAGGTCCATAAGCATTAGCTGTTCATTATATTCTCCCACTTGCAAATTGTAGTGAAGAACCATTTGTTTCTCAAGAGTGTGGTGGCAAGGCTTAATTTAATGTTTGTTAGGATGTCTTGGATCCTTGGAGAGAAGTTATGAGACGAGTATGCAGTATCATTATCATAAATAATAGTATTCTGCTTTTTTATTTTACTGGGGAACAATGATTCAGTCTCAACATCCTTCATCCTCCACAGAAGAGGTCAAAGCTAATTGTTTTCTCCCTATTTACTAGCTAGGAAAGCAGAGATTTCAACTGCTGGATTCAACATTGCACAAGAAGTAAATGACTGAGCAAGAAATGAAGCTGGCAAGAAATAAGGCATCTACAGTGAGCACTCGAAATCTTACAGATGTAGTTGTTTACCAGAGTACCTCCTACTACTGTTTTCTTAGCAATGTTTTTGTTTCTAATGGGTTGAGCTCAGAAAGAGGTTACAAATGCTAATGTTAGTTTTGTGCTCTCCTTGATTCCTTGCAGAAGGACCAATAGGGGAGTGCTTTGTTTTGTTTGAAATTGTTTCCTTCAGCTTTGCAAATAGAAAAGAGAGACAAATATGCTGTCTTCTGAAGATTTAGGGGCAGTCTGCCTTGACGTTTTGCAATTTGAAAAGGTGATCGCTCTCAGTCTTTAGCATGGCTCTTGAACAATGTTATCATCCGTAATCAGTTAAACCAGAAAAACTTTCTTTGAACAATTTAAGATTTGCTGCTGTCTGTCACTTTCTAAATGTTTGTTGCCTTGACTGTGGTGGTACTACTTTTTTACTGCCTGTCTGGTGCAAGTGTTTCTAGATTACAGAAATCCAGATTTGCTCTCCTGCATTTCTGTGGCACATCTTAGGTCTTTGTTTTTAATAGTGGGAAGGGAGAGATATGACTGGCTTTTTTCCATTGACAGGTTAATTTTAAGAGTATTCACTTTCACTTTGTATCATACTAGGTCTTTTAGCTGGCTGCACATCTGGTAGATTTGGGTTTAGCAAGGGCATATTTTAAGTACAGAATCTGTACAGTCAAAAAGAGGAGAAAATAGGGTGTCACTGTAGTGATAAGCCTCAAGAGGGTTCAAGAACAAGTTTTCAGATGCAGCGTTTGCACTTCCCCTTGTAAGCGTGGGTAGTTCTCATGAAAGTGAGCTATCAATGAAATGACCTCTTGCTCGTCTATATTTATTCTCCTTTTGAGGCTTTGTCTTTGCTCTATTCAGTTTATAAGTCAAAACAAAGTGTTACACCATTGCTAACACTGCAGGTTTAGCCTGCTATCTGAACATCAAGCCAGGCTTGTTCTGCTTCACTACAGTAGCACCCACAGGAAAAAGACTCTGGATCTGGAAATTATCAGGGTTTTTTGTTTATGCTTAAGACAAGTGTACATGTGACCTAGACTTCAACTTTTACTGTGCTGACACTATAGGAAACACTTCCCTTGTCAGTAAGTTGATATGTCAACACCAGAAGAAGTTACAGCAGTTATAACTAGTGGCTACTTTTCAGCCAGATTTCTGGTAATTTTTTTAGGTACTTTAAGAGGACTGCCTAAACAGCCAAAATATGACAGCTCTGCTGAGACGCGAGTTAATTCCTTAACAGCCAAAGTTAAGGAATTTATTTTTTTTTCTGCAAATATCTACAGCAGAATTCAGTGTCACATTGTTCTCATTTTGTGACAGTGACACATATGTAGCACATTCTATACACATGTTGGCTTTCAAAAATTAAGCATGAGGTTTGTGTTATGCCCTGAGGAGCTTGCAGTAAAACTGTCACAAGACAAACAACATCACATATACCTTTCCTTTTCTCGAATACTATGCATGTCTTTTGCCCAACATTAACTCAGAAGAATAAGCCTCTTTGAGTCATGCAGATATTGCAAAAGAAATATGTCTCTTTTTTGAAGATGTTGTAAATCTATGAAATCTCTGGGTTTAAGTTTGTTATTTGCATCTCCCTTTGCAAGTCTAGGGAGATAAAAAGAGAAAACAGAGAGTTAGCTGCACTTGGGATTCTCGCCAGTCTTCGTAGGATGGAAAATTCCTTCCTAATTCCATATCTGACTTTAAATTTGACCCTCAGCATGTGAGCAAGATAGACCAACACATGCACTTCAGAAAAAAAAAAGATCTTTTGTGTCTGAGCAGGACACTGGTGCAACTTTTCCAGGGTCCCAGTCTAGCTGCTGCCAATCAGTGAAGCTTTGTCTTCTCTCAAGCATCCTAGAGCGTGTGGGTAAATTGGGCATCCAAAAAAAGAACTATCCTCTCCCTCCTGCAGGCTGTCAACAGAAGCCTTGAAACATGAGATTTGGTTATAGAATTCATCTCAATGCAGAGCTACCAGAAAGATGAGTATGTTGAGTACAATACAGAACACCAGTGGTCCCAAGGGGAGAGTTCTAGTTTTGTATATTTCAACATTAGTGATCATTTATACATTAAAAATTCTTCATTGCTAGCTTTTGTGTTCTTCCCAGTTTTTAACACAGTTTCATTTTGCTATCTAGAGTACTGATTGAAAAGTATTTAATAGGTTCAGAATGAGATTGATCTCTGACTGATATCTTTAGAAATGAGTCCACTCATTGGTATCATCCCTTTAACAAAACCTTTGAGATCTTTCCACAAAGTAGTTTTTAATCTCCCTATTAATTACAATTTTTAAATTCACACAATCATATGCCTTGGAGAAGTCCATGTCAAGCCAGTATCTCTTAGAAAGAGCAGTGGGGATTTTTTGACAAGATGGTTCAGATTAATTGTATTTTATCCTTACTGATTTTTAGAAAGAATGCCTACTTAACTCATTTCATTACTGTGTCCAAATTGTTATTGGGGTACAACACCTATAACTTCCTGGGCCTTGCTTCTTTAGTAGTTATTTAATACCTAGATACACTTGCAGTTCTCTCACCCTTTGGAATTTTCCCAGTTTTCCATGAGTTGTTCAGTATCAACACTAGTGGTTCGGAGAACTCCTCATTGAGTTTATGTAAGACTCCAGGCCTGTTGATTTGAAAACATTTAATTTTAGCAGATCTCGTCTCACATCTCCTTTTATTACCTACAGTGAATTTTGTTGTGCTGACGTAATATGGGATGATACATTCGCCAGCTTCATTCCAAGGACAAAACAATGTGCAAAGGACAAAATGTTTATTGGATATTTCCGCCTTCTTTGGATTGTCATTTACAGTTTTATCACTCACATCTAGCAGTGGGCTCATGGCCAGTCTTAAGCTTTTTCTAATATTTATAAAAGTATCTTTTTTGCCTCTTTACTTCTGTTAACTATTAATACTTCCTTGATTTTATTAACTTCCCTCGTAAGTTCCCTGCATATTGTATCTTAGAAATTGTAATTAACTTTTACTTTCCCCTTTCTTCTATGCTGTAAGCAGGTGATTTTTAGTATGCATTATTGCCATCTTTTATCCCAGACAGTTTCTTGTATAGTATAAATATTTTTGTGCTTTCAAGTGTGTTTTTGGCTCATCATTGGATAGGCTTAACACTTTATTTTACCCTTCCCATTTGATTTTACACTACCAGTCAATTGGACTGACAGTTGTTCTAAACTTTCAACATTTGTCGTGGTTAAAGCTCCAAGCCTACATTTTGGAACCAGTCCTCTACTGCTGATTGATGCCACATTCTGCTTGCATATTGTGATTGTAACCACATCACCAGTATCAGTACCTAGGCAATTGCCAGTTCGAGGCAAGTGCTTAAAACTTCTAGTCCATCAGAAACAAGTCTGTGGCTGAGCTGTTTGAGCTTCCATGGGGAAACTTTTATGTTATCACTAGAGCCCCAGGAAACTTAACTGTCATTTTGTTACTGGCCACTGGACAGGTACAGCACATACTCTTAGCAGGAGCACATCGCCGATAAAACAGTTAGGAAGGAAATTGTAATAAGAAGCGGGCAGGAACTATGAGTAAAGAGTTGTTAGGAGCAATTTCATTGAGATTCCCAAAGGAAGCATGATGGGTTGCCTGAAAATTCCTGGAGTTTTTTTCCCCTCCCACTAGTGGGCTGCTCAGTCTTGCTCCATACTGTATGTTACCCCTGCTGTTGTGCTAGTGGAAATGTTTATAGGTCTGTACTGTAAGTAAAAGCACCAAAAAATCAATCAAATTTTTAAAATGTCACCAGTGAAGATGTGTTTTGGTTTACAGCAGGGTCTTTTGGAAGTTGTATCAGCCAATACCTATCCTTGGAACTTAAAATACCAGACTGAAAAAAGGACAGGATGGTATATTTTGTACCAGTCCCCAGGGCAGAGAGGTAAAATGGATATAGGTGTTCCTTTGCACACTGGCAAGTATGACTTTTATGCTCATTTTTGTTACTTCAGTGCTGTATGAGCAGTCTTGATTCCAGTTTAAGGAGACTCCACTCTGAGATGTTACAGGGCTCCCTGGGGGAAAAGTTAGTCAGTTAAATACCTGGGAACTTGTTGAGAATGATGAAAGCCCATGAAAAAAAGGACCATCAGAAGGGAAGACTGTCCTTTTCACTGTCATCTCTTGAGCTACTCCTGCAATGTTTCCTGGCAGCCTGAAAACCATGCGAAAAACAAAATGCTATCTCTGCCCTTAGCAAATCTCAGAAAAAGAACTGGAGGGAGGCAAGACAGACCATTTTTAAGTTTCAAATGGTGAGGAGCCTCTTCATTTAGGTATCTGTTCTCCAGCAACAACACAAGTGCAAGACCAGAGGATGAACTGGATTCCCCTTCACCAAAAGATAAACCTAAGGTGTACTTTGCAAAATTCCTCCAAGCAGAAGGGAAAGTACGGCTAAGAAATGGTGAACGAACATTCATGTTAAGGGCACAAGCTGGTGAAGGGTTTCTTCCATTCCTACGCCTGGAATAGTGACTCTCGTCACTCACCTTGCCTTGTTTCCCCTCCCACATAGCTAATGAAAGCATCTATTAACTCTGCCCCTACTGAGAACCATGTGGGCACGGAGTGAAGCCCTGTGGATGGGGAGCTGACTCCCATGGAAAACGTTACTGGAGGTGAAACGCGCATCTAAGTCTGTCCCTCTCCTGACATTCTTTCATTTTCCACATTAATCCTAACAGCAGCACAACTAGACAGCATAATACCCTATTATAAACAAAAATACATATGTAAATATCTAGTCAAGGTAGAAAATATAGTGGGTTTTTTTTTCTTTTCTATTCTTTTCTTTTCTTTTTCCATTTGCTTAAATAAGCACAGCAGTGCTGGTTTTTTATCACGCTCCTGCTCCTGCATTTTTCCAACCCAATTAGGCCATTACCAGGGCTAAATGAGGCATGGAGCCTCCAAAAGTCACACCGTCGTCCCGGAGATGAAGCGCGTATAGCTGCAGAGTTGGCAGGCAGGCGAGGTGGCTGGGGCTCACTGGAGTGTGACCCCGCGTGTTTTTCTGTTCCAGAAAGATCACCTTCAGAAAGGAGGGAGGGAGATGCAGCCAATTAAAAAATATTCTTTTTAAAAGTGCTGTGTTAATGAGGGGTTGCCATGTTGTGTTCAAATAATGCAGCTGTGTTTCTTAGGGATGCACAGAAGAAGTGGATGGCCACAGACTCTTCTGATTTCTGGCCAGCATGGCAAAAAAGGCTGTGAAGATCATGAAAGCCTTCATGTATCTTCCAGTTGTTCTGATATTAGTTTTTTCCTCGCTAGTGAAGAGCTCTCTGTCTGCTGCAACCTGCCCCTAGGTCTGTAGTGCTTCTGGGCAACCCCACTCCGCTGGGAGCCAACTGGTACTCCAGTGGCCAGGCTCCCTTTCCAGTTGAGGGCCTTCAAGTCATTTGTACCATTCCAGCTTGTGCAATAAAGCAGGGTGCTCTTCAACTCTTTCCATGACACAAACTCCATATTTGCTTCTGTTCCCAAGCTGCTGGAAACTATTTGTGCTGGATGTAGAAATGATGCAGAGGAATGGGTTGTCTGTCCTGCCCTGAAGCTCTGGTGACTCTCAGTGATGGTTCTTAAATTGTGAACTGGAAAAAAAAAAAAATCTTAAGTGACTAAAATGGGAGGTGAGGGGGAAAGGCTCCATTTAGAAAAATAAAGAATACAAAGCATAGCAACTAGGTTCATCAAAGACAAGCCTCGGATCGCCTGCTTTATTTCAGAGAGGAGCTCTGCCAGAAATGATAATTTTCTGTCATATACTGTTTTAAGCACATAAGGTTTTGTGTGCTGAAAGGAAATTAACACATGCACTTTTATGACTTTTATTTTTGTACCGTGAAAAGAGTGGATAAAGTCCATTGCTCTGAATACAGATTATTTTAGAAGCTGAATAGCTGTCCTTGTCCCTACCTCCACCTCAGTTCTGTTGCCTGTACTCACACTGAGCAATACCTTAGTTATTAGCTAAATCATGTGAAACTTCTTACAGAATCTGGTAGTAGAACCAGGTCCAATACTGGATTCACCAGCTAAATAAATATGGAAGTGAGAAAAATACAATTCCTGTTTTTTTCTGGTTTAAAAGAGTGATGATACATCTGTGAAGATAAATGTAGTCAAGAGGAGCCAACACTTGAGCATTATTGAACGTCTTCTGGATTTAGCTGCAGCAGTTTGATGTGTTATTCTTAAATCACCAGGCTCTTTACCTGGGCAGTGTCCCCAGCAAGAATCATGCACCTGATCTGCTTCAGTGCCAAATCTAGCCAATTTGGTTAATCTCATTTTAACAGCAGTTTAAGCTAAACTGCCAGCATTTGCATTTGCCAGCTAAGGTGAAGGCTCAAGACCTATTCTGATGACTCTTTGGAGCTCCTGATGACCTGCAATAGTGGTACAATACGAAATCACAGGTGAGATTGGGATATCTTAGGCGGTTCTGTCAACTATGGAGAGTGACAGGGAATTTCCAGTAGGGAATATCACTCAGGGATAAAGATTTTGTTCACAGGAATGTGTGTATCTCATTCGTGGAGAGAAAAAAGTTAAGGTGTTAATTATTTTATTCTAGGGCTGACTTTTACAAAATTAGGGGTGTTTTTCACAAAACTATTTGCTTAGGACATTCACCAACTGCTAACTAGTGGAGCTAGAAATGTTCCTTGTAAGACATTAACATTATAATTGCCTAGCACAACATTTTTGACGTAGACATTACTGGGTACTGCTAGAGGCAGGCTCTTATACCAAATGGACTGCTGGTTTGAATCTGGATGGCAGTTTCCAGCATCTTCATATATCACAGGGCAGAAAACACATGCATCTGTGGGGTTCAAAATGAATCCTGTAAACTGGCTGCATGTCATGGGGCTGTGGTGTCATCTTTAGCGGGGAAACGCAGCCACACACACCCAGCCAGCATTTCTTAGGGGAATACTATAAATAATCAAGTCCTTGCATATCTCATTGATCTTCCAGTGCCTTGCATAGGCAGATAAGGGTCACTGTTCCTATTCAGGGGTCAGTGTGTAGCGTACAGTGTTGTATGCCACCCTGTGCTCAGTCCCCCTGAAGACATGCTAGAACAAGACAGCTCTGCAAAGAAGAGTCAGTAAGACCTGCTTTCTCTCCCCGTAGGACTAGAGTGGGACATGTGCCTGCCTATGCCAGTTACGCACAAACCCTCATGCCTGCATTTCTACTCTTGATTCTTTAATCTGCTTTCCACTGGTCTATGTTTCGTGATTTTATGGGTTCAGCAGAACTTCTTTCCTTGCTACAGTCCAACTTTCTAATGAGCTTCCCGCAACTCCCTTTGCATTGAACCTATTTTCTGGGGACCCTGTTCACCCCTGTCTTCTTTAACAGGAAGAGGTTACACATAGTATGCATGCAAAAGAAATACAAAAATAGGAAAAAGTGTGTTGATAATAGAAAGAAAGGAGGTGAGAGAAGAAAACTGGAGAAGGAATAATAATTATTCTGTTCAGGAAATCATAAAGAAGAGAAAATAAGCAATGGAAAAATAACGAAAAAAAAAAGATCCTGGGGCAGTAGAGAACAAGAAATGTAAGAGGAAGGGTGGAATAAAAGACCACAAAAATCTATAAGGATTTATTAATAAATCACCATTGGACTTAATGTAAAAATACACCATCCAACACAAAGCAAGTGTTTATTTGTTTTAATAATAGTATACATGAGAACGGAACAGCCAGCCAGGGGCTAGTCTCTGATTCAGCAAGCTACTAAAGCACACTCTAAGCTTTTAGAATCTACTAAATTTCATTAAAGTCAAGTCTCACTAAAGTTGAGCACATACTTAAGTGTTTTTTCTGAATTGGATTTATGTTTAAATTGGCTCAGAATTACAGTTGTCCTTATTGTTTGGTTCACTGACGATTCTACAGGGGAAAAGTGGGATCAAATAAAGTGTTTTTCTTCAGACACAGAGGTTTTTAAAAAAATCAAGTAAAATTAGAGGAAATTACTAAGCAAAGTATATTTTCCCCTTGTACCCAATTTGATGAAGTTGAATTGGAAAACATATTCAACTCTCAAATCTGTATTTTATTTTATTTTTTTGCTAGACAAAGCCTGAGTCAGCCTTAATTCAGCTGATACAGTTTGACATCTGTAGACATGGCTGCAGCATAGTTGCAATACATTTCTGAATTTATTTCTGGCCACTAGTACAAGTTGGGAAGCCAAGTCCTAGACGAAGAAAGTGATTGGCACAAAGCTGCCCAGCCAGACAGGAGAAAGCAAGTGTCATGTCAAGGATCCTTCCCCACGACAGCTCTGGGAGAACATCACTTTCAACAAAACCATACCGAGTTATCAGAAATCTGTTATCCTAGATTATTTAAAAGCTGCACTTCACAGACAGTTTGACTTTTCTAGTTAGGCTTGCACCTAATACCGATGCATCACAGAATGTTTTGAAAGAAGAATTTTGCTGATACAACCCAGATCCTTCTCATGTTTATTTATGTGATCCAAGCTTATTTGCTCCTGGTATTTTGTAAAAGAATGATCAAAAGCTCGTTGACTAACTCAGAGAAACACAGAAGGATAATTATGCTTTTCCTTACTCTAGTGTTCTTATTCTGTCATTTCATGTTCCCTGACCTTTCAGCTTGCTAACCAGCAGATCTTACACTGGCCAGTCAGAAAGTGTGACATCTCATTTGAATAACACTGCACTAAATTAGAATCATAGAATCATCTAAGTTGGAAGGGACCTTAAAGAGCATCTAGTCCAACCATCAACCTAACTCTGACAAAAAAATAAATAAGAAATAAAAATCACTAAACCATATTCCTGAGGACCATGTCAACCCATCTTTTGAACACCTCCAGGGATGGTGCCTCAGCCAATTCCCTGGGCAGCCTATTCCAATGCCCGATAACCCTTTCGGTGAAGAAGTGTTTCCTAATATCCAATCTAAACCACCCCTGGCACAGCTTGAGGCCATTTCCCCTTGTCGTATCTCCTGTGACCTGGGAGAAGAGACTGACCCCCACCTTTCTGCACCCCCAAATTGTGTAATTTTAACTACACACAAGTGATTGCTTTGGTGTCTCCCACATCACTCCCCCGTTTTTTTCTGCCTTACAATATAGCAGAGTTTAAAATGACCTGATCCTGGTGACCAGCCTTTCTAACCTATTGTTTTCTAGAAAGAAGGGAGACGAAAATTAAAGACAAATGCAGGGTATAGAGCATCCAGGAGCTGATAATAAGGATGGTTCCTTCTTTTTCTTTCCAAGACAGACTAGAGCAGCACAGTTTCATAAATTATCTTCTTAGATTGGCATTTATTGGTATTCAAGAACTGAGCTGAAGCCTCTTCTCATTTGCTTATAGAGAAGTGAATCTTAAAATAGTGCCCTGATACAAAGAGCATAATGCAACCATACTGTTTTATGGGCATGCCTGGCAAGAAAGGACCGTGCTAGTGGGAGTGAGCCTTCCTTTCAACCCCAGACACATTTCTTGCAAGAGAGGACTAGGATCTGGGAATGATGGAGAAACTTCCCAGTTACCTGTGCAAGATTGCTCTTGTAAAGCAGTGGTGGACTTTACTTATGTGGGCTGTATCTTCTAAGGCCAGCCCCAGAAAAACTATTAATTCTGAAAATTAGAAATTAAGAGCAATTCATTTGGGTGACACTTGCTGGCAAAGCTTCTGCATTAGATGTAGAAGGAAAGGCTTGCTTGAGATGCAGGAATGTATATAGAATATGCAGGAATGTAAGGTACCCTGAAAGGCACACAGGTTGAATGCCTGGCCGTTTCACCTGCAGGAAAAAGTCTGAACTAATCAAATTTTACAAAAAGCATCCCAGTGCACTATGCACCATCCCACAAGGATGTGGTGTCTTCATTCTGCAGGACACCCTACAGGCTTTCTTTCTCCATTTGTCTGGTAGAGTCTAGTCACTTCACAAAAATATGGGGTGGGGTAAAATAGCTGTCACTGGAATGCACACTCATTAGCGTGGTTGGTGGGACATTCTTTAGAAACAAGGAAAGTTAAGGAAACCAATTTCATAAATATCATCTATTTTGTTGCAACTCTTAAGGGTTCTAATCTACCCTGTGCATGAAGACAAAAATCATTTAAACCACTGAGGAGCCTTAGGCTGGTATTATTTGTGAGGCATCTTTTCACCCACTTTAAACACCTTATAAGATGGTAGGCTTTTAACAGGAGTGGTAGGAAACAACCAGTTAGTAAACCATGACATAGCAAGAGAAGGTCAGAGCCTGGAACATAGAGAGACAACAAGACACCTTTAAGATGTAGACCAGATAGATTCCTTGGTACTTATAATCTCTAAGTCTGAGGTTGCTTGGGGGTCCGATGTAGCTCCCAACATAAACTACAGTAGTCAGTAACTGGTTGGTTTATGGTGACATCCCAAAAGGCTGCAGATGGGATGCTGTGCCTCTGGAACTCTCTAGGACTTGGAAATCCCTCCAAGCCCTGCTGTTCTGCTGTAGTTCCTGTGCAGTGCTGTAGCTTCTTAGCATTTCTTAGCAGTTCATTAAGCAATCTAACGAATTTGTCACATGTTGTTGCTTGTCTAGTCATTTCCCAGTGAACGCTGGGGGTGCAGCAGAATGCTTTGCTTGATAGGATGCCTTGATAACCCCATGCATTTCGGTACTCCCTCTTATGTATACGTGCATGAACTTTTGCTGCACTTGTACTGAAGGCGGCCCAGGAGTGGAAATATGAGAAGTTGCAGAATTGTCTGATTTCCTTCTGGTATTTGTTTCAGAGCTTTGGGATATGTCTTGTAGAAATGAACTTTAGCTCTTATTGCAGAAAACTCTTTCCCTTCAGAGGAATAAAACCAATCATGCTTATAAGGCCCCTGGAGCTGCTCCTCAGGCTAGTTTACAGCCATGGCTGTGTAGAAATGGCTCCAAAGACATAGGTCACCCTCCACATAGATTTCCACCAAGTACTCTCTACTCAGAAACCACTTACAGCTCTGTGTCTGCGGGGACATCCCTGTGTCTGCTAATGGGTTTGCTGAGCGCATTCAGTGAGTCTCTAAGGTATTTTTTATTACCACTTCTGGTTTTTGCTTCCCACCATCAGCAAACACAGAATTATTTCCAGAAAGGGATGTCAGTTCCCAGGACCCATATCACACTGATCAGGGATTTTGAACATGATTACATGATTACAAGTTACTTGAAAAGTGTTATGTGAATCCCAAAGTCAGGTACAGTACTGATTGAAAGGTGGTTGCTATAAAGCTGTGCTGTCCCAGCTACATTGTTTGGCATGTGATCGTGTGAACTTTATGAGCCAGCACTCAAGTGGGAGGGAGATCAGAGGCCTCGTAATCCCACATTAAATTCACACATGGTAAACGCTGCCTGTGGGCAGGTTTGGATTTTTACCTGGTTGTACAAGAGCCAGGAGCTGTTGCTCTTTTGACTGCTGTTGCTGCCACCAAATTTGTTTGAGATTCCTTGAAACAAAGTATTTTGGTTAGCTTTGGCTTCTTTTTCCATAGTTGTAGTTCCCCAGAGGCTCAGACATCAGCCTCTAACCGTTAAGGCTTCCTTGTTCTCAAGTTGCTCTGTTGAGCAGAATATCAGCAGTGATACCCTAGGCATAGTTTTGCCACCTTGGTATTTCATAGTGCTAAACACAGATCAGGGTGTGACTCCACACTCTTTCATAGCAGGGTTTTCATTATTTGGACATCAGTGCATGATCTTAGGAGTAAAGAGCAACTAATGATAAGATTGCTACATGAAAATAATGTAATAGGTATGAAAATTCTAGAAACTTAAATGGTAGCTCACTGATGAACTTAACAATGTTGGGCATATCAGAAGTAGCAGAATTAAATGTGATACAGTTGCCTGGTTTACTATATTTTTTTAATGTTTAGATTACTTTGGAGAATTGAGAATGTTACTCTAGGACACAGAGCTTAGGTTTTTCGTGGCCAGCTTAAACATGTTCTTAGGCCTACTTTTTCTTCTGCTGGTTATTCCTCCCTGTGCTAAGAATATGGGTTGCTTCATTTGAACTGGCCAGGTCACAAGCTTCAACAGCTTCTTTATTACCATGGCTGATTTGTATGCAGCATTTTTGGCCTCCTCTTAGTTTTTCCAATGCCAAGTGTGACTGTAATGTATCTTTTTTTTTTAACATACATTTTCTGTAGCGTAATTGGATATTAGCATCCTGATTCCTGCCAACAAAATTCCATCTATAACAGATAACACCTCCTTAAGCTAATAGCAGAGCACGGAAATACTGTCCTGGAAACCCTGTGCTGATGGTCTTGATGGTTTTGGGAAGTTTCATTCTCAGTAAAAGCTCTAGCTTTCATGTTTTCTACTTAGTTCAAAACCAAGTGTATGGATAGTACTTTTAAAATAGAGTCATTATTCTAGATCTGAATTTTGCTCTACACTTTTCTTGTCTCTGAACTCTCCAAACTTCTCCAAGGCTGAGATTCCATGTCCCAATCCCATTAGTTGTCCAGGCAAAACTTTCCCTATTTGAGGGAGTGTGGTGTGCAAGAATTGTCTTTTTTGGCATTGGTAGTAAGTACGTTATAGTAATTTTCAGTTAACACTTGCCTTCTTTAAAGACAGAAGTGTCTCATTCCACAGAAGAAGTTCATACACAGCTCCTCCATTTGAGCACACTAGCAGTCTGGTTTTGAGTGCATCTTTGATGTGCTCCGCCCTTGTTTTGACCAAAGAGGTGTGAGAAGGCTGAGCTAATGCCTGTTCTGGTGACATACGTGAATAATTTACTTCTTCACATATTGTCCTGATACCTCAGTACTAGAAGTCATGCCTGGTCTCAGAACTATGAAAACTTTTGTCCTATGTCCACTCTCCACTTCACAGAATTACCCTCCTTTAGCTGTCTTGATCAATGAGTTTTGGCAGAAAGTTGACAGCATATATCCTCTCTGAGTTCTGTTCTATCTGAACTTCTTCCTTGTCTGTTGAGGACAGGTGTGTCGCTCATGGCTTCAACCTTACCATGGTCTAAACATATGCCTTGCATTAAGAGAATTTCAAGGCTATCTGCTGAGGAGATTCTGTTACTTTAGCAAATTACAGCTGTCTGTTACAGTGAGGCTTAACGAATCCTAGATTGAAAAGCCACCAAAAAACCCTAATGAATTGTTCTGCCACCTGCATTACAAAAGGTACAGCTTTCCAGCAGTAATTATTTTATCAGATGCACAATTCCTGACTGAGATATGCTGCACCTTTTAGAAAGATATACAAACCTTGAAATGTTGACCAGCAAAAGCTGAACAGGGAGTGCTCGAGCATTTTCTGACAAGGCAGCATTTAATCAGAAAACAGTGACTTGTCAAAAGCAAGAAGCTCTGTGGAAGTCTGCTGGTGGGTCAGTGTTTTGCTGAAATGCAGCTGGAGTTCCCGCAAGCTTTTGCTTCATGCCCAACAGCCCCAAGGGGTGGATGAGCACCTTGGCTCCTCCAAACAACCTAGCATCACATCTCTGGGGCACCCTCACCTGCAAGCTGTGCTAGCCATGGGACATTCAGGCCCCCAGAGGCAGGAAACCCTTCTGAACAGGCTGTGTTCAGGGTCTTTTGGGGTCAGGGACAGCCCTGTTGCCATGGCCAGGTTCAGGAATCTTCCTCAGCTCTCTGCTGTTACCAGCATTTTTAAAGGTCCTGAAAGCTCAGGAGATTCAGCTAGCCTTGAGCATACCAGTTCCTTGCTGGTATCCAGGTTGATCACATGAACTTCAGCAGGTTCTACCTTTGAACTGAATGGGAGGGAAAAGCTTTTGGAAGATGAGAATTTATGGTGAGGTTTCATGGCCTTGTGGATATAATTTTGCCTTGTGTTCAGCTGACGATCTACCAAGAGTTAACAATGTCATGCTGTTCCAAAAAAGACAAGTGCCACGCTGAGATGTATAAACAGAGCTGTAGCCTACAAGACACACGAAGCAACCCTACCACTCTGCTCAGGGCTGGTAAGGGCCCAACAAGGACACTGTGTCCATTGCTGGGCACCAGTCTGCACTAAATGTGGAGGCGTGCTGGAGAGAGGCCAGTGAAATGAAACAAGAATAATCTGAGCTCAGGAAAGCATCTTTATGATAAAAAATAAAATTAAATTAATTTAGTTTGCTTGCTCTGGAAAAAAAAAGAAGGGAGGTGAATTCAAATCCCAAATATGGCGATGATGAGAAGGGAGGTACTGGACTGCATGTGATAGGTGGGAGAAGAAGACAGGCTAAATTGTAACAAAAAACATTCAAGTCAGATGTGA
Source organism: Gallinago undulata (assembly GCA_026546715.1). NCBI lineage: Eukaryota > Metazoa > Chordata > Aves > Charadriiformes > Scolopacidae > Gallinago > Gallinago undulata. The sequence continues at coordinate 82,006,588 of JAOTQQ010000001.1, read as the reverse complement.
GAAAACATTTGCCTCAGTAAGAGCAGAGAAGCGTTGGAGTAGGCTGCCCTGGGCGTTTGACAGGTACTCTTACTCAAAAGGTTTTAGAGAAAACATGTCAGAAACAGCAGTGCTATTGCTGAGCCCTTCTTGGGCTGAGGGGCAGGCTGCATGATCCTTTGAGATCCTTTCCAACCCAGCTATTATATGAACTTGAACAGCTGCTGTTTAAAGTTGTGGTTCAGTTACTGTTTGATTAAGAAGTCCTTCGTAACTACTATATGCCATGAGTGTGCCACTCAGTTTCTTTTCACCCAAAGAACAAAGATTTATTGAACATTTCTGGGTTTTCTGCATGATTTAGTCTGATAACTAAATACTGAACTGGTAATTCATTCAACTAGCAAAACTCTACTGATTGCTGCGAGCCTTTCAAATGTCCCTGAGTGTACTCTAGGTACACTCTGTCCCCCTTCAGGTACTATTTCTGCCATGACACGTGTCCTGATATCTCCCCACATTCCTTTGCTTCCATTTCTAGGAGCGTTCAAAATCAAAATGTCTCATAGTTACAAAACAGAGTGGAAGAAAATATTAAAGAATATTTCAAGAAAGGGGAGGGAGGTTAAAAATAGGGCTGTCTCAAAAGAAAATGGAAATGGCTACCTATTTTTCATATTTTTCTTGCAAAAGAAATCTTATGGGATTGTATTTGCTGAATATATGTGCAGGGAATAGATGTTCTGCATTCACAGATTCATGGATTCACTGAAGAGCTTATAATCAAAGAGTTTATGTGCTAATACTAAATAATGTTTTAAATGTAAAAATATTTGCAAAGGGAAAAAATAGCAATGGAAAAAGTTTCCTTCCTAGTTCAGTTGCTTGTTAATTTAATCTTTCTAATGTATGAGCTGAAAACTGCAGGAGCACAGTAATTTGTTTATTAGTAGTACAATTTCCACCTATATTTTGCTACGTTTTATGTCTTCAGGCATGCGTTAATAGGTAATTCAATCTTTGGCTGCAAAACGCTTTCCTTTAATAAGGAAGAAGTTTATAATCTTAATCCAATTAAAGAAAAGAAAACTGAAGGGAGATTTGCCACAACAAAAGATGATACTAGAGGATATTAGCTTGGGATACTGACAGCAGGCTAATAACTGTTCATCAGGAAATCAGTGTCTTCAAATATTTTCAGCCTCAAGCATGGAGAGCTCTTGAAAGCAGCTGGGAGACCTGTGTCTCCTATTAGATGAATTTGAGAGACTTAGTTTCTCAGTTACAGTTAGTATTTAAGTATGGAGAGTTGTAAATATTGACACACATTTACAAGGATCTTGGCATACATTTAGTTTTGTTTTTTCTGGATATTGTTTTGTGCTAGTGCATCTTTAGACATTTATCCCTCAGTTTGCTGCCTCAGGGATGTGTTTTACATGGCCCATCTTGTTCACAGACAGCACCTCTGGTATTATTTCAGTTCTGTATCCTGTCCCTGAGAATAGCTAGTTCCAAATTATTCAGAGGGATACCAAGTATTACCCTATACCATGAGTGAATAACTTGGTTTTCATGGCCTAATCCCTTGTTATGGTCTTGAATGATATCTTGGAGTACTGAGTGCTGTAAATGCCATTCTAAAATGAACCCTATTTTACCAGTTTAGGTCTTTCAACTTCTCCTACTGTGAGAAAAAAGAAATAAGAATGTAAATTTATTTTTTCTACATTGAATACTTCAGCCATGTACTCTCTGGTGACAAAGAGCAGTTCCTAAATATTCAGTAGCATCAGTTCAAACCTCTCCATAGCATCCCAGCAAACTAAATTACAGTGTCTATCTGTTCATGCTGAAAATGATTTCCTTTTTCATAAGCAAAGAACCCTGAAGGTAAAAGAAAGCCTTATTAAAGGAAAAGAAGAAAAACAGAGTAATATATCAGTGGGCTGTGGTCTTGAGTTCACCCTCTTCCCACAGCAGATGGGGAAGTCACTGACCCTCTCCCATCTTGGCTAAGTCCTATGCACAGCTCCCTGCTCAGGCTCTGGGGATCCCATTGTTGGCCACCTCCATCTCTGCCCCTGAAGGAGCATGCAGTCCCCCAGGTCTCTTTGACGGCAGGAAGGGAGGCAGAGGACGAGATACCCTAGGCTAAATAGCAGTAGTCAGATCATTCCATCTGTTTGCAGCCACTCTTCACAAATTACTGCTCCCTGCTTCAAATGTCTTGCCTCTAGGTACTGGGTCTGCAAGGTGCCACCTGTTCTGGCCCTCACCTCAGTACACAGTATGAGCTTTTTTTCCTCCTGCTTTTGAAAATGAAGATTCAGGCGCCTCTTCCTCTTGTTTCCCTTCCCTAGGACTCTTCCTCATTCTCTTGGAAGGCTACACTGCTGGTTGGGGTGACTCCTCAGCCCATGAGTAACCCCTGGTCTGCTCTAGGTCTGGGCACAGCATGGTTTGTGTGAATAAAAACTGCCTTTTATTCATACTATCCTCAAATCTGGCAGTATCTAAACAAGAATGTTCTACTCTAGCACGATTGCCGTGCCAGTGGCACCAGCTCCCCTGGACCCCCTTGCTCTCTAGCACATGTGGACAGGGGACTCCCCACAGAAAGTGGCCAATGGCCAAAACTCCAGGTTGCTCTTCCTTCCCTTTGCCCACAAGTGTCAGCCATGACCCCTTGCCTGTCACATCAGGATCCGTGTACCGTTTATCATTTCAGATCTTTTCTTCTCTACTATGCTATGAAGCTTTCCTTCATATCCTTTCTTAAATTAAAGAGTGCTAACCTTTCTAACTGTGAAATTTTCCTGGAGACACAAGTTTTTACTGGCTTTCTGAGCTGCTTTCAGATGTGCTATATGCTGCACTGGGGCAGGGGTATCTGAGCCAATGCTATCTGCAAGCATATTTAAATTGACTTTAATAATACTGTATTACTTCCCTGTTTTTAATCTCTGTTTGCAACCCAGGTGAGCATTTTACTTAGTTTTTTTGGCTGCTATTTCTTACAGGACAAAGCTCCCTATTGAATTGTCCATAAGAGGACCCAGTTTTGGCCTGTTGTTACTGATTTTCTTGTAACTGCTCATTTTGGATCATGCTAATCATAATGAGTATAAAAATATTTTGTTCAACTCATAGTTGCATTTAAGGACAGCATTTCCCAGCATAGATTTTCATGCCTAAGCCAGACAGAAAAGATGGTTAAGCAGGACAAGTATCTACCCAAATAGTTAAATGAAGCAGTCCAAAAGGGAAGTGCAATCAGCTACACCAAAGGCACCCTGCTCCACTGAGATGTGTCACTCACACTGCGACCAGCTGGACCAGAGCTCATGTGGTGGATGTCACTTACCAGCCTCAATATCTCACAGACCATTTGCAGGCTACAGAGCAATTCACGAGACACTCTTGGATGTCGTTGAAGAGCAGACTGCAGAGCAGGCGAAGTGGTTCAGCTGTTTTTCTCAGGGACTCCATGCTATCAGCTCACCCAGTGTTGGGAGGGTGCCCTTTGAAAGATGGAAGCAAGGAACAGACTAACAAGAGTAGAACAGTTTGACTACAAGTCTCTTTGCTTCCTGATCGGAGCAGTGCTTGGGAAAAAGAGCAGGCAGAGTAGCAGCAAGGATTCTCTGGCCACAGTTCTCCATGTAGGTGGAAATTTCCCTAAGCAGTCCTCTCACTTGTGCAGTGACTGGGCTGTGGGCACATGTCAAGAGCAGGCATGGGAACTTGACCTCCTCATCTGCAATAAACTTGATGCACTCTGAAGCACTGAGCTTGCTGCACATTCACCATCTGTCTGCTGTATGCACGGGAAGGCTAGCTGTATGTCAAGGCAGTGGGTTGTGGTGTAAAGCCCACTTCTGCAGCAGACAGACCACATGTCTTTCTTCCTGCCACAAGACCAGACACCCATTCTGGAGATGGTTGTAGGTATTTCTGTGGAGCATCGGATAGCAGAAGGGCTTTGTGAACCAGGAAGGAAGGAAAGAGCCTGCAGCTGACCACAATGTTTTTTTACCTCTCAGACCTATGGCTACTGCCATAGGACCTGGCAGAGAGAGAGAACATCAGCCTAGAAAGTCTTATATGCTTTTTCATATCTTTTGTGAATCCATAAGTGGTGGAAGGAAGATGACCTTTCCCTACCTGAAATGTGGCAGTGTTTCCTTCCTTTTTATATTGGGCACCAAAGGAGCAACAGCCACTGTCTGTCTGCCAGGGAAAATGCAAACCCAAAAGCTCAGAGACAGTTTTCCACACACTCACTTGTTACACTGCTTTGTCACCTGCTAGTTCTAGCTCTAGTTAAAGTTCTGTTGTTCTGTTCTGTCATCCTGGTGTCAAAGGGCCACATGCCAATACCAGAGGCTTGTCAGTAAAAGTCAGATGTTAACGTGCTCACAAGCCATAGACTTATGCAGTGTGACATAACTCCAGTTGCTTGCCACAAGAATGGCCCAAAGTGTTTTCTGACTACCAGTGTCAGCAGCATCTGCATATTTCATGTCCATGTTTCAGATTTTGAGGGTAGTGTTGAAATCCCCACTCAGCAGTAGGGATCTAGCAGTAAATTTTGTCAAAATGGGAGTTTCTGACTTTGGATTGAATCACTTTGATGCTGAAAAAATCTTTTTTCATAGGAAAACCAATATGTTCCAATAAAATCTTTCAGTATGACTCTACATTTCCTGGTACAAATTTGTTTGCCTAGACAGATTTTTATCTGTAGCCAAAGATTTGATTGCCCTTGACAATAAAAATGTGCTTATTCAGTCCAGGACCAAAGAATAGTTTAGAGAGGACCTGCCACAGAGAAGTGCAGCATATGCCCAGCTGTCTTAAGTGTGTTGGCCGCAGAGGCATGAGAATAATGTGAGCTTTGTCTCTCTTCTCCCATTGACTGCTGCATCTGGACCTTCATTTTAACAAATATGTGTGAAATATTTCCAAATGCTTGGTGGTCATACAGTATGCATAATCAATAGGGCTGGCTACTAGATGAACCTCCATGATCACAGTGTTTCCCTGCAGTAGTTCCTTTTTTGACCTAGGTAGAAGTCAAATCTGTCTAGGTACATTTAGTGCGTAATAGGTCATCCCCATAAACAGGTTCTCAGCACTTGAAAACTCTTGATGACTTCAAAAATTAAGTGAGATGTAAAATTAAATGTATTCCAAATAGGCTGAAGAGACATTTATTATGATTTTTTTTGTGTGTGCTACCTCCTCGCCCATAGCCATAGCTATTTTTATATACCTTAATTAAGTTCTTCATTTGGCAGGCCTGTAGACATGCTGCAGGGAAAATGTATAGAGCACAGAGAGGCTGCAATATTTCTCATCCCCAGGACACAGGCTTCAAATCTCAACAGCAAAGCTTGCAATGGCATGATAACCGAACCTTTCAAGCCTTCATGATTCATTATGTTTGAGGAGGTGTGGCTGGCATCACTGGGGTGTCTGACCAACTCTGTCAAAGTTGGTATGTATCCTGCACAGGTTGTTGAGTGGAGGTGGCCACGGAGGCATACTAAGAAGTTGATGGGACAATGCAGAACTGCCATGGCAGTATGGGGTCTTGGTGTATAGCTAGAATCACTTTTCATGTCTTTCTTTTGCAGTTCTTGGAGATGGGCTCTCCAATGCTTTGGTTATGAAGAAAGAAGGACTGCTGAACTGCTGTTTTGCAATGGAGAAGGCAGAGGGAGAAACACCAGCACTGTGGCTCCTACCCTGTTGCTTACCCTCCTGCAGACATGTGTCCCAAATCCTCTCTATGCTGTATTAAGGAAAGGAAAAGTTTAGACTTTACAACGTCTGCTTTCTTACATCACCTTTTCCAATTTTTCATCCTATAACCCCCTGGTGAAAAAAGGAACAATGACTTTATATAGCTGCTGCTTGATTCTTTTGCTGTTTACCTGGAACACAGCTGCCTATGGGCCAAACCAACGGGCACAGAAGAAGGGAGACATTATTCTCGGAGGATTGTTCCCCATTCATTTTGGAGTGGCTGCTAAAGACCAGGATCTAAAATCAAGACCAGAATCAGTGGAGTGTATAAGGTAAGCCATGAAAAGAAAAGATAAACAGTTTTGGTGGGGGAGTCTTGCCCTTTCTTGGCTACAGGTGACATGCTATACACTGTGTAAATACAGTCTATAACCTCATGCTTGTAAGGGCAATGGGAAAGTATGGTGTAAATAACAGAATAAAACAGTCATGTAAGGACAGGAATTGCATATGTTAAACAGTTACATAAATAATATTTGGACAATGAAAGGGGACGATCTTTGTATTACGCGAAGCTGCCAAGACATGAATCTATCTGGCCATTCACAGTGGACATTTGAATAGTATCTGAAAATTAGCTTTCCTAGCAGAAGGATAGAAAATAACCCATAATGGCCTTAAGTTCATTTGATTACAATCATGCACAGAAATAGCTTAAAAATCAAATTTTGGGTTTTTTTCCAGTTCTGCCTCATCTTCTAAGACTTTAAAAACTGTTTAGTTCCCTAAACAAGTGAATAGGTGAAAGTCACTGCTTTTGAAAAGTCCCACTGAACACACAGATGTCTCTTTAGGACATTTACAAAGTCCCAGACTTGAACTCTTTACCCAGGCTTTTGACACTCAAAGTTCTTTTCTTCTATGTAAACAGTGCACATATAGGTTTTGTCTTAAGTCTTTGGCAGTTAATCCTAGAGAGAGAAATGCACATGAAAACAAAGTATCATGTTGTTGAAGTGTAGCCATTTTTATGATGAAACTCTAGGAACTTTTAACCTTACAACCTTGCACATAATACACATAAAGTGTGACAGAAATTGATTGCATCTGAAATGTCGTTTAAACAAAATATAAGAAATTGATGTGGAATTTTGTCATGACCGTGCATGGGAAAACAACTAAGTGTTATAGGACCTCTTCTGTAATCATATGTGAGAAGGTGCATATCTGGAATTATTTGGACCAATCATCCTAGACTGGGGATGTAGTAGAGTTTTGTTGCAGATGGCAATGAAGAATGGCTGACAGCATTCCTGCTATGCTTGCAGATTCCAGGTGCGGTTTCCTGCTGAGACACTGAGCAGGACACATCCATCTAGGTTATGAGATCATCCACAGATGGTCTTATAGCAAGCACACAGAAAGAAGTGCAATTAAGCAGCATTTCTTTTGGCTTCTTCTGTCCATGCAGAAGCAAGTCATGAACTAAATGTATGTGAAATATCTGCTCCACGGAGCAAGATGCTCTGCCAGATTTTCAGCATTTCTTTCTCTCCCAGGTGCAGCATTTTAAAAGAGAAACACTGAAAAGCAATGGATGTTTTGGATGTTTTCATCTCTGCTGTCTTCTCTACCTCTTCCAGGTGGCAGGCATAACAGTGCAGATATTTGCAAACTGAACATAGCTTGCATTTCTGTCAGTGTTGGGTCAGCCTTGGTGACTCCCTTGACATGGTCACTTTATTGGAACAGATCACAGGAGAACATTCCCCTTAGAGTACTATTAGAGTGTGGTTGCCAAAAGATTTGTTAATGAGGTAGCACTGTGAACAACAGGCAAATCCTGAAAAGCCTGACCAGCCATTTTAAGGACACAGTGGGAGAACCTTCTGGGTGGCATTTGGCCTGCTAAAAGGCATCCTCCGACTGAAATCTTCCTGGGTAAAATCTATGTTCCTCTTATTTCTGCACCAAGAAGTTTCAGGTGCAAAAGGAGGAGTTGACTGAAGAGGCATTTGTGCCACTTGCTGCGCTCCTTCAAGGAGCTGGATAAACTATGATTTGATAGCATAATGCAAATTGAGAGAGAATACGTAATGAAAGCCAGAGATCTATCTGCAGAGCTACTAGCAAGTAAATAGGAAGAAGGGGATGATTGGACCAGAGATGACTGGAAGCTCTTTCATTGCACATGTTTTTACCAGAAAATGTCCATTTTCAGGAGAGATTTAATTCAAAAGAGATTAGGTTGGGAAGACTTTTTGAGCCTGGTCATCAGATTTTCTTGATTAAGATAATTAATCCATGGGACCCTTTACATACTATGGTGTTTTCTTTGTTATTGGTACATGCTAAATTGAGAGCAGATATTTTTCCTGAAAGAATTTTTCTATTTAAGGAGAATTTAAGTCAGAAAGTTCCTCTGACTGGACTTGTACAGAGATCTCACAACACAACCATAGGTGGCCTTTTTGGTTTTGGACTCCATGATTATGTAGTATCTTGGGGCAGGGTTGTGCATGCTGAGTCTGAGAGTCCAATAGATTCTTCAAGTCATGAGCTAGAGTCTTTCATATCACATTTAAGTGTCAAAAATGTTTACAGGGTGGGAAATAGAGGACCATAAGTATGGCTGTACCTGGTCAAACTAAAGGTGCTAAATTTATTCCATACCTTTGGCTGCCCCATTGCATTTCTCTGACCCTTCTCCAGCACTGCTCTATCTCTTCAAAGGTGAGGCAAATCAGCTTTATACCCTTTTTAGATGGCTGTGTACAGCTTTTAGTCTCTTTATTACATAGGAAAATGTGTCTCATATTACATAAGAAAATTAGACCCAGGTTGCTCTAGGAGTATGTGGGCATCCTTTCTCTTTCTTCATACTCCTCCATTTGGTGGCAACAGCAACAAGTTAGACCACTAGACCATAAGAAAAGCTCCTTGCTTTCGGACCAAGAAAAGACCTAGCGGTCCCACTAAAACCCTGCAGGTGTTTTGCCCCTGACTCTTCCGGAGTTCAGTATCAAAAAGTTTAAGATAATGTAGCTTTCCTTTCTTTTGAGGACTGTTCAATCTGATCTGTGCTGTTGGAACCTCTTCATACACATTTAGCTGTGTTCACTGTCATACCTGTGCTCCCAAACAGGGCTTCTCAAAATGGGTAGGACAGTTTTCTCTCCACTGCTTCAGTTTTCACACTTTTCATACTCTTGGGGCACAGAACCTTTCTTGCCAGCTCAGCATATGTACTGACCTGAACCTCCTGTCCTTACCTTGCACATGATTATTTGGAAAACTGTGTAAGTAACTCAGCAGTGAAAGGAAAAGAGAACAGTAATGATCACAGAATCATAGAATGGTTAGAGTTGGAAGGGACCTTAAAGGTCATGCAGTTCCAATGCTCCTGCCATGGGCAAAGATACCTCCCACTAGACCAAGTTGCTCAAAGTCTCATGTAGCCTGGCCTTGAATGCTTCAAGGGATGGAGCATCCACATCTTCTCCAGGCAACTTGTTCAGTGTCTCACCACCCTCACACGAAAGAATTTCTTCGTAATATCTAATCTAAATCTCCCCTCTTACAGTTTAAAACCATTACCTATCCTATCACTACACTCCGTGATGAAGAGTGCCTCCCCTTCTCTCCTGTAGGTCCCCTTCAGGTACTGGAAGACCACAATAAGGTCTCCCTGAAGCCTTTTCTTCTCCAGGCTGAACACCCCCATTTCTCTCAGCCTGTCTTCATAGGAGAGGTGTTCTGGCCCTGTGATCATCTCCCTGGCCCTCTGCTGGACCCGTTCCAACAGGTCCATGTCTTTCCTGTGTTGAGGACTCCAAAGCTGGACACAGTACTCCAGGTGGGGTCTCATGAGCACAGAGTAGAGGGGCAGAATCACCTCCCTCAGCCTGCTGGCCACGCTTCTTTTGATGCAGCCCAGGAAGCGGTTGGCTCTCTGGGCTGCCAGCATGCATTGCTGGCTCATGTTGAGCTTCTCATCTACCAATACTCCCAAGTTCTTCTCCTCAGGGCTGCTCTCGCCACTCTCCACCCAACCTGTATTTGTGCCTGGGATTGCCATGACCCAGGTGCAAGGACCTTGCACTTGGCTTGGCTGAACTTCATGAAGTTTACACAGACCCACCTCTCAAGTCTGTCCAGGTCCCTCTGGATGGCACCCCTTCCCTCCAGCGTGTGAACTGCACCACACAGCTTGGTGTCATTGGCAAACTTTCTGATGGTGCACTCTATCCTGCTGTCCATGTCTCTGACAAAGATATTAAACATCACTGCTCCCAGTATGGACCCCTGAGGAACACCACTCATCACTGGCTTCCACTTGGACATTGAGCCGTTGACTGCAACCATTTGAGTACGGCCATACAGCCAGTTCCTTGTCCACCGAGTAGTCCATCTATCATACACATGACTTTACAATTTTGAGACCAAGATGGAATGTGGGACAGTGTGAAGCTCTTTGCATAAGTCCAGGTAGATGACATCTGTTGCTCTCCCCTTATCTACCAGTGCTGTGGAAATATCGTAAAAGGCCACTAAGTATTTCAGGCATGACTTGCCCTTGGTGAAGCTCTGTTGGCTGTCTCCAATCACCTCCTTATTTTCCATGTGCCTTAGCAAAGTTTCCAGGAGGATCTGCTCCATGATCTTGCCAGGCATAGAGGTGAGACTGACTTGCCCATAGTTCCCTGGGTCTTCCTTTTTTTGCCTTTTTGAAAATGGGGGTTATGTTTCCCCTTTTCCAGTCGGAGGGAACTTCACCAGACTGCCACAGCTTTTCAAATGTAATGGAAAGTGTCTAACCATCAGGTCCCATGGACTTGTGCACCTTCAGGTTCCTTAGATAGTCTCAAACCTGATCTCCTACAGTGGGCAGTTCTTCATTCTTATAGCCCCTTTTTTTGCCTTCTGCAACTTGGGTGGTATGGTTAGAGCCCTTGCCAGTGAAGACTGAGGTGAAAAAGTTGTTCAGTACCTAAATGATCTGTTCTCCATTCTTTTTGTGCTAATTCTACTGAAAATGCATCTTCATACTTTAAGCACTGAGTTTTAGAGTCCAAAGTGAAAATTTATGCATGATTTTGCCACACCAAATGTCAGATCAGAGTATGGAAAGTGAGAACAATTTTTTTCCCTGTGTTTCAGAAATACTGACATGGCTTATTGTTTAAGCAATCAAGTATCCCGCATTTGATATAAATACACCTTCTGTCTTTGTGTACCTTTGCATGTGCTGTTACAGCAACTTTCCCTATAACCTTTGCTGATGCATATCTGATGTGTGCCGTGGAGGCAGAGGCTGAGCACAGCACAAGCAGTCCCTGACCCCCATTCCCTGTCATCACCCACAGAAGCCTATTCATAACCTGATTTCTCTGTTCTTTCTTGATTTCAGGTAGATTAGCAGTAGCGGTGGTGGTAGTATGGCTAGTATTATTGTTAGAATTATTGCATAGAGGGGTGATACCCATTGATTCCTCCAACTGTAACAAACTCTTTGCAATGAGAACGTATCTTTACTGAGCTGAGATACGGTGTTGCCAATGTGGTGTCGCTGGGTCATCATTTTTAATGCATATTCCCCATATTTGGAGCAGCAATCTAGCCAAGGCCCCATGCTGTGACACATAGCTTTCAGGCTGTGAAACTGTGGTGAGACATCATCCACATGTCATAGTGCAGGACTTCACACAGCGTGGCTCTGGGACACTTTAGCTTACTGAGTCTGTCTCTCTGTCTGAGACAAAAGAGAATTTTAATTCTGCTCCTTGTGGACGTATTTGCTAATCCCACTAGAGAACTGAATGCACATGTTATTTAGAACTTCCTCCCTAAGACCAAATTATTTCCTTTTCCTCTTCCACCGACCTTCTGAATTTTAATTTTTAACTTTGAATTTTCTTTGGTCTGCAGAATTACCCTTACCTTTACTTAGCTTTTAAGAGCAGTAAGCAACTCATTATATGTACTGACTGCAGGAATCTGACAAACAACTGAAGGTCTCCCCTCTGCATAGTTTAGTAATAGCAATGGTAGTAGCAGCAATAACATGTAATTAATGTACTGGAAATCTAGAGAGAACAGAGAAATTAGTATGTGCATACAACCACTAGAGAAAGAGGAGTACTGGGGTGAGCCGAGAGTCATATGCAGGCTTTGTGACCACTCTTCAATAAAAGTACCTGTTGGATATGAGAGGGTAAGGGAAAGCTGTATTTACAGCTTTCACATTGCTTTCTTCTTTTCCTTTGCATTCTATTGCTTTCAGTTTAGTTTTGGTAAATGAAGGTCATGAATTCACACGAGGCTGTGAATTGTTCCTCTGTGGAGCCTAACAGGAATCAGAACCAGCTTCCCTGCTGGATCCAGACAGGGTGAGCTGTTTAAACCAAACCAGAAAAAGAAACAAACAGACAAACAGAGGGTGGAGCTACAGGGAGCTCAAACCATGCAGTTTATGTCACTTAGATTATATACCCTTACTTTGTGACATTGACTGAGACATTTAAGCCATCCCGAGCACCCCTGGATAGATTCATGGATACCGACTACAAAGAAACCTACAGGAATCAGTGAGATCTTGTGAGTTTGCTATGTGGCAAACCAGGCCACTGCAAAGATAATCTGTCCCCTGGAGATGTGAAGATTAAGATGAGGATTTGTGGTAAAATGAGGATTTGTGGAGGAATTGTTCCTGGTTTCTCTTTGTGCTCTTGTTTGTGCTCCTACCTAGGAACAGAAAGATCAGTGGGTTGCATACTCTGACAAGTGGGAGAACAGACATGACAGGGGAAACATTTAAAGAGCTGACTGTAAATGAAAATTTCTATCTGCACCTTGGGGACTGAATTTTTTACATTAAATTCTCATTTAGAACTTAATGACCACTTTTCATAGCACCGCATCTCAGAACTATTAAAACACAAGACTATGCCAACGTACCTGCAGAGTAACATGGCAGAAAATAAGTTTTGGAGGCTGCTTATTTTCCACCAAGAAAATGTCAGCAGCCATTTAAAGCTTCTGGAAGTCTGATGAAAAGTATACTTCTGTTAGCAAATCCTTTGCAATTTCTTCATGGAAATTACTGGTCAAATTTCTGTATGGTTGGCAGAGCATTCCACTGATTAGTCATATTAGTCACGGCAGCAGCATCACACAGGAGGTCAGCTGGATCAGTGTAACCTGCTGCCAGGTTCAAAGGCTGCTCTTACCCATCACTCATGTACATAGCGAGTCAAGAGGAGCTTATCTATCTGCAGCCCCTTGCTGGGGCCTTACATTATACTGGGAGAAAATTTATCCACACGTTTTCCATTCACAGTGATGAAAGGAATTGTGAAATCTTGCTTCATTTAGACTAGTTTAGTGGCGCTGCCTTCATCTGACCAGAACCATCTCTGGTACAGTACTGATACAGCACTGTATCAGTTAACAAAATCAGACCTTGTCTGAAGTTCTCTCAGGTGTTAGAAAAGACAGTGAGGTGTGTTTGTCTCCGTCCCATCTGATCCTCTTCTCCTGATCTGCTGATGCAGCTATCAGCAGGGGTGTAACTGAAGAGAACTGCAGATCTCCTGCCCACGCTAGTTTGAGATAAATTATCAAAAGCATTTCAAAGACATTTTGGAGTCTAGTTCCCAGAAAACACCCCCTGTTCTCTTTTCCCCTCCAAAATAAAACCAATCCAAACTCTAGTACCTGAAGTACAGGCCTTATGCTGTAAATAAACATTCATCAGGAACATATGTCAGAAAGGAAAATAAAAGCAATTGTGTGTCATGGGCCTTAGTCTGCATCTACTGAATTAAATGGCAAACATATTCTCTGAAGTCAAGGAGAAGACAATCCATTTCTCACTGCTTTTGAAGATATCACCTTGCTGCATTTTAAAATAAAAAAACCCACCAAACTGCTGTCAAGCAGGCAAAATAATTCCGTGTCATAGTCCACCTGCATAACCACATACTCAAATGTGTGCAGCTTTTCACAGTGGCGTAGCGGTACCTTTGAAGTTCCCAGCTACTCAGCAGTCGTCCCTTTAAATATAGAAAATGCTTTCAGATTTTTCTCTTTTACATGAGGAGCCTGGATATAGTTCCTTGTTTCAAAACCTATTTTTATTTTAATTAAAAATATCTGCAAACACATTTAGCTTTTTAAAAAGAAGTGTCGCAAACCCCCTTTTTGCTGCCATTCATCCTAGCATTACTGACCACTGGAGGCAGTGTGGTGTGCCTGGAATACCTGTTTTCTGTGCAAGCACTCACTGCCTCACTCACTCTGAGATTTCTCCTTTTCTATCAGAGCTCTTCCATTGCATCTCACTCCTTAATGCTTTGGAACTAGAGCAAAGAATAATCTAAATTACTTCTAACTGTAACCCACACTCATATGTTCTAACTGGTGTTCGTTTTCTTAAGTGGGATTTTAATATAGGTAGCTGTCCCATTGGTCATAAATTATAACTAAGGATTTTTATTAACCTCAAACTTTTTGACTTCAAGAGATTTGTAATGAAACTGTGCTGTCTGGTCTTTGAGGTACAACCTCAGAGCAGAACCTCATTTGGAAGTTTTCCAAAGATGTCTGGAGCAGTAAATTTTTTAAGACTTAAATATTAACCCTAGATGAACTTCGATCCCAGATAAATCATATTAAACTCCTAGAATGGAAGTAATGTGGCTGTGTTTATTCAGCTTTAAAGAAGTCAGACATAGCTAACATCAACTTTGGAAGCAACTCATTTAATCCAGCAATTAAAAAACGTTCAGTTCATGTGTCTCAGAGATTGGAAGCTCATGATCTCATGAAGCTTATCTTCAGAAATCTTCACCTTTGTAATGGAAACATCTCTCAAAATGTTTCACAATGGCACTCATGTGAAACTTAATATTTACTATTTCATATAGAATCTGTTCTTGGGCGGGCTATTTCCCCAGGCTCTTCTAGTTCTGGGGCTCATCAGTCTTTCCAATGGATCTGAAGCATAACAGTTTTGACACTTTCCCATCTGCAGCTGCGAGTCAACACGAAATTGCAAATGAACTGCTAATCTGACCCATATAGTGCATTACAGGGAAAGGCAGGTTTCAGTTCATGAAATATTTTGCCATTGCAGCTGAACTGCCCTAAAACATGGCAGCTTCTCAGGCACACAACCAATTGCTCTTGCAGCGTTACAGGAGAAAACACAGAAGGTAAAACTTGAGAATAACACATAACAAAGCAACTTTCTGCTTTCCACAAAAAAACAAACAAACAAACAAAAAGCTGCTTTCCACAAAAAAGCTTCTCTCTTTTTTGGATAAGTAGTCACTCACCAGCTTCTTTCACTACCAGCACAGGTGATGCTTTAAACAGGGACTCCCAGATTCCCCAGCACACTCTTGCTACTGCTCTCCAACTCTGGGTTAGCTCGATGCACAGCTAAAAGAGAGAGTTAGAAACCTCAACTTCTCCATTTTAGAGAACAGAGGAGGCTTCAAAAAACACTTTTTCAATTTCACAGGCCAGCTGTTATGGCATCTCTGAGCTTGTGTGTAAAGCAAATGTATGAGAGCACTATAATAAAAAGAAAAGTTAATTCCTTTAATGAAAACACTGAAGTATCTAATTAACAAGTTAGGAAGCAGGGATTTGCATTTATAACATGCCTCTGTTCTTTGGTATAAACAGGTGCCCTTCTCACAGTGTGAAGTATGTGGTGTAAGGCCAGATTTCCCCAAAAAGAGCTACCGGGCACCTTTGCATCGAGGGGTACGGCAGTGCCGTGTCTCAGCTCACTCTGCCTGCCTCAAGCCAGAAGGAGCTGGAACGCTGAGTATCCTGAGCCCAAGTCCCTGGCAGCATCGCACTCAGCACAGGCTTAGCAGACACTGCCATCTGCATTCAGAAACATGTCAGAGGAGCCTGGAAGGAAACCCAGTTGGTGTAGCTTTGTGTTGTAGAATTTGATCAGGAAAGACAAGAGCCAAGTTTAAGGTACTGAGCAGAAGGGACAGGCCAGAGCCAACACCCCTGGCATGCTCTCTTTCGACTTTCCCATACTTTAGAGGACTTAGAAAAGTTCAGCTCATCCTTACAACTTCTGTAGTGAGCTCCCAAACTGAAGAGATGGAAACCAGATATACATATACATTTGATGGCATATACGTGCTGCTTCTGTAACCACTGAACACAAAAGCAAAATTTTCCAAATTTGATAGGATGCAAGAAATCATGTAAGTTGCCTTTTGTATCTGAAATTCTTCACTATGTCTCAGTCTTGGTCTCCTCTCTGTTTCCCTCCTTCTCACTCTATTTTATTTTTATTTTTGTTCCCCCAGGTATAATTTCCGAGGCTTCCGCTGGCTCCAGGCTATGATCTTTGCCATAGAAGAAATAAACAGTAGCCCAACTCTCCTTCCCAACATGACTCTAGGATACAGGATATTTGACACTTGCAATACAGTCTCTAAAGCCCTCGAGGCCACACTGAGTTTTGTGGCCCAGAACAAGATAGACTCCTTGAATCTGGATGAATTCTGCAACTGCTCAGAACATATCCCTTCCACCATTGCAGTTGTGGGGGCAACCGGCTCTGGCATCTCTACTGCTGTGGCCAATCTGCTGGGACTCTTTTACATACCTCAGGTATGCTTTCACTTCTCTTGTTTAGCTACAGCTGAGGGGGTTGCTGTTTGGCGGGGATCTGTAAGCACATTAGAGAACCAGGACAGGGAACTGCACTGCTGCCTTACATGCTCCATCTCTGTTTCAAACAAAAGAAGGTTTAGAAATGCAATGGCCCTAGCTGTAGGAGTACAGGCTTGTAGGGCTGGGGGGTAACACGATGATGATAAGCACTGGCTTTTAAAGTTGGACACCAGTTTACATGAAAGAAAGCGGTCTACGTCCCTCTGAACTTAGTATGTCAAATCAAACCATATTGGGTTTTTTTAGTAAGAGATACAAGTCTTCAGTCTCACATTTGCCAGAAATGTATTTGGACCAGTACAGGTATGGGCAGTGGCTGTGGCAGCTTCTCTGTCCCACTCTCTGCCAGTGTGTCCTAACTGCACACTGGGAGGTCTCAAGAGGAATTCAGTCTCCATGGCTCGCTTGATCTTTGCTATTTCCAATTGAACCTCAAGGAAAGAACCAGTACAAAATGTAGAGGGTTTCTGGTGGTAGAAATATGTCTTGCTAGCAATTTGCAATCCCCAAACAAAGCTTACCAAGCAGCCAGCAGCAACAGTCAGGCAACGGCAACTTAGTCTAGGAGGACTGGAGTCCTCTAGAGTGGTTTATTCTGTGCACGAGTCATTTAGGTCAGTCATTGGCAGTTGCCAGCCTTGACAGATCAGTTGTGATGTTAGTTCATGGTGGTCACTGTCTAGTCGTGCCCAAGTCCCACAGAGCCCTCTTAAGCCAGAGCTCAATCATTGCCAGCTACTCTTAGGTGTCCCCGCATCTCTCTGATCATTCAAATAGGTGATCTGTAAAGTTGTTGCTTCTGCTTCTGCACCCGTGGTGCAGGTTTCTTCTGGGCTGACTGTCTTTCCTTATGCCCTATAGCCTCAAAAACAGGTTTGTTAGAGCATGGGGATATTATCCCCCCTTGTCCTGGGGTCATCTGTTTGGTGGTGTAGTTGTGCCAGCTCCTGTATGACAGAGTCTTTCTTGCTATCTGGTGACTCTGCTGGGGCCAATACCAGCATCCATGGTCCCATCCTTTTGCTTAACGAACTCGTTGCTCTGCCAAGACCTAAGCAGACTATGAGGCTGGCATGTTATAGCTTAGTGTTGTTGCTCTTGATTTCGGATTTCCACACTGAAGATGATAACTTTGGAAAAAGCTCTTGGCCTTATGCATTTCTGTGTTGCCTTGTATAGCCTAAAATGAATATAAGTGCCAGAGCTCACCGGAGTCGTTGCAACAAGATTGTGTCGCACTGCACTCTCAGTCTGTTCTGAGGGAATATATCTTTATTTCAGGCAGGGCTCCAACCCCCATCTGCACCACAAATGAAGAAGAAAGGATTCTTGTGTGGCTGGTGTACAGTAATATATCTTGTCTATTTAATGTTATCAGTCTTACTCTCTCATAGGAGCCTGAAAAAGTGGACATTCAGCCTTTGAGCAGAGCAAGAATGGTTTAAGCTAAGACCAATACTTGCTATCTAGATATTGCCCAGGGTAGTATGTAATAAACATCATGATGGCATTTTATATTGGTTTTATATATGTATATAAAAAACCCAGGTATATATAACATATATATGTATAAAAAACGCTTTGTACTGTTAATTTACACATCGCATTACCAGGTGAACAAGGGCAGCTGAGAAGGGTTGGTGGGTTGGAATGAACAGAAGAGATGTTTTCAGTTGTCTGGCTTTCCCTTTAAACAGAGAATGGCGTTTGGGCTATGACAAGTAGCCTTATCTAGACGTCACTGAAATGGGTAGATGTCAGGAGGTTCAGTTCTGGAACGAAATCTCAGCCAAATGGTTGAAGTACGGCAACTGAAAGTAAGCTTTTAAACTGGGAATTGTTGGGCAGTATTAGAATACGCGTTATCGCTGCCATTTATAACAAGGCCATTAGCAAATCCACACTTAATAGGCCCTGCATTTCAGTGCAAGTTGGAGGTACATTTTACAATTAGTGTAAGGCTCATTACTCATTCCATTGACATAGAAACTAAAAATGTTATGGCTCCAGTTCTGTTTCTCGGTATCTCGCCTCGGTGTACCCTTACAGCACACGCGGGAGTGGGGCACCTTGCCTGTACGCCCCTGGCACTGGGTTTTAGAAGATGAGAGTAGCACCGGGCAGGAACCTGTCAAGGGGAGAGTATAGCTCTGTGAAAGGAGGATTTGCCTCTGTGGCCCTTGAAACTGTACTAGGAGATATCCTTTTCTTTCTTCTTGCAGGAACGTTAAATGCCAGAGTTTAAGGAAACGATAAAGTTTTCTGTAAATTTGCATTTTGTACAAAATGAACTGTTCATAGACTTTTTCAAAGTGAGAGTGAGTCCTAAAGAGTTCAGATACCAATCTCAGATTGAAAAAATAAGTGAATTAAGTTCTCCAGATCTTTAAGCTGGTTTTATGGTTTTCTTCCTACTTGTAGAAAATCCAAATTATATCTTAAGACCATATGGCATTTGTTCTGATTAAGAAAAAAATATTTCTTGATAGCTTTAGAAAGGGAAATAAAATCCTGTTTCAACTGTAAAACATGGTGGCTCATGGAGCCTGGAATGCCTGTTGGCTTCTTTGCTGATTCTGGCCAGCAATGAAGAAATACCGCTAAGGTAGTATTGACCAGCATTACCTTAACACTCCGCAGGGTCAAGGCAACTGATATACATCAAATTCTTCTTACTTCAACTGGCATGGATTGTATATAACCTGCATATGGTGCCTGATGGATCCTAAGGATGGGGACAGAGGTGAGAGGCAAGGAGAGACAGACAGTGCTCTTCAGAGTAGGTCTAGGATGGCAATACCAGCCTGCTGTCTCAGGTCTAGTCCAGGACAGAGGGAGCCTGCATTTTGTCTGAATTATGTGCATTGCCATTGTTTATCTAAAAGATACATTCTTCTTGTTTCTGGATTTGGCAGGATGTGCAGCAAGGTACCTGTAGGCCACCTGTAGCTCACTTTGCCATTTCTCCAAGCTAGTGTCAGTGTCTCTTTCTCTCAGATCCTCAACCTTAGAGGTGGACATGAACTTGCTCCAGTCACTCAGGCCCAAGCAGCTGCTTCTGTATGCATGCCTCTGTAAGACAGTCACAGCTACAAGAACATATAGACTCTCAGAGTGGATCATGTGCAACCACAAGCTAAGAATTTGTGCTTGCCAGTGTGGCTGCTTTGCTATCTCTTCATCTCATATGAGGTTACACAGGTTGACAGTGATGCTAGATAAATGTATGCGATTTATTCCCAGGCAGTTCACTTCATGGTGTGTTTTGCTTGTTCACTGTGCTCTCCCAGGTCAGCTATGCCTCATCCAGTCGTCTCTTGAGCAATAAAAACCAGTTCAAGTCCTTCCTCCGCACAATCCCCAATGACGAGCATCAGGCCACGGCGATGGCAGACATCATCGAGTACTTTCGCTGGAACTGGGTGGGAACAATTGCAGCTGATGATGACTATGGTCGGCCAGGGATTGAAAAGTTTCGGGAGGAAGCAGAGGAGAGAGATATCTGCATTGATTTTAGTGAGCTCATCTCCCAGTACTCAGACGAAGAGGAGATCCAGCAGGTGGTGGAGGTCATCCAGAACTCCACAGCAAGGGTGATTGTTGTTTTCTCCAGTGGCCCGGACCTGGAGCCCCTCATCAAAGAGATCGTCAGGCGAAACATCACTGGCAAGATCTGGCTGGCAAGTGAGGCCTGGGCCAGCTCTTCCCTCATAGCCATGCCAGAGTTCTTCCGTGTCATTGGCAGCACCATTGGGTTTGCACTGAAGGCAGGACAGATTCCAGGCTTTCGTGAATTCCTGCAGAAGGTGCATCCCAAGAAGTCCACCAACAATGGCTTTGCCAAGGAGTTTTGGGAGGAGACGTTTAACTGCTATCTCCCTGATGGGTCCAAAAATTCTCCAGCTTCAACTTCCTTCCACAAGGGCCATGAAGAGGGACTGGGAGCTGGAAACGGAACAGCTGCCTTCCGACCTCCATGCACAGGGGATGAGAACATTACCAGTGTGGAGACACCATACTTGGACTACACACACTTGCGGATATCCTATAATGTGTATTTGGCAGTGTATTCTATTGCCCATGCCTTGCAGGATATATATACCTGTACCCCTGGGAAAGGACTCTTCACTAATGGATCCTGTGCAGACATTAAGAAGGTTGAGGCATGGCAGGTAAGTCCTTCATTTGTGTTCCTATGCAATATACTTGCAGAAAAAAGACAAGCTGTCCAGGAGTTCTTATGGTGCCTTTCACAATCCTGGCTCTCAGACACAGCATCAGGCTCCTGGGATGTAGCACATCATTTTGTGCAAGTTAGGTGCGCACTCCCACCCCAGAGGGAATGTAAGGTTAGTTGTGTTAGGTTTGCCTGCAGTGAGAGGGGCTTAAACTAAGCTAAATTTTCATGCATTCACTACGGGCCAAAAGTGCACACACAGACAATTACCACAGCCTGGCTGACGCAAGGTAACCTGATCATATATTGAACCCTTACATAAACAAGAGGGCTTGGAGAGAGCACATAAACAAGGAAAACAGTTTTTAGAGTTCATTTCCTTTGGCAAGCTCTATGTCTTTTGCAATCCCATAGCAATTTTCCATACAGGCCATATTTTTTTTCCACAGTTTTAAGCTTATATAGGAACAAACAAAAGCAGGGTGAGTAATGAAGGAGAATAATGTGTGGCTGTTGGGCAAATAATAGTTACCTGCTTTGATTTAGCAGTGATATTTGGCAACTGAAAAATGATTCTAATGACTTAGTCATATTTACCCATTCGTTTGATGCATTCTGCCCACTGGCATATGGGTGGTATTCTGGCATTTTGTCTTCTAATCCTTATGAATACTCTATACCTTACCATATGTTTGATTGTGCTATCTGATGTACTATTCAGTATCAGTCTTTAATATCTACTGCATTCTTAAATAACAGAATTAGCTTGTAAGGCTATCACATGCATATATGCCAAAAATGTAACAAATTCGGTTTGCCCAGTTCTGGTTGTCACAGAAAATTGGACCCAAACATACTTGAAATCAGAAAAACACAGATGAATATAAGGAGGATCACCTCCCTGTTTGCATGTGCAATTTCCTGGATTTGGGATAGTCTAACTAAGATGAAGTCTAACAGTGCCACAAAATTTGTAGTGTTGGCTCAGCATTTGCACGTGGGAACTGCAGTTTCGTTCCTGTTTTGTCTTAGTCAACTCAAAAACATCAGTCAAATCAAAGTAAAAGGCTTTGTCTTGGCATTTATGGGAAACCTGCATTGCTTTAGCTACCTGATTTGGGTTTACTCAGAGTTGATAAGGGCAGAGTTTGACCCTGGTTTCGGGGAATCCTGTGATCGCTGGCTCTCTCTGAGGTTTCTATTTTTCAAATCTATGCTGCTTTTTGGGAGCATACGGGCAGAAGTTGGCAAGTCACAGACAGATTTAGCTTTCACTGAGTCAGTAAAATGATCCAGAATAAATATATTTTTAATTTTTTCCCTTATGTCTTGTCAACTTGGAAAGTAAAGCAAGATATTCATACCACAGCTAAGTAAAATAATGTGGTGCTTGTTGAGGATTCCACAATCGGGAAGAACGTCCTCTCATTTCTCTCTGGTACTGAAGGATGGCTGTATCAAAATGTATCCTGCTTATCTGGGCTTTTGGGTATGCCTACTCGCCTTGAAGGAGGGAATCAGCATCAAGAAAGTATGTAGGGGATAACATGACTGGGTAGGAATAGCAGGTGCTACAAAGAAACAGGCTGTATTTTAAATGACCACCATTATGTGAAGTTGGCTGTCAAGCGTGTTTGCTATTTGTGCATCTTTTCACTTCATTTCAAAATCAAACACATGAAGAGCAGGTAAATGCCAAGTATGTGTGCACATCTACTTCATATCAGGTATTACGGCTCATTACCCTTGGGAAGCTTTCCTCAGCTCCGGGGGTAATGAGTTCACCTCACAAACACGCATCCTCCAGCATCTCCAGAGAGTGGTTTTCTGATAACCAGACAGAAGAAAACCTTTCTACTAAAGTCAGTCTCATTTGCAGCTGTGCTTCTGCTGGTGCTCAGCGCCTGTTCCCTCTTTTCACAATCGGCTCGAGGGTTTCTTGGTAGGAAGAGACCGAAGAGAGTGAGGACGGTGTTAGGAAGCCTCCACGCCTGAGACTGGAAGCAACAGCCACTAATAGTGTCTGCAATCACTGACCAGGTGGTGTGTGAGACCGATAAGGCAAACCCTGTGAACTCGTGGCTCCATTAACCTGAGTGCCTGTCCCGAGCAACCCTTGCCAGTGGGGTCAGTGGCTGCCAAGGATAAATGGTGTGCTCCACAATTTAATTATGTACCGTTTAATATTTTTGCCTTTCAATGTTGTTAACTCATTAACACGTATTGTTTATTTTTTGTCTGCTAATTGTTAATTTTATGTGCTCAGAATATAAACCTTTTGGGAGGAATTGGTTTATGTAATTTGTGGAGGGTGCATGTGTATGTCTGTATATAAAAATAATGCTTTTACCTCAGTGATCAGTTCATTTGAACTGGACAGCAGGAAGCCTGGCACAGAATTTGCCATCTACTGTTAAAGAAAGCTCTAAGTATGTTTCAGCATGGGGAGCACAGGAGTTTTACATCTCCCAAGCTGAAATACCAAACGCTAATAACTTTCTTCTCTACTTATTTATAGCTACTTGTTTAAGAAGTTGCTTACTCATTTTCTCCACGTGGGTCAGTCAGTGCTCTGTGACAGATCCGGTCCACAAACCCAGTCTTGCTTCCTTTTGTTTTACTGACGCCTCTGAAGCTGGCAGTGGGCACCTCCACTAGAGATGGATGGGACTGGTCAGCCCAAACCCGCAGGCAGGTGCTGTGCCACTCACCCCATCCATGGGCCTGCCCATGGGGTTCACACTCCTCTCTCTGAAAATGGAAAAACTCTACAGAAGATTGCACGCTTTAACAGGATGTCTGTGCTGCCCTTATTCTGAGCAATGTATATGCCTATGCCTGTCATGTTTTAAGACTCTACCCTGCTGAAAGGCAGAAGATAATCCCGTTGCACACCTTTGCAAGACGCCTGCAAAGAGCAGATAGTGTTCTCTGCATCTGCCATTGTTGTGTCCTGCACAATGTTGATTAGATTAATTACTTTTTTTTTTTTTCAGCGTTTTGTTCAGGTAACAGAAAGGTGCAGAGTAATCCAGAACAAAATGTATAGGCAATTTCTATCACATTTGGAAATGGCAAAATTTCATAGAAAGCACTAAGGATTCAAGTGCGTGGCTGCAAATAGTACAACAGAAAGAATCCTCTTATAGGGCTCCATTACCTCTGATTATCAGATGCCCATTCTCTTTCACTGGCAGGCTGTGATTTTTTTAGGAGATTGCATTGACTAGGGCTAATTCTATGTGTTTCCCTGCTTCATGGATTGGCCTCCCGCAAACACAGGCTCTCCCATAAGCTACAGAATAGCAGTTGGACGATATGGCAAGAGATGTGACACAGGCTCAGGATTCCTGTATTGATGCTGCCTCTATCAAAATTCCCAGCATCTTTGGCCTGTTTCTCCATAACAACTCAAATAGCCTGATTTTGAAGCTCTTTTTTTTCTTAGTATCTTCCTTGGTAAGTTTTCCCAGGTCCCTCAAGTTCTTTCATTTTCTTGGATTCTGCTCATGTGGCTATTGCCATGATCACTTCTGGTAGTCCTTTGGTGCATTTACAGGAGCTTCTCTGGTATCTCTCTCATTTCAAATACAATTTGCAGGTGTTCCTGCAAAAAATAAGAGGAAAACAAGTAAGGGATCCTAATCTGTCCTTCAGAGCAAATACTACTTTGTATTCTTTCTGCCTGAGAAGAGCCTTTCTTTACCTCAGACACAGTTCACTCCGTGTTTCTGCTCATTCATTCGGCTTCTTGATCATTGCCAACGAGCAGGTGATGGGCCTCTCTGTCTCATAGTAAAAGCAGTGCAATTAAATGAGGGAGACGGGCTCCTGTGGATTTGAGAAGGCAAAGGTGAGCAGTTACAGGGTGACAGAGAAGAGCATCCTTAGGTGGACTCCCAGACTATTTGCAGGTTGTGGTTACAGTGGAGGCTGTGAGCTTTGGCAGGTTCATGAGAGAAAGCTGAGATAGCTCGTCTAGGCACCGAGTAAAAGCATGCTGCGCAGGCTGAAAAATGTGCTGTCCTAATCATGTAGACTATTCTATGCCTAGAAATCTGATTGACCTCAGACTTAGTGAAAAGCTGCCATATGCTGTTCCACAAAATAAAAGCAAATACAAATTGGCTTCACCTAGCAACACCTAAAGTCTTTTATTACACCTGTGTACCTACCAGCCAGCAGTTCCTTCCTCAGCGCTGGTGATATGCATTATGAAGAGGTAAAAATGGATTGGTGACTTCTCCAACTTTACATTTAGGCATGTCTGGCTGGCTGGAAATTGATTCTGCAAGGCTTTAAAGAAGTGAATGATGCCTTAGATGGCATACGTCTCTCCAGACCTTTGAGCTTAAGGGCTTATGTAATCAATTTTCTGTCTGTTGAACTATATAGGCCTATCTGAAGAACTAAAGTGGTGTATGGAAAAAAGTTGCTTTGTGGTATAGAGAATGAAACAGTATCAGAAGAGGTATTAACTCCAGCTGATGTGAAAATTATTCATTTGGGAAGAATTGCAGAGAGAGGAAGCTGCTGAATATCAGGCAACTGCAAAACTTCACCTGGTCTGCATTACATATGCACTGGAGATACATTTGTTATGAATAGAAAGCAAACATTTCACCAGTGTACCTTTGTTGTGGGACACAGACGATTTGAGCCACACACAGCAATGTGTGGGTCAATAGAGCAACCGCAGCTTTTTCTCCACAAGGGCAGTGACAGATGATGGCTTATTCATCAGTTTGGAAATAACAACTTGCCATCAGCTGAGAACACCACTTGTAAGCTCTTCAAGTAAGCAGACAATAAATGGAGTATTATTTAGATGTCTCTGTAACTAAAAGGAGAAAGACTTAACTGAACTTTACTAAAGGGAGGGTCAGGCCTGTAGCAACACGAGTAGAAAATGCACAGGGAAACCATCACCCCAACAGGGTTGCTGAAGTACATGCAGCAAATACACAACCTCCATGTTGTGAACCAAGGACTTGTGTTATTAATTACTTGTTAGAGAATGGCTGAGATTCTTCTGAATCAGGGTGTACACACTGCTTGACAACAAAACCTGCAGTATTCCTGCCCACCCACAAACATGTTGAATTTTTCATAAAAGTCATTTTTAATATAGTCACTTATATGTTGCATTACAACAAAAGCTATATTTGAAATGAAGCAGTTTCTAATATTTATGAAGCTCATTTCTACCTCTGTCACTTGGGGAAAAGAAGTCAGTTTTTCAGCAGCTATTGGACCTGGGAATTTTAGGGAAGGCTCCATGAGATATCCACATAACATCTCTCTCTGTAGTGACTTCAGGTAATAATTATCCCTTGAATTACTAAGACATCAGTATCTTTTACTAAGATATAGAAGGTCTTTGTTACACAAAAGGATGTAAAGTTTCTTCTAGTACTGACCTTTCCTAATGCTATTCACAAATGGAGCTGGTGACAAAGGGCACCTTGAGAGCCCCCCTAAAGGCACTCAGAAAGTGAGGTGAGAAAACAAATGGATTTATCAAAAATTCAGTTTCATGTTATAAACATTCCTCTGACTTGGCTGATTTCCATTTATCCCAAGGTAGGGTTGAAGCTAACTTCAAAGGCATGGTAATCATAGCATTGTTTGTTATTTCTTTTCTTTCTGGGTGGTCAGCCATCCTTACAGATGCTTTATTAACCAGCCACATAGTTTTATCCCCGAAGTGAACTTTCATGCACTGTGAAGGACTTGGTATTGCTCCACACAGTGGGTGAAATTTGGAGGAAAGAGAACAAATTACCTTTTATGTTATTTAAATGACCTTTTGGCTTGTAGAATTAAAAGAGTATCTCCCCACTGAAGCAGAAGCAATACTCTGCTCAGAAAGGACTGTTACCTGTGTCTCTAGGAGGAATTACATGAAGGTTACTTAGGAATTGTAGAAATCAAAGACTTGACATGAGATTTCTTTCTTGGCCAAGACTTATATTGGTAAAGGAAATGGAAAAAACAGTTTTAAGCTAGTAGCCAAGCAGAACATGTGCCCAGACACAGTAACAGTGACTTTAGTTGACCACTGATGGGATCTATGACTGTGCTTGTACCAGATGCCCATTCTAAATGCTTGAAACGGTTGCATGAGTTCAGTCAACCCAGTGTGACTATAGGAAACTTTAGGACTCTTTTTTTGTTGTTTTTTAATAGATAGTATTTCCTGATGGATTATAAATAAACATTGAACTCAGGTTTGATGAATGACCATGCAGTATCAGTTGGTTCTCATTCTAACAGAGAGAGTCAGCTTACTCAAGTATTGAAGTAATTCATCCTATAGTTCCAAATAGGAAAGAGTTTACAGTCAAAAGCTATGACTTCTTCCTGGCCTAGAGAAAAACAGAGTTCTTCAAATCAATATCAGCAGTGTTCTCTGCAGGATGCAATTTCAGACATTGGTGGGACTTGGAAGAGACAGATCCGCAAAGGGCTATTAGAAGAAAGTGACAGCAAATGGGTGCACAGAGACACATATAAAGATTCATTCTCTGCACAGCTGGGTAGAAATGGCATTAAACACTTTCTAGAAAAGACATTTCAATCTGATTTTGATTATGCAAGACATTATATGTGACTTACGCTACTTGAAAACACTGAGCTTGCAGGATAACCATTGGCTCTATTATTAGCTTTAGTAATCAGGCAATTAATTATGTATTATTTCATATTAAATTTACACTTAAATTAATAAAAAGAGCCCTATCTTAAGCTTTTAGATACTTTGCCATAACAGTTATTGTGCAGTATGATGACCTCCCAAGAGCATTAAAACATTGTTTACGCAGTCAGGATTTCTGCCAATAGAGCCTTCCCCGTTTGTACACACAGCACCCTGGGCCATTGTACCCAATGGATTGCTCCGTATTATATTTGTTACAAGTGAAAAACAAAGCAATTATATCATTGAATCTAGATTAGGTGGGCATGATGGTTCTTTCATATTGTGGCTGTAGGTAAAGACAACAGCATATGAAGTACAGTACGAAATACCATCTAACAACACAATTAGCTCGCACTGTACTTTTCATTGCCTTTGGCTGTCCAAAGACCACCTCTCTCCACAAAACCTTAGTAGGAACCTAAAAAATCTTCAAATGGAGTCACTTTCCAAATGATCACGCAGTTTGAAATCTTTTGTATAATAAACTGTAAATTTATGCCACGTTCAGGGAAGCAATGTAGATGCAGCTAAGGGATGCTTCACAGTGAACATAAAGCCTACATATTTCACTTCCGAAGGGCTATGTTTGCCAGTCAAACTTGTGTTTGGCAAGATTTATTTTCTTCAATGACATGCTGACTAGCAGACCTTTTTTTTATTAGTATGATCCATAGCTGGTCACATCTCTTGTCACAGATCGTGTCTTATTTCTAGTTGGATTTAACTGACCTTTAGTTTCATTGGTCCTTACTTGGTCTTGCTCTATTAGATTTAAAAGTCTAGATGGAGTACTCCTAATTTTTCTCCATATGGTATTTATGCACATTGATCAAATTATTCCTCGGTCTTACTGTGATAATTTAAACAGAGTGGGGTTTTAGTCATAAGATATGTTTTCTGCTTTATTTCTGTATCTTGTCCTTCTTTTTGGCATATATTCAGTATTGCTTTAACAGCCTCGGCGCAGCCAGACAGTGAAAAAAATCCCACATTTACATATACTTATTACTTCCTCATTTATACGTGCACAAGTTACATTAGCCTTCCTTGCCACAGCATGCAATGGAAAGGTCACATTAAGTTGCCAGTAATACTTCACAGGATGTGGTACCCTTTCTGTGGCTTGAATTTCTTATGCCTTGATGCATAAGTCTGAATTCTTATGCCTTGATGCATAAGTCTGAATTTCATTGTACTAAACACAGATTTTTGAGAGCGATCTGAGGGAAATGCTTTGTCTTGATTATTATTTACCATTACATTAATCCATGCATTTTCTGCAAATTTTTGCAACAGCTCTTTTGTATTTGCTGCCAGAGTATTGATGAACATATTGGATAACAGTGAGCGGTTTACTGCAGCTGGAAGAATTCTCCATGAACTGATGATCTGTCTCTGTTGATACCTGTTTTTACAAATCTGTTGGGCAAACTTGGTCCATCTATGGATGCTTTTTTAACATTAAAAGCTCAGATATTTAACTTCTAAAAGGGTGTGTTTGCCAACCACACTTGGATTTAACAAGATTTGTATTCCTCAAAGCCTTATTGACTGGCAGCAATTATTTTTTAGTCCTATAATTTTGCTTTAACCCACACCTCTTGTTTTCCCATTCCTTTTCCTGGGATTAATGTCAGACTAACCAGCATTCGGTGACAGAAGACATCTCTCTGCCTTTGACAATTCTGTTGTTGTCGGCAGCCGTTGGAGCCCATCAGAGGCTGACCTGGAGCAACAATTCAAGCCTCTGTAAAGAGGGGTTAGCTCTGATTCATGCCCTGCATGGACTGTCACAGGGGGAAACTGTAGGCACACTGTTGGAACTGTGTTACACACACATGTACCAGAAAGGTGGATTGGGATTGCTGTGGAATAATATTAGGTAGCATATTGACATTGTCATTAAAAGCCAGTGGCATTTGTATGCATAGATCATAAACCTACTGTATTAGAGCTGGTTTTATTGCTCCTGGAGTGCTGTGATGAACTGTCTGGTTCTGTCAGCCTTTTAGATCTACTTTAAATTGCTTGGGCTGTTCTCTAATCGTTTTGTAAGGACCTTCCACTTCTGTTAATGTCACATTATGGCTCCAAAACAAGTGCCCTTGGGATAAGAATGTCCAGGGTTTTTTTTCTGATAGCAAAGGCAATAATATCTAATTCATTTGGCTTTCCTGCTCCTCCTTACCTGTCTCTTTAGCTTTCTCTTTAGCTGTCTCTTACAGCCTTATGTCATGATGATCTGGAAACCATGACACCTTTCAATTTTAATATATTCAAGAAATCTCTTAATATGTTGCCTGGTGTTTTTTTCCTCTGTCTTTCTGTGTTCTGCTTCGTGTTACTGTAATACTTGTGCTTGTTTGTATGGTTGCTATTGAATTAGTGTTTTTAAAGCACACCATCATAAAT
Source organism: Gallinago undulata (assembly GCA_026546715.1). Taxonomy (NCBI): domain Eukaryota; kingdom Metazoa; phylum Chordata; class Aves; order Charadriiformes; family Scolopacidae; genus Gallinago; species Gallinago undulata. The sequence continues at coordinate 81,976,853 of JAOTQQ010000001.1, read as the reverse complement.
AGTGCTGTTTGAGCTTTATGTGTATGATGAGGATAGCAACATATAATTTCCCCCTAATTAATGAGCTTTTACTTTAATGAACACAGACAAAATTTCTGAACTGATAATGAGTTTATCGTGCATGTGGTACACTCATTCAGTCTTTTCCTCTAGATGGTCCATGGATTTTCTCCGTTTTGTTGGGTGCAGAGACCTCTGTCATCATTGACCTGTGCTTTGACATCACTGGGGCAGAGACTAGTCAGAAGCCTGCTTGATTTTGTATAGAATTATATTCTACATCTAGAGATTTTCCACAGATACTGTTTTTCATTTTGCAAACATGAGTTTTATCCTGATTACTAGGAACTGCATTAATGCTCATGGTATTTGTAAGGAGGAGAGAGATGCTGTCGCTCCAACCATTTTTCTTCAGAAGAAATATACTACAGTCAGTGGATCAGATTAAGTCTGTTTGGCATGACACTGAACTGGGACTGAGGCTATTCCAGATTCCTTAACTCCTGAAGTTACTTGTAGGAAGGATTCATTTGGACTCTAGGGAACTAACAGTACAGTATCTTGCTTTGGGCCATACAAATATATTGGGGTATACACAGCTGGATTTTAATTTAAAACAGAGAAAGGAGAAAATGTTAGAGGAAAAATCTCTTTTGTCATCTGTCTTCTTCCAACTCAAAAATTGCAGTTAATTGAAACAATGCTGTCCAAACAAGCATTTTGACAGACTCAAAATTTAGTGTTTTCCCCTTTTCCCTTTAAAAAGTAATTACAATTAAAAATGGAACTGTGACTTGAAGGTCACATTTTTACGTTTCACTTTAAAAACATATTTGCACTGAATTTCAGTTGACTGGATTTCACATGATCTTTTCCTATGTAAAACTTTGGTTTCAGAAAATCTTGTAGTTGAGGTATATGCAGAGGATGTTCCCACTCTGTTTATTTCCTCGTACATCATGTAGATCCAGTCAAGGCCAAACACATGAAAACTTTCTTGCTATATTTTTCAGTCATGTCACACTTAGCAAAATCATTATCATTTATCGAAGCACGCTTAAGTGTTGTGCTGTTAGCTGTCAGTTTTGCATTAAGCAGCACGAGCTCAGGACTTGCATTCTATAGACGAGTGCGCTTAGAACAGCAGGTGTGCACATGGCCAGAATGAGTTCTGGAGGACCTTCAGACCATCCCTACTGTGTCCTGCAACCTCCCACCTGATAGTTCAATCAGTGTGGAAAACCAGCTGTGTGATGCCAAAATACTGTAAAATCATTTTTTGATTCCTTTGGGAACCTCTGTGACTCAGCAGATAGGTCTTTCTGAAGCCGTTTTCTAATGGCAGTCAGGCATCTGCAAACACCAGTAAAAATACCTAATGGGATTTTCTAAAGTATCTCAGTTAGACCTGACTTGTGGAGCCTCTGCTGTGAAATCCATTGAGGCTTGTGGTTTTGAGTTCTTTCTGGACATCCTTGTAAATACAGTACTGTAGTAAATCTGACCCTAAATCAGATTAGTCCCATTTTATAGCAAGTTCCATTTTGAAATGCATGTCTTTGACATTTTTTACTTGCTCCCACTGTTGTAGCAGCTATTAATTTGTTACTTCTGTCACCTTTCACTGCCAAGAAAGTATCAAAGCTGCTGCAGTTTCAAATCAGCAAAGCAGTGTCCCTTGGTTGCTGACTAGAAAGCCATGTAAGATAACCCATCAAGCCCACTCACAGGCCGTCCAAGTGGTCCTTTATCGGTTTCCAAGCAGACCGAGCATTCATAGCGCAGCATGAGACAAAGGAAGCACCAAGCACCTTCCACTGAGCAGCAAGTGAGGTGTTTCCAAGACGCTTCACCTGAGTTCCTCCCTCTCCCAATTTTCCATCTGCACCAACCTAACAGTTTTAGCCCTGGAGTACAGTACAGTCCTTGTACAGTAGGTGATGACTAGTCTTCATTATTTTAGCATGAAGTGCCTGGTATCCCAACTACAGAGCAGGCACTCCTGGGCACGTGTAGCAAACAGATACCCCATTTTGTCATGAGGCATTTACAGTGAGAATCCCAGCTCTTTTCCTGGGTCCCTTTCAATTTCTCCACCTGGGTTACAGTGGATAAACAGTATTAACAGTCACTTCTTCAGAGCAGAAAACCCACAGAAACAAGGCAGCTTAAGTGGAATGTCGCAAGTAGTAATGAAACACATCCTCCACTGGCTGAAGAGCTCTGCTGTGTTCTGAATGGCCTTTGGAAAAAGCTGAGATTGATGGTGTTGGCATATCCTGGCATTTTGGTTTTAAAAAAGCCATCAGCACTACATCTTGTCCCGTTCAGCGGGAGAGGAAGAGAGATTATAGTGGCAGAAGGAGAGTTCAGCTCCTGATGGCAAGAAGAATGCTTTGGGCAGAAGAGCTGTGTGCAATTTATCTTCTCCTGCCCCAGGCTTCTGGAAACAGGTATTAATGACTCAGGGAGCTAGGGTCAGCACCTGCCTGTCTGCCAGGTCCTTTGTGTCACAACTGGTCGTTACTGTGATGACCGCACTGCCTTCAGGAGAGCCTAAGAGTTGGCCTCACATAAAAAAACAGGGAGAACAAGATAATAAAAAGTAGAGAATGCAGCAGGAATTAAACATTGATATAGACAGTAAAAATTAGAGCTTTGTTAGCGTATAAATAAAGACTGACACATAGATAGATGGAAGCAAAAGGAAGAAAGAACAAAAAAAACCCTATTGCTTCAGGGAACACTTAAAGTATTTTACAGGTGGCTTTTTCGGAACTGGCATGGGCATCCTTCCTCCTGATACTTGACCACTGGCAGAAACCAAATCCTGTATGCTGTGACCACTGGGCTAATGTGATAGCTAAGCTCTGGAGTCCTTAAGCCTATTACAGCATTATGAAAATATCTTTTCTGGGTGCTTGACAAGGAATCCAAAGTAAGAGGGGAGAACGGAGGCCAAGCCATTCAGAATTAAAGGGAGAACTTGCCATCTTCAGTACAGTCACCAGCTTTTCATCTTCACATTAATCCATGAAGTGGAATTGTTCTCTGCTCTTAGGATGGGTAGCCTACCAAAGCAAAGGGAAAAACATTTAATAGAATCATAGAATCATAGAATTGTCTAGGTTGGAAGGGACCTTAAAGATCATCTAGTCCAACCATCAACCTAACCCTGACAAAAAATCACTAAACCATATTCCTCAGGACTACATCAACCCATCTTTTGAACACCTCCAAGGATGGTGCCTCAACCACTTCGCTGGGCAGCCTATTCCAATGCCCGATAACCCTCTCTGTGAAGAAATGTTTCCTAATATCCAATCTAAATCTCCCCTGGCACAACTTGAGGCCATTGCCCCTTGTCCTGTCTCCTGTGACTTGGGAGAAGAGACCGACCCCTGCCTCTCTACACCCCCCCTTCATGTAGTTATAAAGCATGATAAGGTTTCCCCTCAGCTTCCTCTTCCTCAGTCTAAACAACCCCAGCTCCCTCAGCCTTTCCTCATAAGACTTGCTCTCCAGACCCCTCACCAGCTTCGTTGCCCTTCTCTGGACCCATTCCAGCACCTCAATGTCTTTTTTTGTGATTTGATACCCATTGGTCCAGAAATGTTTTACAGGCCTGGATATAGCTAGGTAGACAGAAATTAAAACTCAGTGTGTCAAGAGAGGATTCCTTGTAACTGCATGCTAGGAGTGAGAGCCATTTGTCTTCTTATAACATGCCCAAGTTCAGTTCCCTCGCAGGACCATTTGACCTAGCGAAGAAGACATGTCAGAAAGAAACTGCAGAAGGAAGCCAAGGATATTAAATCCGTTCTGGTATATGTAGACTAGTTAAGGACCTGTCACAGTTGAGAGTGAGTAAAGGAAAACCTATAGTATATCTATCTGGATACTGATGTCTATTTAAGAATTAACAAGACTAGAGCTTTTAATCTGTCTAGTATCTTGCTCATTTTCCCTACTCTTGTTTGTCGAGCTGCTATCAAAATGTACAACCAGTAGATACTGCTTGCAGCGAGTAAGCAGCAGGTTTGTGCTCCAGACTAGAAAAGTTCAGTTTTGGACATTCAAACACACATACAATTACCTGCTGCCTGACAGCATTAACAATTTAAGTGGTTTTTTTTTGCCTGCCAGTGGCTCTCTTAGTGACACAAAGTGCGTGTCTACTGCAGATCAAGAAAAGGTGGAGAAAGGGTAAGGAAGCTAGCAAGGCAAAACAAAGGTATTAAGTGGGGTTTATTAAAAGTGAGACAGCATCCTTCAAATAGCTGAATTATGTCCAGTGAATAAAATTGGAAGGATCTAAATTCTGGCAGGTTAAATGTAAAAATAAAATAAGACAGGCCAAAAACCAGAATGAGGAACAGGCTGTAAATGGAGAAAAACCTCATCAATCATTTTTTAAACACTTCAGCAGTAGGAGTGTCTGTTGAGCCATAGATTATCACTTCAAATGACAAGGTAAGGCCATGGCAGCAGAAAAATATGCTCTTTATGGACAAACTTGAGAAGGTTCCCAAATTTATTTAATAATGGGGAACTTGTAGAGGATCTGTCCAATATTGAAGTGACTGCAGAAGAAGCTATGAAACACAAGAGCAAAACGAACCTTCATACTTTGCTGCAAGTGAATGATACCCACCCAAGAGCTCTGCCAGAATTCACAGGTGAAGTAGCTGAGGTTCTGGCTGCAGTTACCAACCCCTCACTTAGAATAGTCTTGAGCCCTGAAGCCTAGAAAGTTGATGGATGTGACATCAATTTTCTAAAAGGGTTCCAGGGGAGATCCAAGGAACTAGTAAAGCCTGACTTAGGCCATTATTAGAAACTGCAGTGAAAAAAAAAAAAAAAAAAGGAAGAAAACATAGAATATATTAAGGAGGTGATACCATGAATTTTGTAAAGACAGGCATAGGGGTGTATGTGGGTAAGAGAGCTCCTATTCTTAGAGTATGTTCAGGCTTCTAAAAGGCTTCTGGGAGTCTGTTACCAAATTCAGTCCTCACATGGATGAAGGGTTGAAAGATACTCAGCATAGAATAAAACTAGATGGTGAGTTATGACTAATCACAAATTCAGTCTTCAAGCTTGAACAGGTCCTTACGTGGACTCCTGAGCTCTGGCTGAGTAGTAGTCAAAGAAGAAAATGCACTGTTAGGAATAGTCACACTGGAAAAAAGGACAGAGCGGTAAACAGAATGCCTTGGGTGCACTTCATTAACTCTTGGTGTGTCTCACTTCAATATCACATGCTGGTGTCAGAATTGATGGAGACTGGGAAAGTTTGAAGAAGGATCAACGGAACAGCTTCTGTACAAGAAGCACCAAAGTCAAGATAGGGCTTATCAGCCTGGGAAAGAGGTGGCTGAAGAGAGATCTGACAAAGGTTTTCAAAATCTTGAGAGGCATGGAAAAGGTGACTAGCAAACGACAGTTCTTTGCCTCTTCCAACATAAGCACAAAGGGCATTGAAAGAGATTAGTAACTGTTCCATTCCAACAGGCAAAAAGAGGTGCTTTTTTTCATAAAATGTAGATCTTGCTGTAGGAGGCTGTGGATGTGAAAAGTCTGCACAGATGCAGAACACAAATGGACGTCATGGAAGAAAAATCCACTGCAGGTTATCAAGTACAAAGACCTTTGGCCCAGGAAGTCACTGAGCTGCAAAATGTGTGAGAGTATTCTGGGAAAGTATCACGTCCCCTTCTGCTCTTCTAGGCATCTGCTGTAGGCTCTTGTGTAGGCATTTGCTGTTGGCCACGGTCAGAAACAAGTCCTGGGGAGATGGGTTACTGGCCTGACCTACTACAACTGTATGTTATGTTTTTATGATCCTTTCTTCAGAGTGGAAACCACATTACCCAATATATCTAGCCCGGGTAAAGCAATGGATGCTATATGGCTGGGAATGGCCTTACTAGGAGTAATGGGAGAGTGAAGTAGAGGGCAGCTTGCAAGTCCTTTCTGATAATGTGTTTTAATTAAAAAGAGCTTCCACCAGCTGCTGACAGTGTATTCAAGCCACGAGGTCAACATTTCTTTCGTAAACTCTTGGTTCTAGGATATGACCCCTGCACCCCTGACACGTGCTCTTTCCCTCGCTGAAGCAGGGTCTTTTAAGTCTTTGTGGACTGAGTCCTGGGTATTTATGCTTCTATCTTTAGTTACAAAACACAGTGACACATTTTTAACTGTAAAGCCTTTAGCTAAACATTGATAGACTGGTGCCTGTAAAAGAGTGCTGCAGTTATTCAGAGTCTTCGACTTCCTCTTTTAAAGTTTAGTGCTCATATATTCCTTGGCTTTTTAAACAGTATTTTCCTCCTGTAGAGAGCAGAACTTGTGTGATACACAGGTACCATCCTGAGATTTTCTTACCATCTAAAACAGAAACATGTCCTACAGTTACCATCAGAAATTTAGACTTGAAGGCAAACTTTGCTATTTGCTGAAAAGAGAAAATGGGTTTTGTTACTCCTTTGTTCATGTTGCCTCTCCATTTGGGATTTTAAATAGGGCATATATCTTTCCTGCATGAACTGATAGACCTGGGCTCTCCTGCTCCACAGCTGTGGCTGCATAGCTGAAGCTGCTGTTCTGTGCCTGGGGAAAAACAACATTAAGTGCAGATCAGTGCTTTTATATAAAAATTTACCCACCAGATAGAGATACCAGCTCATACATGAAATGGTTTATAACCTGAATCCTCAGGTGTAGTATGTATGTGACCAACAGAAACATGCTGCTAAGCTAATCCTACAAAAACCCACCAGCATTACTGTCTAAGAAGCCTAATGCCAAGAGGTAAGGCAAAGGAATAGACTAAATGAGATGAATGTTATGAAATTAACCCCCCCCAAAAATGCATCCAGGGACTCCAGAAGTTTCTCCAGTGTTCATCTCACTGACTAAAAGATCAGCCAGCCTTCTGCCACTGCAGCTGGCCAAGAGAGGCAGGACTAGAACCAAAGAATCCTCAATATGGCTTTTGCAAGATTGTCTCCTAACATGCATAGTAACTGTAATCAAAGGAAGTGCAAGGTCTGGAGCTCCTATATATGTACAGAAAACAGTCAACCCAGCAGTGATAGCCAGTCAGGATAACCTGGTGTAGTTCAGCAGAATGCTTCAGTGCTGCACGAGAGCACAAGACCAAGTTGGGAGTGAGTAGAGGACGTTCAGCTCAGCGTAACAACTCAAATCTGATCTGGTTGTGAAAGCTGCAGGTGTCACCCTGTGGTAGGTGCTAGAGCCTGCAGAGGAACGAGATTCCCTGCTTGGGACCTGTGCTGCTGGTGGACAACGTTCCTGCTAACACATCCAGGATTGCAGTCCCACTGCAGACAAGGCCAAAGTGTGTTGATGATCTGCAGATCCTGTGTCACCCATTCTGACCTCAGAACTGTCTCTGCCCTGTTCTTGCTCTATTTCCTGCTGGAGCTGGGAAAGTAGCATCTTCCTGGGTGCCCCTCAGGGATGAGGGGGAGGAGAGGAGAGCAGTCGCCTTTTTTCTTCCTCACAGCAGGCAGTGCTCCAGCTCTCCACAGCAAAGTGCCAGAGCAGAGCATCTTCTTTTGCTATATCCACCAGAAGGTGAGATCCTAGGGACAAGTACTGGCCCTTCAGTGATATCATAGCAGCATGGAGGAGCTGGTATACAGAGGAGGAACAGCAGGGATGAGAAAGACAGAAAAAAATCCTGCCTCTGCCATCTCACGCATTATTCAAAGACAGAATACTGTGGCAATATTTTGATGTACTTCCACCAACATCACACAAAGCTGAAGAGGTATTGCCAGCCACATCTTGCATAGTGCTACTATGATTTTTTCAGACTCTGTCAGGCTGGCATTGATATAGGCAGTGAGAGGAGGGTATCTCTCTAGCTCTGGGGACTTTAGCTTGAGATAGGAGGATCCCGAAAGGAAACAGAGAAAAATGAGACAATTTAGCAAAACTGACAGGAATTAATGAAATTATTTTGTTCCCCTGTCCCTGAGTTTCCAGGTGATAAGGCTTCATCAAAACAGTATTGTCTGATCCACATCTATGGGGTGAGGAGGGCTCTCCCTGCCCAGACAAATTGATTTCATTTTGGTTTTTCTTACATTTTGCCATCCAGGATTGTGTGTTTCGGCACCTGCTGGTGAGAGGGAGAGAACTGGGAATACAGGCTGTTGCAGGCACTAGAACCCCAGCAACAAGTCCCATAGTGGTCTAGGGACAGCTGACAGCCAGGTAACCTCAGCTTTCTGTAGGTGAGCTCTACAAAGAAACTAAGAACATCCATTAAATGAGGGAGAAAAAAAAAAATCTGATAACTGCAAAACCCATCAATTAACTTTAGAAGAAAAATATGGTGTGAATAAATTGAATCGCAGTTGCCAGTATCGTCTGTCTTTCATGCTGCAGTTTCTTTGGTCTACCTGTCAGGCTGTCTCAATTGTGAATTTTGCAGCTGCAGTTGTCCCTGGGATTAACTGCTCCTGTCTGCAGCATATGACAGTTTAAGGCATGAGGTGAAAATTGCAGGAGTCAACACGTGTGGACAGGCAGAATGTGATTACTTGAAACTATGCAACTGGGAGACAGGAGCCAAGAAAAAGTGGTATGAATTCTCTAGGCCTGCCACGTGCGGAACGAGCTTGATTTGTTGTTTTGTACTGAAGTGTATCGGGCTTGGGGTTTTTCAATCAAAAGTCAAGTTCGAATTGTTTCTCAGCCATTACTGTTTCTGAGTGATTGATCATTCAGAGACGAGTGATGCCACCTGAGAGCATTTATACAGAATGGTTGCAAAAGCACGGGGTAAGAGGGGGGTGTGAGTGACCGAAACACTTCAGTGCCTTCTCTGTCCCTGAAGGAGAGCTGCAGGCTTGCAGAGGTGGCTGGAGGGGATGCTAAAAGGCTGATGGGGTAGCAATTGGTAAGAAAAGCGTTACAGATGGGTGCCGTCCACCCCGAGGGCCATGATACCTTGTGCTCTCCATGAGATTTGTACACGCTCTGTGTGATGTCTATGAAAGAAAACCTGCTGCTGTTGTGATTAAGTGCTTTTTGAGAGATTAAAGACTGCATTGAATTGATTATTTCCAGTTTTGTCCCCATAGCAGATGTGTGCTGTGGTAGGGCAGTGGAAAGGCATTCATGGTCTCTCTGTCTCTCTCTCTCTAGGTTCTCAAGCATCTGCGCCACTTAAATTTCACCAATAACATGGGGGAGCAAGTGGATTTTGACGAATTTGGGGACCTGGTAGGGAACTACTCAATAATCAATTGGCATCTCTCTCCAGAGGATGGTTCAGTCGTTTTTGAGGAGGTTGGGCACTACAATGTTTATGCCAAGAAAGGGGAGAGGCTCTTTATCAATGAAAACAAGATCCTGTGGAGTGGATTCTCTAAGGAGGTAAGTGCTTAAATCCTCATAACAACGTTTCCCAAGTTTCCACAAGCTGAAATTTGAACTAACCTTGCCCACTCCTGTATTATGGCTCTATGTCTCATTAAAAGACCCATTCATCTTACTGTATGCATGGTCTCTCCCCTCGTCTTTCACACCCTTATGACACACTTCTGGAAACAACAGGAACTGCTTCTCTGCTCCTATACATTTGATGAGCCTCGGTATTAATGCCTTAAATAATGCCTTTTTTCTGGTCCAAGGAGTTAGCTTGGAATTTTTTAATGCTGTTTTACACAAGGATGGAAAAGTCGTTGCCCAAGTGTGGTTGTTTTCCTGAGCGGAGTAGTTTCATTGCTGAAAACAGTCATCTCTTCCACTCCCAGTATCTCTGTATCAAGAAGTGTCTCCTCCTGCTCCTAGTTAAATTCACAGCTTTTTCTGCTGGCTTTACACTCCAAGTCCCAGAGCCTTCCACACACCCTTGCCTTGAAAAACCAAAAAGGAAAAGCTCCATCAATATTCCCAGGTTATCTTGGACACGGTGCTCAAATAGTGGGAGACACCAGTACCTTCTGCCTTTTTTAAATCTACCAGAAGGTGCTTGTGTGGTCTCAAAAGTACATGACGTAGACATTGACTTTAGTCAGGCTTAAGTCCCTCTCCACTTTCTTGCATGCATTAGGTCTTTTCAGCATTACTGTATCATCACTAGCAGTCGGGGCTGTGTCTCCCCCGTGTGACAGGAACGTGGTGGAGAGATGTCCAGACGAGCTGGACCGGGTGAGCTGCTGTCATAGCCAGCAGCAACCCACTCCAGCCTCGACAGAAACCCCAGCTCCCGGGGGGTGATACTGAGCAGGCATCTGGCATGTGGCCCGGGAGGCGACACAGGGACCATTAGCCTACAAAGGTCCTGCTGCAATGTTTAGGTGTGTTAAATCAGCACTCGATAAATGAACAAGGCAATTCGCTTCCAGGTGATTGTTCACGTTGGCTGACGGATCAGATAATGCTTCTGCAGGAGCTACACTTGCCTAATACACTTCCACCATCAGTTAAGCCTTACCTTTACCCCAGATACCCCAGCTTCACTTATGGCTTAAATCCAGAGCTCTCTGAAGGAGCTGTGGGCCAGGTGGAGCACGCTGCAGCAGAAATACTGAGCTCAGGCTTTTGTAAGCCCAGCTTGACTCTGAGCCCAAACAACCATTACAAACCCCTGATATTCTAACCCCTTCTTCTGACCATTGCAAATGCCACTGACACCTCTTCCACCAGGCAGAATTTATTATTTTTTTTAAACTTAAACCAAGTAATTATGTTCTTTTGGTCTAAATTCCTCCAAAACTGCAATACTTTTCTTTATTCACTGTCCTAAACTGTTAAAAATGTGATGGACAGTCATGATTGAGTGTCATGGCAGGGCACGTGTGCTACATAGCAGGGCACTTGCATGCCAGTGAAGGGGGTTGTAGTCTCTATCGCTGTTGTAGCTTTTTTTTTCCAGTTTATAAGGTTTGAATTTCTTACAGATAAAATGCTCTGCTCAAAGAGTGTACCCAGCACTTCACTCATTGAAGTCTTCTGTGACTCTGTCATCCTCAAAAAAGATTAAATGTAGTTAATTTTAACACAGGAACTTCAGCATTGGCCAGACTTGCACTAAGAACAAGTTGCAGAGTAGGTAAGATAGATAGATTCATTTTGGCAGAACTTGATGAAATTCCGCACAGAAAACTTAAGAAGGCAACCAAAGCAATCTCAAAAGTACTAGCAATTCATCTTTGAGAAATGTGGAAGATGGGTGATGTCTCAAAGGATTAGAGGAGAGTAATCATAATACCTATTTTTAAAAGCAGATACAGGAGAGCCAAGGGAATTACACACAATTGAGCTGGGCTTCAGTAACCTAAAAGACTTGACAAAAAAAAAAATAAATAGTTTATAAACACTTAGAGCATAATAAACTGATAAGAAAAAGCCAACATGGATTTGTCAAGGTGAAATCACCCCAAACCAATTTAATTTTCCTCCTTGAAAGTTAAATCAATTTAGTAGATAATGGGGAAGCAGTGTATGACTTCAGCTGAGCCTTTGATTCAGCCCTGTTCAAAATCACCAGTGACAGCCTAGACACTCTTTCCCAAAGACTGTCTAGCCTGATGAAGTCCTCTTGGTGGGTACACAACCTGTCCCAAGGAACAGGTATTACCAGCACACTATATTAATAGCAATAGGTATTAACAGCAAAGAGTGCTCCAAGTAGGGAGATACAGAGATTTGCCCTGGATATGTGTCTGTCCAATTAATTATGCAATCCTGATTAACAGCTTAGAAAGTGTTTCCAAACTGTGCTGAAGCTGTACTGCAGGATGATAGGCAATGGCAACTGCTCTCAGCTGCAGGCAAATACCGGAGTTATGAAATTAGCACCTCCACGTAGGAGTTGCCACTACCAAGGGCTTGCTTACCCTGTGGCTGAGGTCAATGCCTGCACATAGGCTATTTCCAAACCATATCCTGGACTCGCTGCCTAAGTGCATCCACACAGGAACTTCCTGTGGTTAGGAGCACTTGGGCAAACTAGCAGCAATCTTCCAAAAAGGTGAACAGAAGGTTCCAATCAGAGCAGCCCTTAAGTATGTACAGATCATGGTACTTTGCTGGCAGTAGAAATTGTGGGTTTAACTCCCCTGATCCGAGAAAGCCACGCTCTGTGTCAGCTCTCTTTCCTTAACTTAGTTAGGAAAAGGTGAGCTCGACCTCCAGTTGTGCTTCTGTGTAAAAAAGGCCCGGGTTTTCACTCATTATGGTGAACTCCTTGGTGTGAGTGTGCATTAGGCATGTGTTGAGCATGCCTGCTTGCTCCTAGGATATGTCTGTGCCCAGGTGGGCTCGCACACAGCATAAATGCACAGCCAGCAGGAGACACAGCTCATCATTGCAGCAGCAAAAGTCTGGAAGCCTTTGGATCTGCATATAGCTGCTGATTTGCATCTTTAGATGCTCTGTGTTCTAAACCCAGGGCCTTTCCTTCTTTCATATGAAAACTCCTCTTGTTTAGTTAATTTACCTTTTTTTGGTTTTGGTTTGGAGAGCGTCTACAGGAGAACAGGAGGAAGTAGGTTTTGAGAAACTGTTTTAATTCCCATAAATCATTAGCAGTCAATGGGACTGGGGATCATCAGTCAGAGCCCATTATCTCCAAGGCTGACTCAAATTTCTATCAGTAGAAACATAGAATCATAGAATACCAGATTGGAAGGGACCTTAGGATCATCTGGTTCAACCTTTCTTGGCAAAAGCACAGTCTAGACAAGATGGCCCAGCATCCTGTCCAGCTGAATCTTAAAAGTGTCCAATGTTGGGGAATCCACCACTTCCCCAGAGGAGATTATTTTAGTGGCTGATTGTTCTATTTATGAAAAATTTTCCTCTTGCATCCAGTTGCAATCTCCACAGGAGTAACTTGTACCCATTACTCGTCATCTTTTCCATAAAAATGGAGTCTCCATCTTCTTTGTAGCCACCCTTTAAAGAATGGAACAAGAGAGATCAATTGTCTTTTCTTCTAACCACCCAGTGACTGTTTTCTAGTATGTGTATCATGGATCACATACCACTTTGTGGTGTCCACAACACAGTAAAGATTACAAAGATCTGCTGATCTTCCTTACCATCCCTTGATGTGTTCTTTCAAACAAATACCTCTGCCTTGGGTTGGGGAACAACTGTTGTGCAAAATTTGGCTGTTCTGTGGAGGGAAGGGGTGAACTTCTGAGGCTCTCCATCTAGCATGCTAATCAAGCAATAACACCCAGGTCCTGCTGTAGGAAGGCTGTTATGTGAGGCATTGCTACCATTAACCCTCCTTGGGTTCTTTTCTTTCAGGTGCCTTTCTCTAACTGCAGCAGGGACTGCCTTCCAGGCACCAGGAAGGGCATTATTGAGGGAGAGCCCACCTGCTGCTTCGAGTGCGTGGACTGCCCTGATGGGGAGTACAGCGATGAAACAGGTAATACCCATGGAGCTGCTTTGGGGTTCGCAGAAGACCATGCGAGCCCTCTGGGCATCACCTGTAGTTGTGCTGAAGTTGCTTCCCTGCAGTGCTGAGCTGGAAGCTGCTGTCTAGGGAGCTTCCCAGAAAGTCAGGAGGGGTTTCTGAAAAGCTTACAGGAGTTAAGTCTTGTGGTTCTCAAGGAGTTAAGTCCTGTGGCCCCCAGGTCCTGTCTTCTGCTAAGCCTTCTTGTCCCTTCTGCTCTGAGTTAGGAAAATTAAGGCAGAGAACTTGAAAAAGGATTTGCACATAGGAAGGCTCTCAGGCAGCCACAAACTCCATTGCAGCATAGCAGTAGCTTTTGTTCCTCCAAAAGCCTGGAGGAAGGAGACACTCCCTACCCTAATCCAAAATTCTGTAGTTATCTGGCTGCCTCCATCTTTTTCTCATGTTCTCAAGGTTTTATTTCATGCTTTACAAAGAAATGAAGTCCATTCCATCCCTGATTTAAAAAGCAGAGAGGAATATTTCCCTTTATGGGATGACAAATTACAGCTTCTTTTGAGCACTGGCACTGCAAGAGACCAGAATCTCTCGGTCCTATCAAACAGCCATGGACTTTTTTGCTGGTTTCAGTGGGAGAGTGGATCAAGCCACTCAGGTTCTGCAGTAGAGGGAAAAGGTAACCTCAGTTTTAGCACTGGTTGAAAAATTCTGAATTTCCAACACCATTAGTGCTCCCTCACCGTTGAGCATCCCCAAGGTTATGAGTGCAGATAAATAGTTTCAGAACAGCAGTCACCTTCACACTGCACAGTGCTCAGGATCTCCTCACACCCTTTCCAGCGGCACTGGTCCCAGCACACACTGTCGACCTTGGCCGAGATGAAGACTTCAGTAAGCTGCTTGCAAAACTGAACAAGTGTTCTCCTTTGGGAGAATCTAATTTGTGTCCTTTCCGACAGGAAGGGTAATTTTTAAGCATAAATATATACTATTACAGGATGCTCGGGAGTAGCATTTTCAAATTAAATAGAAGCAATTCTGGTCATGTGTAATAGGGGTCTTCTGGTGTTTTTCACATTATTTGAGGAGCTAGCACTGGTATGCTGGTGAAACTCATGGGGCTGAGGGGGCAACTGCCTTCAGATTCCACAGTGTCCTGCTGCTATTTCAGCTGACAGTAATGCTCTTTATTTCCTGTGCTTGTTAGTTTTATAGGCGTAGAGAGCAGGTTTACAACCAGTCTCATGCAGCTGAGACACTGATGCTACAGAATGTGACAATCTGCCATGTCCTCTCCCAGCTGTTTGCTCCCACCCTGCGTCTGGGAGCAGTGCTGGCACTCGGGCAACCATAGAGCGAGTTGGATCAGGTCTCTGGTCTTCCTGAAAACAAACGCTCAGCAGGTGACTTCACAGCTAGAATGAGAAGCTGTGCGTGATCTCTAGTGCTAACACAAAGGAGGGATTGGGAATGAGCAGCTTTGGGGAAGGATGGAGATGTGGTTTACTCCCTTAGGTGGCAGCATGGTTTCTAGGTCAGCTCAAGAGAACAGTGTAAGCACATCTTTAGGATGCAGTGCTAAATAGTTGCCCTTGTCTCTGGTAGAGGTGGTTGAGCTCCCTGCTACGTGAGGTTAGCTCTGCCTCGCCTGCAGCTTGCAATAGACCTCCAGGTAAAAATCACAAGAAAAATAGAAATGATTGGCTGAGTGGATGTAAATGAAATAACATGTGGTGAATGAGAGCTTCTGACTGAGCTTTTGCATCGAGTACAAGTGAAGAGCTTAGGTGAGGCAAGCAGTCATTAGGAAAGCAGTATCCTATCAGGTCACGGATGCTCCCTCCAACTCCCTCTCCGAAACAAGAGAGCTTGAAATCCCCTGCCCTCCTTAGCTGGGCATTGCTGCTTTCTCATTAGCATCAAGCTCTGCTCTGGGAGCTATGCTTCAGGCCTCCATCCGTGCTCAGATGCAAAGCTCAGAGGGAGGTTGGTGCTAAAGGAGGTTTCTGAATGTTTATTCCCAAAATTCCCTGCAGCCCATTGCTATGCTGGGATCCCAAAGGCTGAGGTAGGTTGTGCCTTCCAACTCACTGCTCTCAGCCTCTTTCCACTTTTATCAAGGGAGTCATGACCCTCCCCAGTGGTGCAAAAGACTGGTCTTTTGGGTTGAAGAAGAGCAGAAGCACCAGGTCCTTGCCTTTTGATCCTGGAAGCCACTGGAGACATACATTGCCATCCCAGTAGGCACAACTAGTTTCATGTAGAGGAAAGAGATGAAGGCTTCAGTTTTTCCTTTGCAAGTATCAGTGGGATGCTTTGCTGGGTGTGGGGAGGGTGATATCATTAAGATGCTTTTTCCCCTAATGTTCCAACATGAAATGAGAGTGTGATGGGAGTCAAGGGCATTGCCTGCCTTCAGGGAAGAGCAATTTAAAGACTTGTAAGACTCGCCTCCATGGAATATGAAATAGGCTCTCAAAGCACTTAAGGAGGCAAGCACGTTTTTAATTTTCTCTGTAATAGAGACAGGCAGGATGTTTCAAATGATAGTAAAAGTGTGAGAGGAAGGAAGACAGACAGAAGTAGATGATAAAAATGAAGGAACAAGAGAGAGGGACAGAACCTGTGTAACAGTCGATAGCAATCAAAGTTTGCAAAGTTTTGCCAAGAAATGGATTCCAAAAATACGAGTGCAGGTGCAGGGCTTTTTTTAAGTTGGAACTAAGTATGCTTTATGTTCTGCTGCATAGCCCATGGGATGCTGGTTGTTTCAGTGTAGAATACTCTGAGACACCGACATGATTCTGGGAACCTGCAGACACCTGAAGGGAACACCCAGTGTATTTAAGGTGAAGGCCGATGCATAGCTGCCATATATGTCATCCCACATTTTAGCCTCTCATTATGACAAACCTTCCCTCTCCTTGTCACTTCTTTTTCAGATGCAAGTGCCTGTGACAAATGTCCTGAGGATTACTGGTCCAATGAGAACCATACATCCTGCATCCCCAAGCAGATAGAGTTTCTATCCTGGACTGAGCCCTTTGGGATCGCTCTGACTCTCTTTGCTGTGCTGGGAATTTTCTTGACTTCTTTTGTCCTGGGAGTCTTCACCAAATTTCGCAACACACCTATTGTCAAAGCCACAAACCGGGAGCTGTCCTACCTCCTCCTCTTCTCCTTGCTCTGCTGCTTCTCCAGCTCATTGTTCTTCATTGGTGAGCCCCAGAACTGGACTTGCCGTCTGCGGCAGCCAGCTTTTGGCATCAGCTTTGTCCTCTGCATCTCCTGCATCCTGGTGAAAACCAACCGTGTTCTGCTTGTCTTTGAGGCAAAGATCCCCACAAGCCTCCACCGAAAGTGGTGGGGCCTCAACCTCCAGTTCCTCCTGGTCTTCTTGTGTACATTTGTGCAGATTGTCATCTGTGTGATTTGGCTTTATACAGCCCCACCATCAAGTTACCGAAACCATGAACTGGAGGATGAGATTATCTTCATCACCTGCCATGAAGGCTCCCTGATGGCCCTCGGCTTCCTCATTGGCTACACCTGCCTCCTGGCAGCCATCTGCTTCTTCTTCGCATTCAAGTCTCGAAAGCTGCCTGAGAACTTTAACGAGGCCAAGTTCATCACCTTCAGCATGCTGATCTTCTTCATCGTCTGGATCTCCTTCATTCCTGCTTACGCTAGCACATACGGTAAGTTTGTCTCTGCCGTGGAGGTGATTGCAATACTGGCTGCCAGCTTTGGGCTCCTGGCCTGCATCTTCTTCAACAAAGTCTACATCATCCTCTTCAAGCCCTCCCGCAACACAATCGAGGAGGTGCGCTGCAGCACAGCTGCCCACGCTTTCAAGGTGGCTGCCAGGGCCACGCTGAGACGGAGCAATGTGTCACGCAAGCGCTCCAACAGCCTGGGGGGCTCCACCGGCTCCACTCCTTCATCCTCCATCAGCAGCAAAAGCAACCATGAAGACCCTTTTCCTCTACCGGCCACCGCCGAGCGGCAGCGCCAGCAGCAGCGTGGGTGCAAGCAAAAAGTCAGCTTTGGGAGCGGCACAGTCACCTTGTCACTGAGCTTTGAGGAGCCGCAGAAGAACGCCATGGCCAACAGGAACACCAAGCGCAGGAACTCCTTGGAGGCCCAGAACAGCGACGACAGCCTGATGCGGCACCGGGCCCTGCTTCCCCTGCAAAACAGCGAGCCCCTCAGTGTTGAGCCCGGCTTCCAGGCAGCATCTAGCCCGGAGACCAGCTCGCAGGAGTCAGTGGTGGGAGACACCAAAGAAGAGGTACCAAACCCTGAGGCAGAGCCTTCCCTGCCATCGGCTAACTCCCGAAATTTTATAGGCACTGGAGGTGGCTCTGTCACAGAGAACACAGTACATTCCTAACGAAAGAAGATCGTGAAAAGCACACCAGTCCCCAAGAGGAACTTGCTCACCTCTTGCTTCTGAATGGGAAAGACAACAAAGACACACTCCTGTGACACAGCCCCACCACACCTTACTGTTAGCGCTGGCAGGGTAACACACATGCCTCCAGAGGAGGGACTATGTCTGGGGAGCCTTGGACTGAATTTGTGTTCGCTTTATTGAAACTAGGACTCTCAGAAGGACAAGTGAAGATTGCCTCTGGTGGGGCTTAAGCAGAAGTCTGCATGCTGCCTTGCCTCCATAAGCTTTTCCTGCCAGACTGCAATTCAGCTGACTGTGGGAGGCACTAGGCAATTCCATTATACTCTGCTTTTACATTTATGTATAATATTCCTCTTTCCCACTATGTATAATATTCCCTCTTTATCCAGTATATGTGATCTGTAACCATGTGCATCAGGACTCTCTCAGCTCTACAAAAGTAAGGTACAAGGTTTCACTTGGGGAAAGCACGGTTGTGGGGAAAATAAACATCCCCCAACATCCTGCATGCTGTGTACAGCCAAGGGTGTGAACATGTAAAGTATTTAATGTGACAGAGCGCCCATGCTATTTATATTTAGTAATGTCCCAATCTCTCCTTTCTGCCCAGCAGGAAATACTGGACAATACTCTTCATAGACTCCATTGCACTAGACCAAGCTACTAGGTTCCTACTGGTTTCCTCCAGCTGAGGTTGCTTTACCTCCAGCCTGCCTGCTTTGGTGGAGGGGGGAAGAACAGCTTGTAAATCCTCCCCCCTTGCCCGGAGAACGTTGCGGGAGCACAATGAGATGTATCCATGATTGATTATGTCGCTAGTAGTTGTATGCTTAACAAAGTGTTGCTGCTGTAATATCCCACATGGCATACATGGCTAACCCTCTCACACCATAGTCAGTGTTGTGCTTTGCCATATTAATCTGCCTCACGCCTACGCGGGGCATTGCGCTGGTCGTTGACGACACTGGTGGGCCCGATGCTACAAAGCAAAGTAAAGAAGGTGAAATGGAGGAGTTAGGGATGGAGAGATGGCCCCCAGAGGTGGTAATATGATCGCAGGAGTGGGTGAATATGTGAAGTGCGCATGCTGGTAGATGAGTGGATGGGGAAGACATACAGGCCAGTGTGCTGAGACACTCACAAAAGACGAACATGCTATGTTTGGGCTCCTATAGGCCACCCACGAGGTTATTTCCCTTCCTGGCTCATCTTGAAGAAGGGGCATCTGGCCCAAGAAGGGTGGACTGTCCCTAAAGAAAAACAGTAAGGACTTTAGCAGAGAGCACAGCAGAACTTCATTACTCTTGACACTTGTCCCACTCCCCCAAAAGCAGACATTAGGTGCTCCTGGTTTCGCAAGGCATACCTGGTTCCTCTCCATCTCTTCTGGAAGGGTTGAAGTAAAGAGAGTCATTAAATGAGCTACTGGTTGCAGCCCGATGAGAGAAAAAGCACCCCTTGACAGCCTGGCAGGAGGGGTGGGGTTACGTTGCAGAACTTATTTCCCTCCTCCCAGATCCTGTTTGCGAGCACAAGCATCTGACGTGAAGATGTCAGTACCTTCCCTCATCAACCATGAAGGTAGTCCCCACCACTGTGGAAAGGCAGACGGGCCTGCAGCTTGGTGTGAGCTGTGACGAAAAAGACTGTGTAAATGCGTTGGGGAAAATACCACGATTCTCTTGTTACTGTTTTTGCTTGGTTGTTCTTTTGTCAGGGCAGGCAAATAAAACTTACAGGTGACATTACTGCATTAAAAACTTTGTTTTGCCACCTCCACTTGTTGCTGACAAGGAAGAGAAGTTTTGGCTTAGGAGAGCACAGTGGAAGTCCAGAAACCCAAGCAGCACGCTATTAAGACAAGTTATTTTAACACTTCTGTTGATCTGTTACATTCATCTCAAAGTGGGTTCAAATTTTAATTACACCATGGAAGAACCAATTCAGCTTTTAATGTAAGGCCTGCAAATCACAATATTTGATTAAAGCTATGGCATAGTAGGTTAAAAGAAAAGAAAAAAAAAGTTCGAAAACACAAATTTTTGTGGCCACGCCAGAATGTGGGAAACCACATTCATACCCCTGTACCCAGCAGGAGCGGATCATTGCTTCTGATAAATGAGGTCCCTTCCCCAGGCTGCTGAGTGTGGCATCTAGGCTTAATTTAGGGTACGGAATTGAGACCTGTGGTCTCTTGAATCTAAATGCACGAACAGAGATGGGCACTAGATGGCAGAAAGGGCTAAAAAGAAGTACTTCGGTTGTGGTCTATGCTTCCAAAAATCCCCGTAGCCAAGTAGTTTTAGTGCTAGTGAATCTTTCCTCCAGGCAAAATCCACTACAGCAGCCCCTGAACTGAAGCCAACAGCACTGAAAACATAGAAGTGCTTAATGAATGAAACGAAAACAACACAGGATACAAACTGAAGACTGTCCACGAACACACACAATGTGAGAAACAGAAAGTCATCACTGGCTGCCTTGTTTGGAGACCAATACTCGGTGGCTCTGCACACAGTAGAATATGTTGACATCTGGGTGATTTTCATTGTTTGGGTGTCTTTCATTCTTTAGGTGATTTTCATTCTTTATATCTACCTAAAAGGAATTTGTACCCTGGCACATGAAGGTGTTGTCCCGAAGCAGGATCATTTACCTGGTGTGCAAGACACCAATATACACACAGAGTATTTATTTAAGTAATTTCTGCAGAGATGGGCGTTAGGTGGCAATCCACAAAGGTAGCACACCGGCCTACAAACTCCTCAGAATATTTATGCAGTTCCAAACAAGGAAATACACAACCTTAATTATAATTACTGGCTAGTACCTTAACAATTGATATTGGTTAGTACTGTCCCTTGCTTTCATTTAAAGCTACAATGTCCTTTAATTGATGTCTGCATGCTCCAGTACAGTGGGAGGGGTAGTTCTGTTCAGTCTCGAGTTGGTGGTTACAGTCCCCTACTGCCATCTGTATATTTCCACAATTACTGCAGATCTTTGGTGACTATGCTTCGTGCAGCTGTCCGGTTTTCAGCCGGTTTTGGTGCCTTCTGTGGAGAGATGTTCCCTTGTTAGCAGCCTTCTGTTTTTCTTCAAGGGTATATTCATTAGCAAGGCATGTATTGTTTATACAAAGAGTCCAGTTTCACAAGGCCCTGTAACCTCTTTACAGCTCTTTGCTCTTGCTCAGTGAGAGATTATACCTTCTAAAATATGTTCTACCTTTTCAAAGTACACCAGTGAGGCTCTGGCAGCTGCCATAATTTTACAGCAACAGACCAAGCATTCTCAGCTTGCTGGGGATCTCCCTCCCACTCTCACTGCACCCACACCCCAAGCTCCACACGCCACAGCCCATTCTAGAGACGCAGAGACTGGATGCAAGGGGAGCCCAGTAAAAAAGGACTCCCTGAAGGTGATTTGCAACCAAACCTGTGTTCCCATGCATGCAGGAGGAGATACGTTCTCATCCTGCTGGGTCCAGGAGAAGAGGAAGTTTGCTCGGACACTTGTCCGAAAGCCTGTGGGTCTGTCATGCAAGACGACACTGAGGAAGACAAATTGGGTAACGTCCTTCTGTTGAAAGCTCAAGCCTGTAAACCTCCACTGGCATGTCCCACCAGAAGTTGCCCTCATGAACGGCTGCCCCATCCCACCACCCACCCACGGCTCAAAAACCTACTGGAAAGCTAAACCATCCGATAGAGAAGCAGCAACAGCGGGGACAGAAGCAAAGAGCCTATCAGCCCTGCGGTGGGATTTCCATTGGCAAGCTTGGCTGATGGTCAGGGAAACATCCCAGTGAAGAGCCTGGTCCTTCACCCCGGCTCTGCTCCCACACCCGGCAGAGCTCTGTGTGCCCACCATCCCCACCGAGCGTTTACTTGCTCCCCACAGAGGAGGGAGATGGTGACAGGAGAAAAGAAATCCTTCTTCCCCAGTCGGTTTCATTCTCCTCACTGTACCCTCCCTACCAGCGCAGGAGATCCATTCTGTATGCAATATCGGCTGATGTTAAATTTAGGGTTATATTTACCAAATGTACCAAGGGATGCTAGGAAGTGGGGGGGGGGAAGGAGGGGGAGGCAGGTTTTTGGTGGTAGCGGTGGTGGTTTTCCAAGGAATCTGTGTTTAAAACGGGGGGGTGGGGGGGGTGGGGGCGGCGGAATTTAGCTAAAGACCTGGATGTTGGGACTGAAGTCTCACCAGGAGGTTCCTCAAAGGCTCACAGAGGTGCCACCCGCCCAGGACAGGGCGCAGACCTCCCGTGGACCATTCCGCTGGCAGCTTTTTATTGCAAATCTTGCTTTTAGCTTGGGTTTTTTTTTTTCCCTTCCATCTTTTCTAGCAGAAAAAGAGAGCTTTTGGCCGGGAAGCTCTCTGCCCAGCCGCTCCGTACACAGTCAACGTCCCGGGGCCATCGCCGCCTCCTGCCCCCGCGGCCGTGACGGGCACAGACCGCTCCCCGCCCGCCCCCTCACACCTCTCGGAAGGCCCCAACGCGGGTTTGGAACCCCCGCCCTGAGCACAAGGCCCGGCCCCGATCCCGCCCCGCCCGCAGACCCGGCCCCTCCTGAGCCCAGCGGCGCGGCGGGGAGCAGAAGGGAGCGGCTGCCACCATGTTGTGCGGGGGCACCTCGGCGGCCCGGCCCGCCACCGGCGAGACGCAGCAGATGGCGGATGAGGTGAGGGGGGCCGCGCCGCACCGGGGGGAACCGCGGGAAGCAACCCCGGGCCTGGGAAAGGCCTGGCGACGGGCGCTGTGGGAGAGCCTGGGGCGGGGCGGCGGCGGCTCTACCGGGGCTTCTTCCCCCGGCGGGCCCGTCGGCGGTGGGAGGCTGCCGGCTTTGGGCCTGCTCGCCGGGGAGGCGGTGGGTGTGAGCGCAGCGGTGCCGGCGCAGGGGGTGGCTGAGGGCCCGGGTGTGTTTGGCCGTTGCTTTGCACAGCCGGAGGAGGAGGCGCCTTTTTCCCGGCTTAAAAAGCAGAAGCCTGAGAGGCCGTGTTAAGTGTGGTGAGGGGTCTCTGGAGCCCTGCCTGTGCCTGCTTGGCCCTGCATAGTTTTATGCGCTCCCGGCACAGCAGATTCAGGATTTAAAACGGACATTTTGGAGGGATTTAGGGAGCTCGGGGGCAGCCAAGGTGCTTCCAGCTCTGTCACTGGCTCTGCAGGTGACATGCTGCCAGTCAGTATCGGCACAGAGCCACCAGGCAGCCCACCCGTGTCCCAGCTCTGAAAGCTCCGTGTTCTGCTTGAGCCTGAGGAAGGAGCTCAGGTGGTTCTTAAAAGAGTTTTAAACTGAAAGAGGGTAGACTTAGATCAGATATTAGGAAGAAATTCTTCCCTGTGAGGGTGGTGAGGCACTGGAACAGGTTGCCCAGGGAAGCTGTGGATGCCCCATCCCTGGAGGTGTTCAAGGCCAGGCTGGATGGGGCTTTGAGCAACCTGGTCTGGTGGGAGGTGTCCCTGTCCATGGCAGGGGTGTTGGAACTTGATGATCTTTTAAGTTCCCTTCCAACCCAAAGCATTCTATGATTCTTACACTAAAGACTAAGCCTTATAGCCACATTTATTTATTTTCTGTGAGAGGAATAAACAAGAAAACTTCTCTGCTGCTTCTGCTGTCGCCCAAAGCAGAATTCAACTCAGTGACAACTCCAAATCCTGATAATACCTACGGTAACCTATGGTAACCTCGGTAACTTCTTACTGCTCGTGTTTAATAGAGCAGATGCTTTTGCTCTAAAAATGCCTGTATACCACTAAGCTCTTCTTTCCAAGCACAAGGCCTTCTATCTGACATGGTGTCACTGAAATTGGGAATAAACTCCTTAACACCACTGTAGTCGTAAGGAGCAGGCATTCTTTTGTTCGGCACTGGGGACATGGCAGATCTCTGCACCCAACATGTCCACTGAATGCAAGATGCTCAGAGACTTGGTTTTAATCAGAATATATGTAGTCATTACATCTCCTAGAACTCATTATAATATTCACCTCATCCTGGCCACATGCACATTAAGTCCGTTAGGGGCTTCATGGAAGGTCTTGGGTGGTTCCTAGTGGTGTTTGTTTGGTGGTCACTCAGGAGTGAAGTCTCAGTGAATTCTTGGTGACTCTTTCCTTATGAGGCCTTGACTTGGAGTGTCCTTCTGTTTGATTAGTATGGCTGGTTTGCGCTGACAACTCTTGGAGTGGATTGGGGAAGGTAAATGCAGAAGCTTTCGCAACACCTCCGTTTATTTTGTAGGCTTGTAAACAGGTTCTTTCTGATGGTTTGTTTCTGCTCATATTTGCGAAAGGGGCCCTTAACCCTTTTAGTTACACGTTTACATATCCCCTAGACTCTCAGTTCCTGATTGTAACTCAAGTTCCTTCTGCTTTTTGGTTTTATCAGCTAGGGTGTGTCAAGCCACTGAAGAAAGATGAAGGACAAGCTCCAGCTTAGGCATTTCGTCGTTGTCAGATGACAGCCACATTTGTTCCCTAGGCTGCAGCAGTTTCTAAACATGTCCAAAGCACCCAGAGGCAGAACAGTTATTGAAATTAATGTTTAGCTTGTAGAATCTGATGATTTTGCATTTAAAAAAAAGAGATGTGCGTCTCCGAAGCATTAACCTAAGTTCGCGGTATACTGAGAATTGCTGAGAGTCACAATTATTGTTTTGACTTGAAAAGGCCCACGTGTCACGTTAAAGATAACTGAGTATGCAATTAATGTTGCATATGGACTGAAAACTAGACTTGTTTAAAATGCTGTATTTCCATTCTATGGCAGACTGCAGTGGTTTTGGTAGTCCAAATATAAGATGAAGAGTAAAAACAAAACCCATTTGGATTCAGGCATGAATGGAATTAACCAAAAATCTGGCATTTTCATTTAAATTACCGAGATATTTCGGAGTTTGTCCTGCTTGTTTTGACTGCCAGCTTAAAGTACTTTATTTAATTAAATACACATGGAAAAACCCCAAACTGAAATTTGCCCATGCAGTCATATGCATATTGGGATATAGACTGCGAAGGAAACATTAGTTTTCTTAAATCAAGGTAGGCTTCTAAAACTACTTTCTTTGCTTAAAATCAAATCTTTGTCGAGATTTGTTAGAGCCTGCCAGTTTCCTTGCTATAAGTACTGTTTCTGTTCCTGCTTTTCCAGTTCTTGTTTCCATTGTATTGTTTCGTAAGAATCACAGCAGCGTCCGAACATGGTTGAGATTCATGGTGCTGGCAGGAACTGCCCAGAGCTGGTACAGCGTGAGACAGAGCAGGACAGCTTCCCTCCGACAGTGTCTCTGGCTTCGGACTCCCATAGGAACTCCCTCTCCACAGCAAGGATTTCCACCCTAGCCTGTTCAGCCCTTGGCTTCTTACTGGCAGCTGTGGCAGAGGTTGGTCAAGGTGATTTTTGAACCATCTGCTTTTTAGTAACTGCTCTGGGAATGAGCAAACAGGCCATGCAGAACAGCAGAGAGCCTTCAGGGCGTGACAATTTTCAGCCCTGTGATTGAATCACAGGTTGTTTGGGTGGGAAGGAACCGCACCTCCTGCCGAGCACAGGGTCAGCACCCCTAGGTTGCTCTCGGCTCTGTCCAGTCAAGTCTTGAAAAACCTCCTGAGGACAGGAACTGCCCATTTTTTCTGGGAAACCTGCTGTACTGCAGGAGTGTCCTCCAAGAAAAAGCTTTTCTTCACATCCAGTCTGAACCTCCAGTTTTGATTTTTGGCCACTGGGTCTTGTTCTTCTGCCCCTCTGTAAGGAGCCTGGCTTCTTGTCAGTACTAAGAAGCTTACCTCAGCTTACTAAGAAGCTTCTCCAGGCTGAGCAAGCTCATTTTCTTCCTCGCTTCACAGCACAAATGCTCCAGCCATATGACCTCATGATGGCCCTCTGCTGAACTCACTACAGCTTATTGACATCTTTCTTGTATTGGGGGCCCTAAAGAAGACACAGTATTCCAAACGTGCTCTAACAAGTGCCAAGACAAGGGCAATAGCTGTTTGCTTCCTCTCTCTGGCTAGGGTCCTGCTGATGCAGCCCGGTATGCTGTTACCTCAGTTACCACCAGGGCACAATGCTAGCTCATATTTAGTGCACTGTTCACTCCCAGATCTAGATAGAATCATAGAATTGTCTGTGTTGGAAGGGATCTTTAAGACCATCTAGTCCAGCCATCAACCTAGCTCTGACAAAAACCGTCACTAAACCATGTCCCCCAGCACTGTGTCAGCCCGTCTTTTGAACACCTCCAGGGATGGTGCCTCAACCACTTCCCTGGGCAGCCCATTCCAATGCTTAATAACTCTTTCAGTGTGAAAAATTTTCCTGATATCCAATCCAAACCTCCCCTGGCACAACTTGAGGCCATTTTCTCTTGTCTGATCACCTGTGACTTGGGAGAAGAGACCGACCCCCGCCTTTCTACAGCCTCCCTTCATGGAGTTGTAGAGAGCGATAAGGTCTCCCCTCAGCCTCCTTTTCTCCAGGCTGAACAACCCCAGCTCCCTCAGCCTTTCCTCATAAGACTTACTCTCCAGACCCCTCACCAGCTTCGTTGCCCTTCTCTGCTCCCACTCCGGCACCTCAATGTCTTTTTGTGGTAGGGGGCCCAAAACGACACAGCACTCGAGGTGGGGCCTCACCAGTGCCGAGTACAGGGGGGAAATGGTGACCATGAACTAGCGGGGTGGGCCAATATCGGGTCTTTTAGAGAGTCTCCATAGTGAATCCAGATGCCCATTTGTCACGTGCTGTGGTGAGTCACAGCCCTGGTAACACCCTTACGAGCTTGCAGCCACATGTGACTCTGAGCTGTCTGCAGTCATGGAGCCCCGTGTTCAGCTTTCTCGTGGAAATACAAAATGTGCTGAGCCAGGGAGATTTTGAGACCTAAGAAACCCACTTTGCACAGCGCCCTAGGATTGCTAAGGGAGCACGGGACAGGATAGGGTCAGTGGGGTGCTTGTTCGCCCTACTCCTGCCCCACTTTTTAAAATTTGTAGCTCTAGTGGTGGAAATGAAACATTTGCTCCATCCTCTGACTCAGGGGAAGGGGAGGAGGGAGGACTGAATCAGTGTGCTTTCTGGGGCTGTGCCCCTCCTTGCATCTCAGAGTGCAAAGTTGTGGGGGGCGCTTTAATTTCCATATGGCAAAAAAAAATATATGTACAAAAGCATTGGACTAGATGATTGTTGAAGGTCCCTTCCAACTGAGAGAAAAGATGTACAATATGGTCACAGCCCCCAGGGGCAGGATGGTCACTGATGGGCTGTCTTGGAAAGGCACCAGAGTTTGGTCCTGCACCTTCTTGGTGCTGGAGAGGTGGGAGAACATAAGCTGTTGCAGGAATTGTTTCTGTTCCTACTTTACCTAGAGTGCCTGAGCAGTGACAAGTTGGCACTTGTCTTCCCCCAAGGAAGCAGGTGGGATACAGGCAGGATAGCAAATGTATTCATTCCCCTTGAATTTAGGAAGAGAGAGAAGTACACCTTATAGCTGGAAAGAGAAAATCTATTCACTGCTGGTGATGCTCTGGGAGCAGGAGGGCTACAGAAGGATGCAGTGCAGGAGGTAAGGCCTTCTGGGTGGAACAGAGCTTACAGCAAGGACTCCCACAACTAATTCTTATTGCCCTTGCAAATAAAGCCTGAAATCTGCTTTCCTGACCCAGAATTTTATGGTATGGCCATGGGGTTCTAGAGAGCCAAGTGTGGGAAATAGGAGCTGCAACTCATATGAGTTCATGCCTCCCTCAGGGGTATTGGGCAAGTTATCCTGACTTTGTGAGCTGTGGTTCTACACTCTGGAAGTTGGGATGATAACTCAGAAGGCTTTATGATTCAGTTATTTTTTTTGAAATATTTGCAGTTTGAAAACATTATAATTCCAGCAGAAAAACTGTCAAATAAGTGTTGTAAAACCTGAGTTGGGTAGTTTGGATTCAAAGCTTGATTTTTGCATGTCTGTCTGTTCTCTGATGCTGGGTCTGTAATGACTTGTTTTGAACTTGAAAAGGGAGTTAATGCTGAAGACCTCCCTTTTTCTTGTTTTAAGAATGATGTACATTAAAAACTTCTCTTTAAAAAGACACGTAGTCTTACGCATGTACATACTGAAGCAATTTGCATTTGTTGTTAAAATATACAGGAGAGCAGGGGAAGCTGAGACATCAATAGAGGAAATAATTTATCACATCTTTTAGAATACCCACACAGTTCTCTGTTGGAAGCTTCAGACTTGGTGTCAGTCTGTGGTGACTGAATCATACCGCTGTCTTGGCTTTGCTGCCTGTCTAGATTTCTGGTCTTGCTTTAACACAAAACTTAACATTATTCATGTTTATCTTCTAATAACTTGGAAAAGCAGGAACTCTGTGTCTGGGAATTCAGCGGCAGTGACCTGGAGGGTACTGAGGCACACTGATAGTGTGGGTCGTTAAATGCTTGACTCTTGCATCAGCCTTAAATAATCTATTG